>OZ023273.1:144402065-144723857 GCA_964007475.1 Hybos culiciformis | reverse complement strand
CCAAATATTAAAAAAATCATTCGTTCAATCTAGCTCTACATATTACAAATAAAGGACGTATTTTGATATTTTAAAACAAATTATTGAAAACATTAAAAAGAACAAAATTTTATTAACAATTTTACCCTTCTTGTTCATTGCGGTGATTTTACTTCACTATAATTTAGTTATGCAATTCACAACTATGTTAATTATAATGTGTTTTGTATCTCGAGTCTGTAAAACTAATAACTTGTCGCTTTGAATTAAATAGACATCTAAGCTTTAAATGTAAAAAATAAGCCTTCTATATTTTTCAAATTACTAATTAATTATGTATGAATTCGTATACAAAAAAATCCAGTACTCTTGCTACTTGGGAGCGAAATTAAAAAAAAAGAAAATATTTTTTCTGTTTAAGAATTATTACTGTACGAAATAAAAAATAAATATTAACAAATTATAAGAAAACTTTTATTTTATATTTTTTTAAATTCTTAAAAAGAAATATAATTTTATGAAAATTTTAAGTAGATGTATTAATCATAAAATTCAAAACGGTCCAGATAAAAATGCTTAGCGAGCCGTATGTGGCCCGCGGGCCGTAGTTTGGGCATCACTGTACTAATGTATTAGTCAAATTGTTGAATTTTAACTGATTAACTACGAAAAAATTTTTCAGAGCTAAGAAAATTAAAAAAATTAACTTATATTGTATGAATTTTGATATTCACATTAACGTCCTACTATGAAAGTGAAATTTTTTTTTATGTTCAAGAAAGATATGTTTCTTCTTTTAATATAAATATAGCAATCTGTGCCAAGATTCTATATATAAATTAATTTATCTACTAAATTATCAATAGCTAATTTACATTAAAGTAATTTTTTTCCCAACAATATGTTGATTAATATTAAAGAATAAAGGATTAACATAATGTAAAACCATTAATATTATACTTTTGTTCCAAAAACTTATCATAGAATTAAGGACATAAACAAAAGGAAAAATATAATGGGGAGTAAGAAACTCATAAATTTATTCATTTTGGTTTTAATTTTTTATTTATAGAATAAAAAAAATTTTCGTAATGTTTTGAACTTTATAAAACTGAAACCGGAATTCTGTTCTATTTACCTGATTTTGAATTTTAAAATCAAAGCTTTGTGGCTAATGCAATTGCAACATTTTTCAACCCTAGAAAGTAGAAATATTATAATTATCGGAACTCGATAAGCACTTATATATGTATATATTTTTGAGATAAATTTATAAATAAGCATTATAAAAAAAAGAAAATAATTTTTTTCCCTATTGGTAATTGATTCTATCTATCCTTGTTTATTTTTTATCAAACCCTTATTTCCAGTTTTATGAAATTAAAAACATATTTTTATGGTTTTAAACTTATATAGGTATACTTTTTTATATTAATTTGTTACATGTATTACCTTTATATTTTGTTTATGTTTTTTTTTATTATTTTGAACAAAATAAATGTTTTTAATCAAAATTATTTTTTTCGATAAATCAATTACAGAAAAAAGTACAAATTAAATAATTAGTATAATATTCACATAATACACTTCCGAACATTAAAATAAGACTGTATACAAGAACATAGATATGTATATAGTTGTCAAATGTCATTATAAAATTATCCAATATAATTGCTACTCGTTAAATTGCGTAACAATAACGTGACTACAAGGTTATTAATATGAAATTTAGAGAAATTTACTTAATGTTTTATGTAAATTTAAAAGGAATTTCACACAATCCCATTGATATAAATTTTAAATTAAAAATACTTGAATTTCAGGAAATTATCTAAGAATTTTCATAAAACTTAGTTATACAGCTTTTTAATGTTATTATTTTAAATTATATAAGAGAAATACTGTGGCCTCATTATAATGAAAATAACTTTATTTTGCTTAAAGGGACTCAAAATAAAGTATATATTTTTGTAATAAAATTATGTATTTTGTATGTTTTATGTTTTTTTTTTATTTTGGTTAATTTAAATTTCATTACAAAATTTAACATTATTAAAATAATATCAATTATAATTTATAAAAATATGAAATTAATTTATTGATTACTTTCAATCAAAAAGAAAAAAATTAATAAATTTTTTTTTAAGCATAAATCATAATTGGAAACGATATTACATTACACGGACATTCATAATTTTTAGAACAATTACTAATATTTTAAAATAAAATACATACTATAAAAAGCAAGATGTGTTTCTATTTTTAGAGCAAGGTATTTAAACTAAGTTTTCTGAAATTCGCCCTTTTAAGTACTACTAAAAATCTTGCGTTCCAAAAATCTCTATCGAACTCTTCTGAATTAGTATGGTAATCCCAAGTGTTGATAATATTAAATATAGTATAGAATATTGGGGTGGGAAATTTGTATAAATGATGAAATGACTTTTACTCAAAAATGACATCTATACTCAAATTTCTCAAAGAAAAAGATTTTTTTAATAGTTATAATTAAAATGCATGTAACAATTTTAATTAAGAATGGTCACTATAAACTGTCGAAAAAGATTATGATTTTATTCATATATACATAAACCAATCGGCTTCGCGGTACTGCGATTGATGAATTAAACAAATACTTTGCGGTGCAAGGATTTTATGATGATTTTGTGTGTAATTTATATTAGAAAAAAGAGACCATGTAAATGAATGCGCGGTCCTTCTAGATGAATAAAATTTTTAATAGGGAACCATGAATATCCTAGGTAATGTATATACGTATACACAAAAAGTTTTTTTTATATAATATAACAAAATTTATTTAATTGAATTTTTTGTGAAAAAATATGTACGAATGTATACTATATGCATACAATATGTAAAAGTTCAATAAAAAACTATACAAATGAAAATTGAATTTTGTTTTCCAATGAAAAATTAAATATTTTCTTCATTTATGCTTCTTAAACACAATGCTTTTTTCATGATTTTAACAAGCACAAAAAAAATTATTTTTGATGCTTCCCAAAATGAAAACATGAGTTTTATTACCCAAAAAGGGAACATTATCATTGAAAAAAATTGTCATTTTGAAATGTGAAATTTTTCTTTAAAAGATGTATTTTTTTTTTTTTTGAAGAAAAAATAAAAATAATAATGTAGTTGTCGACGAATAGTTTTTGCATGTTGACATGCTTTCGAAACTTAAAAGCATTCTCATATTAAGTTGTTTTGCATTAGATTGCAATGAAAATTTTCTAATGATGACATTGACAATATACATGCATGATGAATATTATCACAGTTGAATGAAAAAAGTTCCACGGATCCCTTGCTTTTCTTAAGAAGCTATAGTATTGGAATATTTTGTTAATAAGATCGTTAAGTTAATTACTTTATTTTTTAAATTTGGAATAAAAATAACTTAAATAAGCAATTATGTTTAGATTAGAACTAAATTTTTGAAGTTTAATTAAGATCAGGTGTATATAGTTTAAATAAACAGTGCCAAGTCGAATCTAACGACTTTTTAATATTTAAATAATAAATAAAGATATGTATTGTATATTATAGAGTAATAATATACTTTTGACATTTAATTTTGGATATGAAAATGTCAGTTAACAGCATAAAAAATCGATGATTGTTATAATACAGAACTTTAAGGTTCCATATGATGTTGTCCTTATACAAGAGAATTTCGGAATGTAAAAAATTCTTATTGTGAGTCCAAAAAAAAATGTACTTTCAGTACAATCTAAATTAAATGACTTTTTTTTTTATAGATTTTTGGGAACTAAAAAATATACATATATTTACATAGTGTTTGTTAAGGCGAATTTTCTTTAGTTTTTATGTATATTTCATTATTCTTTCTTAAATGTTTCGTTCATGTATGAAGTATTTTGTAAAATTCACTATTCAAAGACTGAATATTAAAAATTTTAATATCTGTATCACCATACTATAAAAAGTGACATAAATGTTACAAAAATTGATATCCCTGGATTTTCGGAGCAAATAATAAAGAAGACAAACTCTTTGAAAAGTATCCGAAACAGGAAGTTATAGTTTAATAGAAACCATGCAAAGTGAATCGATCGATAAATCTATGTCTATCGATTCGGTAATAGAATAAATGAAAGCATCCCTTATTGAAATATAAATTGAAAATATTGTTTTTTTATTAGATAATATATTGCAACAATATCATATTCCTCAAACTTTTTTTTTTGAATTTTTAATTAAACACCATTATATCATTGATAAACGGGAAGTTCTTTAAGTAGTTTAGTTTAATTTATTTTTAATTATGATTCTTTTATACACATTTCATATATACCTTGAGCTAAGTTCCTAAATTTCCATATATAATTATCACAGAGAAATATAGTATATATACACTACACTATATTTCTCTGTGTAATTATCTTAGTTAAACTTATATGAATATTAAATTACTAACATTTTTCATTTCAGGGGTTATTTATTTATTTGTATACAAATTTAAGATTGTTTCACCAAAAAATTGGTGCATTGTATTTACGGTTTTTTTTATATAATTTATAATATACTTACTTCATATATTTACTTCATAGTGAGAAATAAAATTAAATTTTATTTAAAGAATTTATTATATTATTAAAATAAAAAGCCTTTCAATTAAGGTTTTATATTTTTGTAATGGTGGAAAATGTATAAAGTTAATATATATTTATGGTCCGTTTCCTATAAATTAAAATTACACTTTATTCAGTAGAAAAAAATTTTTATTTATTGTATAAAATGTCCTTTTCAAAATATATTATGAAAACAATATATTTGTTTTTTAAAAAATGACGTACACATAACGAAAAATACATACGAACAAATATTATATATATTTTAATAACTCATTAGTTCTATTTAGTTTCATCCATTGAAAAATAATTCCTATTAATAAAAGTAGGTAAGGTGTAATTTTGTTTTACTCCTGTTTTAATGCATAAATTTAAAAGTGGCATAATGTAATTATTATTCATACAATGTTTGAGGTTTAATTTGACAGAAATTTTGGATAGATTTTCTATATAAGTTGCTACAAGTTGAATATTTAATATATTCATTTTTAATAAGATATAAAATAATTCAGTGAAAACTTTCCCGAAATAAACATTTTTGTTAGACTGAACAACTCATCAAACATCCATCAAGTAGGTCTTAAGTCAGGTCAAAACTTAAACTCTTACAACAAATATTTTTATTTTTTTGTCGTAGAAGAAAAATATATGTCTTTTAACTGAAATCTTCAACAATCATTCGAAAATCAAAATTCCATAACCAAACTCTATTCTATTTATTCAAAGAAAGGTCAATTAATTTTCTATTCACTTTCTATGTGTTAACCCCCTTCACAAATTAATTTAAACTATAAAAAAAAACTTTATTGAAAAAAATTTAGATATATATATTTTATATATGAACATGAACGTTGCAAATATCTCAAGAAAAAATAGTTAGTTAAAAAAAATTAATTAACTTTGGTTTAATTATTTTTTGAATCTTCTTTTTCAATTTGTTTTACTCTTATCCTTTTTGCTATGATAAAAACTATAATTTTACTAAAAGAAGGAAAAAAAAAATTAAACAAATTATGTTCAGAGTGAAAATGCAGCAATGGGTGAATTTTTTCATTCATTCTGTTTATATATTTTGTTTTTTTTTATTTATTTTCTTCTTTTTTTTTTAAATATAGTATATTTATATTTTTTTTGCCTAATAAAACAATACGAATTAACAATTATAAATCTGTCCATTTTATCGTTAAGAAGAAATCTCTAGTTGTTGAGTGGAAGTGTTCACTCAGTAAAAAATATTTCTTAGGTTAATGATGCAAGATATTTTAACATAAAAATGTAAATTTTATTTCAAGCATAAAAAAAAAGAATAGAAAATAAAAAACAAAGAAAAAAAAAATTGTAAAATTTAAATTTACTTAAATAAATTCATTTAAAAATTATATACATGAATATTATCAATATTATCTAGTACCTATGTATTTTATTATTTTTATAGAAGTTTATACAATTTGCTTCTATTGCATTTGATGATATCGACTTATTCTTTACTTAATTCGAATACATTTAGGAGTGATTTTTCGTCCCATAACTTCTAGGATTTTCGTTTTCGCCATAAGTTATTTTTGTCTCTTCAGTTTCAAAGGCAAATATTATTATGTCTCTCTACTTTGGCGAAATAAGAAATAATTTACCTCAACAAATACCATATAGAATCAGAAAACCGATTAGAAGTTTGAAGGGACTTCTGAAGAAACAAGATGATCTGTAAACTTTTATTGTGGAGATATAGATTTTCAAAATTTAGAAATCTAAATGGTGTATAATCTTGAAATATAATATGTGCTCACGTTAGTTTTCAAGAGCCTTATTATGCCAAGTCCAGTTCGATTCAGCATTATTCTTTGCATCACTATCAGTATCAATCAATCATAGTAAATTAAAAAAGAACTTTTTTTTTTTAAATATATATCAATATTTGGTTTTGAATTATTTTCAAAAATAAAAGCTTTGTTTTGGCAATAAATTTATTTCTAACATAAGGCAATATATATATATTTTTTACATATAAACCTAGATATTTATTTTACATTTTTTTTTTTAGAACATTATGAATGAGTGAATAAGGTTAGTGTAAACTGTATGTGTGTAAAATGCTTAGTAATTGTGTGAAAATTTGAAGAAAATTTAATATTATATGAACAATTTGTGTGTTATTTTTTTCTTCTCGTTTTGGATCACGTTTCATTATAAATTTTGAATTTAAAATAACATAAATTTTTTACTCTCTCCCTTTAATCCTTTTTTATTTTATTTTAATGTTTTCAATTGTTTTTAATATGTAAGATTTGAAAGAAAACTAAACATTTTCCTCTTTCCTTATATTTATGATGTCAGAATATCGTAAAAATTACCATGTAAACATATATAGGTTATGTATTCATTTTGTTGAGGCTTTGCATTATGAATATCTAACAGTCAATTTAAGTTGATAAATATTCGAGTACACGTAACACATTGAATATGTCTAACTGAAAGTTAAATTTAATATTAGCCGAAAATAATGTTCATATTTAATTTGATATAGAAAATATTGTGCTAAATATATAAATTTACATCAAATTTGACGGAATATTTAGATGATGAAAGAAAGATTAAATTTGTCTATATTGTGAGCTTCTTAAAAATATTTTTATTATAAAATATTGATATTATGTCTGCATTTATTAATCTCTCGGACTTAATTACTTGTATTTTTGTTTACTTTTTAAGTGCTTACTTTAAATTTATGAGCAGACAAATTTCGATATTTTTATATAAAATAGGATAATAGCAGCTTATGGCCTATTATAGATTCTGTCAATTAAAATGAAACCAAGAGATTTTGAATTATATTTTGGTTAGTGTTATTCTTTAAAATTTTATAATTGGAAAAATGGAAACTATTTATATGTATCCAAAGGACCTTTACTTATACTATAAAACTTGTGATTTTTCAACATTTATGTTTGAACATAATTGGTTTACGTTTTTCAATTGTTTGTTGTGAATGTTAATGAGTATAGTTTTAGTAAGTAACTATACTATGTTGATTTACTTAACATTTATTTACTTACCGTCAGTTCTATGCAGTGAACATAAGTTTAGCTATATTTTTCTTTTCAAAAATCATACAAATATCTTTTTCTGTTTTTATATGCACTAACATTTAAAAGATAGTTAGTAAAACGTTTTTTTTTTTTTTTTTTTCAAATACATACACGACATATTTTATCTTTTTTTTTTTTTTATTATTTTTTCGTAATTTTGTTTAGTATGCAAAAAATGTTTTAAAAATATATCAAAATATAAAATAATAGGAGTTCTACAATATATATTCAATAAAGGATAAAATAAACGCACATGTCTATATAAAAAAAAAAAACTTTTTTTTCTGTTTTATTATTGTGAGAAATATTTTAATGTACTTCCTTTTGAAATATCTGAAAAAAAAAATTATCGACTTGATTTTATTTTAGATTAAAAATAAATTTTATATAATGATAGCGATATTGAATCGACCCTGGTATTTAAGTGAGGTATTTCATTTACTGCAAAAAAAATAAAATAGTAAATGTTTCTAGATATTTTACAACTAAAAAATTTTTTTAAATTTTAATTTTTCTACCAATTAAAAACGATTTATTATTACATAAGTCTATTAATCGGTTGTCATGGTGTAGTGTAGTGTCTATGTTCTTTTTTTAATTCTACGAAGTCAAAATATTTTAAAAACAATTAATTCTGCATTAATTTTTTAATAAATCAGATCTTACAACAAAAACTACATATTTAATGTGTATTAGAAATTCTGCCTAACATTTTCAATAAAACGTTGAGTGAATTTAAGAACTATATGTATAATAAAAATGCATTAAATTTGAGAAATTACCATGAATTTGTTAAAAAATTTCAAGCTTTAATAATAATAGAGTTTTTTTACAAATAAAAAAAAAATATATATAAATTGAATAAATTTATTTTCTTAAATTATTCATTAAAAATGTGTGTAATGATAATAATAATAATAATAAAAAAAAATTATAATATTCTATTAAGCTGCATATCCAATTATCAAAATTTTCATTCCCTCTTTTATGTTAATGACTTTCAAAAGAAATATCTGTTATGTTTCTTATGCAAACGAAGTAATCTGAATATATTTTATTATTTTGCCGTCTTCGTCACGTTTTATTTTTGGTAAGAAAATAAGTACCTAAAGTTTGAGAAAAAATATATATTATATACACAATATGTATAAACATATTCTATTTCCTTATATATATACCTTTGGGTACAAAATTAAATCCTTTTTAAATGAAAACTTCAAACTATATATACTAAAAAAATATATAATATTTATAGTAATTTTCATTAAAAATATGATCATTCGCAAATACACAATCCCATAATTTCTTCTGCTAACTTTTCGAATTCTTAAAGTTAATAATATTCTCCATGTAAGAAAACTTTCAACATAACATTAAATGATATTAATAAGTTCCAGCACTAAGAAAGAACTTACAAAAGAGTTCGAGTTGGAAGTATGTGGTATATATAAATTATTTTATGTTTTACTATATTACAGAGCTTTAAAATCCAACAAATCAAAAATATGCACATTAAAAATTTAAGCTTATAAGTATATTATGAGTATATTATTAAAAGATACGTTTACTCTTTTAATTCAGCGAACTTGCATGAAAAATTATAGTATGTTATAATTTTTCTTGAATTATAAAAAGCGTTACAAAAAAATTTGAAAAACTAAAAAATAATTTAAAGAATAAAAACAATCTCAATGTCATTTTGATTGATGTTTTTCTTACCTACATACACGACACAACACTTATAAGATTATTGCATGTAAAAAAAAAATTAGTTACATTTTATACCGTCAAAAATATATATATGTATATAGTATAGACAGTATAATACCTAGTCATTTTCAACTGTTATAGACAGTTATAGTACTTAAATTCGAATGACAGCTGTATAGAAAGTGGTACCAGATTTTTATTTAATTTGATAGTTTTTTTTGTGATTGCCAATAATATAGTTTATTGAATCTATCAACACCAAGATAAAACGTTTAAAAATCATACATATATACAGAGTTTCACTTTTTTAAAGAGATTAAGAGCCAAATGCATTGCAAAAACTTAAGTTTCTTACTCTTAAGAATATTACCTTAAGGAAATAATAGGGTAAATTTTTTTTAAACAAAATTAAGGGCTAAGGAGGGCAATCGTTACTTATTGAAAAATCAAATATTCATACCTCTTGAGACTTAATTCGCATTTTCAATTTTTCATCGTACGACCCAGAAAAAATTCATAAATTAATCCTCTAACCTCTAATATACTAATTTAATGTTTAGAAAATCTGCATTAATTAAAACAATTTTAAAGAAATTATGAAATAATGATAGTGCATAGTCATGGTGCATTATATTTGCCAGAAAAACAAACTAGTATTTAAATTCGAAGACATTAAGCAAAATTCGAATAATCTGAACTAAGACTTTTAGCATTAAAGCGATATGTAATTTATAAAGTACTTAAAATAATCACGCCATGATCAAAATTATCTTTTTTTCAAGCCCAAAAAGTTCCTAGATCATAAAACAAAATAAATACTTTTAGTATTATTAAAATTGAAATCATATAAGAAGGCACCCAACCTTCATTCTCTTTTTTTAACTTATTTTATATTACTGAATGGGCAAATCAAAAAACAAAACAGTTTATTTTTGGTTTTGTTTCAAAAGCAAGGAAAATCTCTAAAAGGAGTTAATTTACCAGAGTTAAAAAAATATTTTATGCAATTGAATAAACAAATCTTTTATTTTTGTTATAATTCAAAGAAAAATTTATATACACATCGTTACATTTAAAATTCTTTTCATTTAAAGCAATCTTGTATTTTTGTTTTTTATTCCGACAAGAAAGAATTATTTTTCAAAATTATGTATACGTGAAGGGATTACGATAACAACTCCACGATTATACTTTTACATATAATGTAACATAAAAATTATTGTTTATGAAGTGCACTTCAATTCGTATAATGAAGAGTATTGTCTTAGTTTATATTTACATACTTATAATGTTAATAAAAAAAATACACTTCCTCTTAAAGAAGAACTTCATTTTAAGCCTATATTTGATGGATTTTTTGAATTGAATCAAATTAGCAAATAACGGCTCTCTTCAAATTTTATAATATTTATTAGAATATTATTTTGAACTAATTTTCATGTCTGAACTCTACACTATTTTCTTTCACAATTTTAATGCAATTCACTTCAATATTAAATTAGTCTGATTGTTTCCAGCTTAAAGTATAATAGTTATAATAATTATTGTATTTATAATGAAATTATTATACGATATAAATGAATCCTACTCTAAAGTCCACACAAAAATAAATTAACCCACCTAAAAAATAATTATTTATATGTATTATTTGAGAAATAAAGATATTATTGTATTTACATTTCTATTTTTATCCCATATTTGGAAAATTTCTCTAGACAATTTGGCTCATGGGACTATTCCCCGAAGAGCATTTCCTGAAAAACAATTGCCTGAAATTATACGAAAAAGCAAACAATTCCCTTAAAAACAGTTCCCAGAACGAATTTAAGACCATTTTGGGAAAAGCTTTATTGAATAGTCAAATATATTTACTAAAAATGTATTGGTTTAATTTAGTTACAAATTAAAAAAAACTATATTTTAAACAGCAACCTAATATAGAGAAACTTTTGTAATATTCTTCTCCATTAGCTCTTTTCAGTAACTTCAGTAACTTCCCTTTTGTATCAGTATATAATTTCTTTTGAACTAGTTTCTTCAACGTTACTTAAGCCTGGGTGGTTCTTGTTTCCTTTTGCAGAGCTTTCTTATACTTTTCATTGAAAAATTAATGGACAAATTATTTCTTTTCTTAGAACAGCTCGAGATCGAAAGTTTATGCTGTGAATATTTCAAACGTGTAATCAAAACTAAGAAACGTGCAAAATATGCAATAAATATCATAAATAAACAGTGAAGTAATTTAATTATATAATGAATGTAAAAATACCAACTTTAAAATTTTTATGCTATATAGGATTTTTTTTTTTGATAAAAGTAAACTTACTGAATTGAAAAAAAAAATTACAAGGAATTTTATTTTATCAGTAAAACCTTATGAAATAAAATAAAAAAAAACGTGCTTTATAGCCCAAAAAGTGTAAATTCATAAACATTAAACCTTGAAATTGGGTCTATCTTGAAATTTGAAACTTTAAAACGTGCAATTTCATTGAAATACCTTAAAACGTGCTAAATTATGAAAATTGTGAAAGCAGTACATTCGATGGGATTCGGATTCAAGGCTTATTGGTATCAATATAATCTTAGTTCAAATTTACCAAAATTTATCAAAGACAAATATGCTTTCTATGTCTTTATTTTAGTACTTATTCTTTAAATTTATCCATAAAAAAATTCATATTTTTGTACTAATATATAATATATCAGATGGACTCAGCTTTGTTTCACATTAAACTTCTTGTTGTGAATAACATATTATATGTGTAATGCATATATAATGTAATAGCTCTTAAAATCTATTAAACAGGTTTCTTTTATTATCTTGGTTGGGTATAAAAATATTGTAAGTCAAATAATATTCCAAGAATCTTTAACAACTTTATGTTTAAATACTTAAAAAAAAAATTATAATTATTTTACAGATATTTTGCAAATAGAATTTTTAATTTAAAAATTCTAAATTATATAAAATGTGATAAATTTCGCGAACGAATTGATGACTTTTTCAAATTTCTTTATAATGAGTAATAATTATGTGGACATTAGCCAGTTCGGTGATATTTTTATTTTTAATTTTGTTGTTTATTAATTTATCTTTAAGCAATTAATTTTCTTTGACTAATTCAAAAAAAATAAGTATATATAATTATGATTCTTTCATTTCTACATACGCATTTTTATCAAAATAATGAAAATTTCTGTTTCTTAAGATTATGTTAACTTATAATATTAAACATAAGTAATAGAGAGCTTGTTCACAAGAAGAAGTAGAAAGATTACATGAAATATAATAAGGAAATAATGTAGAATTATCAATTATATAATAATTGTTTGTTAAAGACTATTAAGTTTCTATATAAATATAATTCAGTATTGATGTGAGCAAAATATTGGAAATTTTATAAGTCATACATCATTTCTATGAAACTGAACACAAATTAAAGATGAAGATATAATTCATATTCTGAATAAATTGCCAAAATACAAACTATGGTTTCCACATATATAAAATTCTAGTTTGCCGTACGGATAGTAAAAATAAAAATTGGTCATTCTAATTCGATGATATCGAAATTTTTCTATATATTTCAATATTTTGGACTATCATGAATCATATTAGCATATACTTTTAATACACCAAATATTTTTCAAATTTTCTTGTATATTCGATAATATTAATTAACCGCAAATAAGAAAAAAAAAAACTTAAAAGGTGAAAGATATTCTAATTGAATTCTAAATACAATTCTTGTATATTAATTATATTCTCTTTAAAATAGAATTATTCATTATTTTTGCATTAATATTAAATGTTAAGATTTATTAAAATATTTCCGTTTACTATATGCGATTAATAGATATAATACTAAAACGATGAGTTTGATGATTGGTTTTTCCGTAAAAAGATTCAAATCAATAATACAAATGTTTGCATTATTTTTTTTTTATTTTATTAATTAATTCTTTCTTATTTTCATTTATCTCTTAAATTCATATTCCACATAATATACATACATACAAATACATAAATATTTATGTAAACCGCATAAATTAACTGAAAATTTTGTATCTGTCCATATAATAAAAATTAAAAGTTAAGTAAAGAATCATTGCTATAAGAAAAGTTATTAAATGCACATAGTTCATGTACCCTAGCAAGTCAATTACGCATTCAGTAGTGGAGGGTAATCGACTTTAAAATTCTTTGTTTAGGACTTTGTGTACTTATTTTTATATATTTTTATTTTTTGTTCATCGCACTCACTGCATTAACGAACAGACAGTGTATTATTTTTATAAACTATGCTATTTAATTTTATTGTCCAATTATACCTTTTCGAAAATATAGAATGAACAGGAAACTTTTGTTTTGAAAACTTTTAAATAAATTAAATTAAATCGGACGGACGATTTTTAATTTTTTATGAAGCTAAAGAGAAAGATTTTTAAAAAATTCAAAAATTTGGTAAATCTAATTTAAAATTTTTAGTCCGTTTTCCATTGAACATCTGTCTACTAAAATTTTTATAAATAACCAATGAACTGCCTAATCGATTTCAATTATTTGAATTCGAAAATATGTATATTTTTTATATACGATTTTGGGTTTGTGATTGTATTGGGTAAATTCAAGTCGAATAGATCAATAAAAAAAAAATGCGACTAGATGGTAATGGTATAATGGTATTGAAGGATCATTAAAAATATGTTTAAATTCTGATTGTGATTAAAGTATCTTAAAAGTAAAGTATCTTAAATCGAAATGTTTTAAACGAACCCCATACTTCATTTTTTAGGTAGTGTTCTAATTTTTTTACATTTGAATTATTAATTTTTTTGTAGAACAAAAAAAAAAATTTATTAATAATTTATGTTTAAGTGATGAGTTATCATGTCAATTTTTACAAACAAAGACAACAGAGTTAGTATAACTAGAGTCCAATAAGTTTGGTATCATTATCTTTGTTTGTTTATTATTGTATGTCGGTTTCAGAATAAATTACATGCGTAGGTATACAAATAAATGAATGACGAGCCCATATTAATTGCCAATTTCATTCTATATCTATCAAACTGAACCCATCCAAGTGAATTTCCTTTACATTTGATTCAATTTTATGTAGTTTCTCTCATTTTATATTTATTTCTCACAATAATATCTGAAAATAAGAAAAAAAAATATATTTTTTTTCTTATTTTTTTCATAAAAATTAGTTTGTTTTTTAGTTTTTCTAGCTCCATTATTACGAAAAAAAAAAACAAACCAAACCAAACCAAAAACAATTAAAGGGAGAAAGAGAAATATTATTATTATATTTTTGTTTTTTATTAAAAGAGTAAGAAATTAAAAATAAAAATATAAAAATTCAGTTTTTTTTAATAAATAAAAATATCTTTTAGGTTCAGAAAATTAAAAAAAAAAAAAAAATCAACTATTTAATTTTTTTTTTATTTGAACACATTGGAGTTGGAACGTGTTGAAGACAAAAAGAAAATAAAATCAGATAAAAATATGTGTGTTTTATTTTTTTTTTTTTTCGTTTTTTTTTTTTTTTTTTCATTCTGTGTTTTTATTATTAAGTACGACAAAAATTTAAAGAGCAGCAGTAGTATGTTGTTGATCGGTTTGTTGACGAGAATATAGTTTTGCGTTTGTCGGTGTTTTGTATCTTTAAAAAATAAAATAATAAATAATAATAAATAAATAAAATAAAAAAATTAAAGGAAAAATTTATTATATAGATTTTACAATTTTTTTTTTTTAACTGTTGTTTTATATTGAAAATAATTTTTATCGTAATTTTATGTTAAAAAAAAAAAATAAAAATAAAATTAACGTTTTACATACCAAAATTTTTATGAAGACATAACCGTTAATTTGTGCGAATTAATTTTATATTTTTATGATTTGTTTTTTTTTTTTTTATGTTATATTTTGTTTTGTTTATTATCAACGCATCAGATAGTCTCTGACGTTTAAGTGTTTTCTTTGTTTTTTTTTTTTTGTATTTTTTTTTTCGTTGAATTGAATTGAAAATTGAAAGAACATTTTTTTTTTTGTTTTTTTTCTAATTGAAGGTTTGTTCTCGTCTGCTGCGGAAAACAACAAAAGAGAAAGAAAATTTTTTATATTTAAAAAAAATTTTTTTTTTTTTTTGTTTTGAAACGAAGAAGAAAAGAAGAAAAAAAAATTCACATAAGTATAGATCCCAAAGAAGAAGATTGCATCGTGAATTTTTTTTTTTTTTTTTTTTTTTATGAATGGCGACGCATGTGTTCTAAATTTGGATGAAATTTCCGGTTAACAAAAAAAAAAAAAAATTAAAAAAAACATTAATTTCTTTTTTCAAAGATTTTGATATCACAAAAAAAAAAAAGAAGAAATTTATAAAAATAAGATAATAATTTAGAAAAAAAAAATAAAATAAAAATAAATATATAAATAAAAATAATTTAATGATTAAAATACCAATTTTTTTTTTTTTTTTCATATAAATTATTATCAAAAATTTCTATATGGCATCATTATTATTTTAATTTTTTTATTCTAATTAAAAAAACGAAAACGAAAAAAAGGTCATTAACCGCTTAAATAAGTTAAAGAAAAACATATATATGTAATATATATGTATGTATATATACATTTATTTTTTATTTTTATTTCAAGGAAAAACTGTCTGACATACCGAAAAAAAAAAACAACAACATAATGTGAATAAAAGGATAATAATAACGGTATTATAATAACGGTGTATATACATAACATACATGTAAATCACTATGTTTTTATGAGTCATAACACTTTGTTGTACGAAAAAAAAAAAAAAACAAAAGAAGGAAAATTTTTTTTATATACAAAAGTTAGTTTTGTTATTTTAAAAATTCAATTCTGTGCCAAAAAGGATTAACAAAGTATGTCTCTTGATCCTTGAAACTATTTTTATTTTTTATTTTTACATAATTGATGGTTCAAATACTTTTTTTTTGAGTTGGGTTTTTTTCTCAAATCATCGATGGAAACAACTTTTTTGATATGGTATCAGTCAGGATTCGAACCTAGAACTACTGCGCCAAACAACTTATATAAAAAGACAAGAAAACAAGAAGCTTGATTTTGTATACTATAAAACATGAATGAATTATAATCCTGGCTTAATAATTTTTTATGTTAACTTTATGTTTTATTGAGTTGTTTTGATCATAGTTACTTTAACCTATAATTCATGCATCCTTTTATCCACAGAATATTTTTTTATTCTGATTAGGCAAAATTCATGCTTGAGTGTAATATACATAAATTATCTTAGAAAACACTATTGAAAATTTTTTCAAAAGGAAAATTTTTTAACTTGTAGTTGAGTTATGTTGGGAAGTAAATTGAGAATAATGAGTAAATATTTTTGAATAAATATTTTTACAAATTGTTTTATTCTTTAATTTGTTTGCGTATTTTATTAAATTTAAAATTGTTTGTATATATATATATGTATATATTCAGAAAACTTATAATATTGACTTTTCGTTCAATATTAGAAATTTATTCGAGGATTAGGTTTTTGAACAAAGCAATATTTAATAGAAATTCAATTTTAGTAAAAATCATTTAATAGTACCTACTCGAAGTTCAAGGTCACTAATTTCGCATTAGGTACTTAGGACTTATGTATGTGCATTACATAAGAATCTTAAGCTTATAACTTCAAATACTTGTAAACTTTAGAAGTATTACGTAGTACCTGTTTTTAAATTACAATCCTAAATGTTTCGCCATTAACTTAAACGAATAAAATTGTCCTATAACCAAAAATTCAGGAAGTTCATTAAAATTAGTGTTTTTTTTTTAAAGTGTCAAAGTCAAAGTTTTTTTTTTTCCAATACAATAATATTGAATTCACTTCCATGTTATTTTACAATTTAATGAATTTATGTATACAGCTTTTATTTTTATATAATATAGAGTATGATATACTTACATACATATCAAGTATAGTTTTATAGTATAAAAGTATTTAAACTAAATTTCCATAGAAAAAACATTGAACTTTTAACCTAATGTTTGCTAAATTGAAATAAAAGTGTAAATTAAATATTTAAAAATCAATAAAGAGAAAATAATATAAAGTAAAAAAAAAAATTTAATTTAAATGGTATTTTAATTTGTTATAATAGTGAAAAAAAAATAATTTTTTTTTAATTTGTAAAAATGAAATATTTAAATTTAACAAATTTCCAAATATTTTTTATTCTTTGGATAATAATAAAATTCGGATATGCAACAAAATCAAAAAATTATTTTGGATTAGATCAAGTTGTAAGTATATTACATTTTTATTTTTTAAATTAATATCTTTTAATTAAAATTATGAAATAAGTGCAATGATGATTTACACATTATGTTTGTCAGGCCCGGTCAGGCCTTATCGTCAGTCAATAGTAATGAGTTGATTATAATTATAATTATAGGAGATATTGAACTCATTTGGGAAGTTGATCTCTATCTTTGTCAAATGTAAGCTCCTAGAATTGATTATTCCAAAATTGTATGTTCTTATATGAAGTATGTAAGTATGTGAACGAATCAGTGGCGTAGCTAGGTATGGCGAGTGTGTGCGAAGTACAAGGGCCCATTGCTGTAGGGGCCCATTCGTCAAACCATAAAATTAAAAAAAAAATTATATTTCTATGTATTTCGAAAAATGTTCTTATTTTTTTTATATTATGTTTCCAACCAAACCAATCCAAAAAAAAATATGTATGTATAAGAAAATTTACTCTGATAAGTTTCAATAATCTAGAACAAAGATTTAGAGTAACTGTGTTTTATTACACCTTAGACAAAATAATTGTCCAAATTGAAAAACGCTTCGTAGGTATGAATACAATTAACCAAAAATTTGCATTTCTTCAACCTAGAAATATTTTATCTATGTCTGAACAGGAAATGAAGATAGCTTGCCATAATATTTCAAAAAAATATTCAGAAGTATTTTTCAATAATTTATCAATTCAGTTAATAAAAGCCGCTAACTAACTAAAAGACTATTTGAAAGAAAACATGACGATTAAAGAATTTTCAGATGTTCCAACAACAAAATATACTATTATGGAATATTGTTTATATTTCCGGTTACAATTGCGAGTGTAGAAAGGACTTTCAACAAATTAAAAATAATAAAAAAATTACAGGACAAAGCAGATTGCATCAACTGGCACTCCTATCCATTGAATATTCAGAGGCTTCAAAAATGGATCTTAAAGACGTAATAAATAAATTCGCAAGAAAAAAAAACGATATAATTTTTTAAAAATAAAAACAAATATGTACACCTAAATTTTTCTTTGTATATTTTATTTAATAAGAAAAGATTTGGGCCCCAAAATAGATTCTTGCACAAGGGCCCAAAATGTCTAGCTACACCACTGGAACGAATTCGTTGATTTAGCATTTGTTTTTGTTTCCTCGACTTAACAGTTAAAAATTTTTCAATTAAAAATGATTCACTTGAAATGATTTTAAGTATCATAACATAAATATATTAATAGTCTTAATCTGTCACTGACTGAATTTGAAGCGATTTTTCCACATCAGTGCGGGAAGAAACACAATTTTCGAACGGTTTCTGCAACGAAAAATTAGCTTAATTTAATATCTAGAAATTTTGAAATCCATTCAAGCATATAGTTATTTTTCACACATTAATAAATTATTTCTACTACTTTAAGTTTTTTATATTCCTATACTTTACCTGAAGAATTACTGCGTAGCTGCACATTATCAGCAAAGAATTGCTTGCAATATTATTATAGGAATTAAAATATTAATTCTTTCACATTAACCTTTCTGACACACTTTTTATTCAATAATATTTTTTAACTTGTACTTCTTTATTATCTTTTTCTTTTAATACAAGTATACATTATACTTAATTAAATAAAATTAATAATAAGATTACATTGAAATTCTTGAAGTAGGCAGTTCATCAATATCAACATTTATCACCATCACAAATACACAGCTTTGACTTTAGAATTAAGGGAATTTTTTACAAAATTGCTTTCACACACATTTATTTAATTATAATTAATTAAACATTAACCTGACTCATCAAAATATTATTAAAGAAAATAAATGTACTCTGACTGGGGCACTAAATAACATATTTAATTAATAAATCTTTAAAATAATATTTAAGTTACATATTATAAAATCTATATTTCTAACTCGACTACAAAAAGAGGAAATGACCTTCAATCGAAAATTTTAATAAATAATTTTTATTCTGAATATTTTGCAATTTCAAATATCATGTTCAAGTTCAAGTAGAATAATTTTATTATTTTTAATTAAAGTTTCCTGCAGGTTCATTAACACAACTATATTAATATCGCTTCATATATCAAAAATATTAATTATTATGTAAAACAAAAGTTAATTTAAGTGTTGAATAACATTTTGATAAACATTAAAATTTCCAGTTCCAAGAAAGGATTGTTAAAATTAAAGGCAATATTGCATAGTCACCGAAAAGAAATATTGTATAAGAATTGTTTAGCCATCATAAAATCGTTTGAAAATTGAAAACAAAACTTTAGAGTGAAATAATTTTTTTTTATTTTTTTGAAAACAAAAACCGTAATTTTTAATATTATCATTTTTTATTTAGATTATTCGTTAATCATGCTTCATTGTCTTTTGTACTTATATGTCATTTTTAATGCGCAATAATTAATATAAAGCATATCACGAATTTTCTTTAAATCCTGAACACAATAATATACAATTTGATTTTATATTTAAAAAAAAAATAAAAAAAATTTCTTTTTAAATTAGCAATCAATTCATTTTATTAATTCTTGAATCTGATTATTGCTTATTATATATTTATAATATATAAATTAATGTAGCTCAGGTTATATTTCTCTAAAGACAGTTAATTATATTGCGAAATATCTTATGTAAAGACTGCTGTAATTGAAATCTTGAAGATTTTATTATTTTTTTTTTTTGTTGAAAATTAATGAGTAATATGGTAAGATTTTACAATATAACTATATAGAAAATCTCTTTATAGAAATGTCCATTTTAAATAACAATTCACATTCAATATAATTCGTAATTTTTCTATAATTTTACCATTTATGCTATTTATGCTGTACCATAATTATAAAGAAAAAAAATTTTCTAAAAACTATTAACAACTAGGAAGAAATTTTTCTTTGTGTAATTTATTAAATTATTGATTTGCCTCAGTTAAGCAAAATTGCTATGGACAGTGGAAGTGGACACTATTTAATATACATTATGTCAACCCGTTTTCAATATTTTAATTAATTGTACTCTATCCACATACACCAATTTCAATTGATATCAGACCCCATTTCTGTTCTTTGAGCACAATCGGGGGCTAAACATTTTTTTAAGTTCCTTCAGTTTATATTGAAATCGGCCAGGTAGTTTAATAAGCATTTTAATGCGTGACAACAGACGGTCAGACAGACGGTCAGAAAATGAAAATATAGTATACTTATGTATAATCCTTTTTTTATTTTTTGATGGAAAACAAACTTAAAACTGTTATTTATGTGTCATTAAGTAAGACTAATATATTATTATATTTACATTATTCAAATTTTTTTTTATGATTAACTTTTATATTCTGTATTGCTGTTTGTAGCTTATTGTAAAAGTAAAAGTCTACAAATCCAAATAAGGCATTCCCGGTGGCTAATAAATTAATGGCATTTTAATTAAGTCATAATTAAAATAGTTTTTATTTATAATAGTAATATTATAAAGTTCGTTACACGAAAGACAGTCACAATATTATGATATCTTGAATATACAATTGTATTTAAAAAAGCCTTAAGTAACAAGCAGAAAAAAGTTATTTTTATTATTATTAATAAGATACATTAATGAGCTGTTTTTTGTTACGAAAATGTAAATAAAAAAAAAATCAGATTAACTTTTATGGACTTAGGAATATAAAATAATGCTTGCCAACATTCTTTGATGAACGACGTGGTGTGCGGCGCCTAGTGTTAACAAGATAAGTAAGATTATGCCGAAAATGAGCATTGGTAAAAAATCGTTTAAAGATATATTAATTGTGCAGTGGTGTTGTAGTTATTCGTACGTCGTATGTTCCACTATCATTTCGAGTTTGAATTTGTATAAAATTTAAGTTAAATTTGTTTGTTATCTAAATAATTTTTGTTTTTACTGAATATTTAACTTTTTGAACTTATCTCAAGCATTTCATTTCATAGACTTTAAAAATAAATTAATGCTTGCTTATAAAAAATAAGTATAAATATTAGCAGTGCTTTTTTTGTAAAGAAAAAGGATGGGGAACTCAATATTTTTCTAGGTACTTTTTTCTGAGCTCGAGGACACGGTTGCCAGATATCCCGATTTCGGCGGGAATTTCTCGATATTAAAACTGTTTTCCCGATTCCCGATATACAATCGTCATTCCCGATTTACCAAAAATAATTGATTTTTTCAACAAACATTTTTTTTTTTATTTTTAAACTGCAAAGCTCTGGCTTTAACTTATTTCAAGATTTTTTATCGTTCTTATTGTTTAAGTTTTTTTATACGAATTAGTTTTGTTTATAATATTTTATTTAATTAACTATGAATAATTATTTTTTTTGCAATAAACACAGGAGCGGACTTACGAATATACCTCCCCTAGGCACTTTTTGAGAATTTTTAAGTTATTTGAATTTAATTAAGAAACAAATTGTATTATTTAATGAGCTCAATTTACTATTTAGATTAGATTATTAGATTATTTTTAGATTTCAAAATACGTTCTTATATTTTTTTTGTACATTAATTACATATTCAATCCTACAAACACAAACATTTATTTATTTTTGAAATTTTTAATTTTTTTTATCGGTTTAATGTTTTATTTTGATGCCCCTTTAAATATGCCACCTTAGGCTTATGCCTTAATCTATCCGTAAATTCAGCACACATTTTTTTTCTAAATTCCCGATACATCAGTTAGGAAAACTGGCAACCCTATTCGAGAAAATTAGTTTTGAAATTTCATGATAGGTACTTCTTTCCTAAGTTTATAGTTCTGCAAAATACATGTAAAATGCAAAATTGTAAGCTACTGCCATCTCGTAACTTATACACAAAATTAATTTTGAAATTTCATTGTCAAAATAAAATTTATTAAAAAAAAATACTCGTCATTATTTCGTAAGAAAAATATAAAAAAAATATTTTAAATATAAAAAAAAAATTTTAAATATAAAAAGGTAGAGGAACTGAGTTCCACTGCGTTCCCCCACAAAAAAAGCCCTGAATATTAGTAATATTTACAGACCGCAGTATTAATATATAGGTATAGATATTTTTTTAATAATTGGTTTCTAATGATGTTCAGCTCAAAAAACCAATTAATTAAACTTGATCATAAAGTTTCAATTTAAGATAAGTTTTTTCAACTTTTAATTAAGTTTTTAATATATCATATTTTATAATTTCTTTCTAAATTAATAATTAAAGTGTCGAACAGAATTACGATCCGAATTCTCTATAATTCTATAGTAACTCTATAATCATCTCTATAAATCACAATATTGTTCTAAAACTCATTTCATTCATGAATTTCTCATTTCATTCATGAATTACTCACAATAAATTTTTTTTTAATAATAAAGTAAAAATCTACTATGTTACTATATATACCATAATTAATTATAGTTAAATTGGAATTGGCGCGAAAATTTTACACCTTATAATTTTGCCGGAGGCCAGGGTTGAAATTGTAATTATAAATTTATTTAGCGTAATCAAAATTATAACAATATTTTCGAATTCATTAAAAAAAAAGTATTTTTATTGTATTTTGAAATATTTTGATAAAGATCGACAAAATGATAATGTTTAACCTAAATTTCAATCAAGAGACATTTTTTTTTTTACAACTCAATTTAGAGATATTATTTATGTGTGAATGTTGTATATATACATAAATTCATCAAATTAGGTATATGAATGTTGTATAATCGGTTTGTTTTATTTGTTAAATTAATGTTAATTTTTTTTTCGTTTTCATATCTAATGACCTGATTCATAAAGTTTACCGTTTAGTGTATACCTTTTTTGTTGAATGAATACAAATTACTCACTCACTAAATAAAATTTGTAAAATTTCCACCTTTGATATTAATTGATGACGAATTATAAATCATAATGATAATTATTATAAGCGAAAAGTATTTGCTTTCTTCTTTAATTTTTACTTTGAATTTATTGTATTACAAAGTATAAAGAAACCACAAAGCTTAATTAATTAATTAATTGGATAAATTATACCAGTATAAATAGATTGATCTATGTTTATAGAGAAAAATTATTTTGAGATAATTTTTTTACGTGAAAATATTGGGAATTCCAAAATGTTAATCATATAGTAATCACATTACAGAATTGATTTAGGTTTTCTAGTAAAAGGACAAAAACTATATAACAATTAATCTTTTCGGGATTTTTCGGGATCGCATTATGCTTTCTTAGATTTTGTCTTCCTGGATTATGGCTCCCGGGAATTTTATTTTCGGCATTATGTTCTCAAGGAATTTAGGCTTCCGGGATTATCGTTTCGGGATTTTGCCTTCCGGGATTATGACCCAACCCAAGCAAATATTAATTATTGAACAAAGTAAAGTTTAATCAAAGTTTTTAAAATAAAATTACTTCCACAATAATAATTACTCATATACAAGCAGATGTTATTATCTTTAAAAAAAAAATGGATTATTAATAATTTTTTGATACTTAATATTAAAAGTAATAAACATAGAAACCCTAAAAATGACAATTCCCAAAAATATAATATTTGTTAATATATAATGAATAATATTTTTCTTAAATATTTAATCTTATTTAATTTCAAATTTATTTACAAAAACCAAAATGACTAAGTTTTTGGGAAAATAATTCGCATTTATACTCAAAATATTGAATTATGTTGAAATGACATATTATCAATATGGTGTGAAAAAGTAAACATTAAAATATACTAATCATTATCTGATTAAAAAATGTGATAATTTTGATACGATAAATATGTGTAATATGTATGCGTGCTATACATAATTTAATTTTAATTATTATTAAGCTAGAAGGTTATACATTGTGATTCAAAGTTTTATATTCAAACGGCTTCGGTGTAATGGCTATTTTGTATCTACCATGCATGGTGTTCATTAGCATTGTCGAATCTTGGGGACAATGAAGCTAACATTTATTATTGTATACGCTACACAGAATTTGTATAGCATTCATATTGTTGTATCGAAAGTTCAGCCACTATTAGGCCAACCAAACTGAACTAGATAATACTTTATTTTGTGTACTATATATATATATATAAATCTTACTTAATACTAAGTAAGTATTATAGCGCAATGCACAAATTCTTCAAATTATGCTCAGTATTATACTACAAAACTGTTTCAAATTATTTCTGACTAATTCATCAAAATCCATTTATTCAATTCAAAAAGTGTTAATCTTATTTTGTTATTATTAACAAAATTGTGGAAAGAAGAAATTCGTTTTACTGACTTTTTTTTTTTATAACATAATTATTTTACTTTGTCTTACTACACTATATAATAAAGTCGACAGTATCACATTTACTTTATTCCACTTTTGATTTTCTTTCATATAGATTTTTAAATTTATTTTTGCTATTTATAAATCTGTATATATATATGTTTTAAATTTATCTTCATATTGAATTTGTAGGGGGTTTTGTAAACATTACAATAATTTTTGTTCAGATCATTGAAGTTAATATAACTACTATATAGAAGTACTCAATGTCTCTTTTCAATGTTGTCAAGTACTTGATTCTAGTAATGTGGTTAAACCGAGAGTTAAACCAACATTTTTTGGAACATTTATATTGGTGGAGATATCATATGAATTCTAACATTAAATTGCTTCATTTCTGCTTACATTAATATTTAGAATATTTTTGATGGGCTCGAAATTATCAAACAAATCCACTTACACATCTATATATTTCCATCACAAGCTGCATAACACCCACGTCATGCTGATTTTTTTTAAACCAAATGCAACAACTATCGGTATATAAATTAAAGATTAAAATATTAATTCACTTTATGATTTTCTTGTAAACAATTTTCCTCTGATCTATGCACAAGCATTATTTACATGTAGATACTTATTTTTTTTAAATACTTTTCTTTCTATAAGTTACAATAGTTTAAAGACATTTTTACGAATAAAAAAAAATAAATTATAATAATTCAATAGAAATGTTTGTAAGTCTAGTCTCGCGGCAGCCGATTTGCTGTTAAAAAATATGTCGATTGATAAAAAACCTTACAAAATTCTTTAGAACTTCTAATTAGGGATTATAGTGATTCTGTAGTACTGTATTCGAAATTTTTGGGTCGAAACCCTTCAAAAAATCGACGTACACATCACTTATTTCATTTATTTATATTTTGTTGTTGCAAAAACTATCACAGAGTTCATTGGGCACTATTTTGGGAAGATGAGAAAAAAATAGTTTTGAGTTTTTTTTAATAGACGAAGCGCAATACCGTTTCGAAGAACACACATAATTCAGCTAATTATATAGATTGATATTCTACTTGGGTACATCATAAAAAGTGTCAAAAATCGAAGTAAACCAATATTATAGGTGACTAATATTAAACTTCTATTTTCGAATCAATGGCCAAAGCTAAAGTAAATTAAAACCTTGTTTACAAGAAAAATATGGCAGATATTATACTTATTTAAATCAATTTATTTTCTATTATCTTAATTAGGTATTAAATAACAATTAGCTTAAACTTAAAAAAAAAAGTAGTTAAGTTACTAGCATCTTTTTATAACTTTTTTGGTAAAAATGGTTCGTGACCAATATTGAAAATCTTACAGCATATTTACCAAAAAAAAATGTATTTATATCTAACTAAAAATATTTACCAAAAACATATATACAACTAAAGCTAAGTCTGTATTTCTTTGATGTAGAAGTTTATCGTGTATCTTTCATGAACATAGGTAATACAAAAAAAAAAATAAAAAAAAAAATTTTACAAATGTTTCAAGATTAATTTATAAAAACTTTGAAAACGACGTGATTTAACAAAACACTTTGTAGATTGCAATACTATACTGTTTGTTTATTTAAAATAAATTGTCTAAAAAAAAATCTAAGAAAAATGCATAAAAAAAATACATTTTTTTTTATATTGCTTTTCTTTAAAAGAAAAACAATTTTTCCCCCCTCTTTATCTTATATATATATGTTATTTAGAAAATAATTAATGATTTTATATCTTTGGACAAGAAAAAAAACATAGTTTATATATATCTCTTTTATATTATTAAATATAAAATATTAATATATTATGTAAGAAAATGCAACATAAAGAAAAGAAAATTTTTTTCAATTAAGTATTTATTGCTATTTTAGTTAATTAGGCATTTCAATTAAAAAATGAATTTGATAGAAGGAACGTTAAAAAGACATTAATTTTTTTTTGGTTTTTATGCATGTACATAAGTTTGTGTCATTTCTAGACACACGTATCATTTGTTGTGTGATGATGTATTGAATTTTTTTAATTTTTTCAATACAGTGTTAATGAGGTGCTTAAATTGTTTAATTCAAAACAAAAATTCAGAAAACATTTTCAGTCCAATATTGATAACTTAATAGTTATAATGAAAAAATTCCAAATTTAAGCCCAGGACAATTCTTAAAAATAAAGATAATTCAAGGCGAGTGCAAGAATTATTTAAATTAATACATATTTAAACCAGCCTTACGCTTTGTTCAGACAAGGACTAAATCATGATTTCGGAATCGTGATTTGCGTAGATAATCATACTTTGAAAACCTGTGTGAACAAGATTATGAACGAAAACAAAAAAAGTAAACAACATGAAAGCAAACAAAATAAAAACATAAATATTATTTGCTACTCAAATTTTTTTTTATTTTGTAAATAAAGAAAATATGTCAAAATAAAAGTCAAAAATAAGTAGGAATAAGTGGAAATGGGTAACATGGGTAGTAAGAAACTGAAACTCATCCCTGAAATTTTCGATAATCATGATTTCCGATGACAATTTTTTTGTATGAGCAAATCATGAAAAAAAGAAATATAATCTCAAAAAGTAAGATTATCATGATCAGAGTTCATTGTCTGAACAAGGCATTAGTCAAAACATAATATTTTCCTGCATTTCGTGGTAACTAAAAATCATCCCAAACATTCATAGTCTTAAAATATGCACAACTTATATTTACGATGATTAAAAAAAATCTATTTTCTTTTAAAATATACTTAAACAAAACTGAAAAGTTTGCGGGTGAGTAGATAAATATTATCAATTAGATAAATACTTATGTATATGATAAGTAATTATAAATATGCTGGTTATCAAAGTAGAAAAATTATAAGTGATAAGAATATTTTATGAACCAAAAAAAAATATATGTAAGTAAGATAATTCATCTTTAGAATAAGTTATTTATAAAATAGATCAATAGAGAATTTATAAGTCTAATAAGTATACATTTAGAGTCATCCAACTTTAACATAATTCTTTAACATCATAATATACATTTTATAAGTTTTTCGCATTTTTCTTATTAGTTGGACCGATTAAAAATTTTTTTTTGCTTCTAAATTTTATCATTACTTTATTTTATATAACGATAAAAATAGATATTTTTGTCTTTTATGCAAACAGAATATTTCTTTTTGTAACGTTCTTATTGGAAATTTTGTTGATTTTGATGTAAATGTAAGTAATTATGTTCTTGTTCGTTATCTTAATCTTTTTCAATTAAATATATGCATATATATAGGTATATATTTTATAAATCCGTCAAAAGAAAAAAAATAATAAATGTTTCCTATTTATAGAATTAACATTATGTATTTTAAATATGTGTATGCGGTATATCAACAAAAATTTAAAAGCATATAATATTTATAAAACATTTCACTTTCAATTAAGGAAGTTCATTAATACCTTTATTATAGTATTGATTTTATATAAACAATTTATTTTTTTGTTCCAACAATTGATGTTATAAAAACACAACATATATACTATAATTTTATAAAAGAAAAAAAAATGTTTTTTTTACATATTTTACATGCACAAGCAAATTTAAAAAAAATATCAACAATGATTGAAAATTGCGGTAATCTCATAAAGCGAAAACGAAAAATATGTATGAAAACTAAAATCTTCTAGTTTTTACATAAAATACAAAAGATATGGCAACATTTAGATAAGAATATTTAAAATGTCTGAACTAATAGGATATCTGCACTTAAATTAAAAGGGTAGTAGGCAGAAAATTGCAGAAAAAAGAAATAAAATTGGCTACTTTCACACAAAGGTTAGGTTTTTTTTTTGTGTGAAAAAGCGAGTAAGGTTAGTTGTATAAACAAAGTTTAGTTTAGGATCCAAGTGTAGATCTGGTATAAATAATTAGAAAGTTTTCAAAATATTAACTTTAACTTAAAAAAAAAACATTAACTTCAGAATATTCCCTATGTTCCTCACCGATAATGAGACTCTACTGCAGACAGAGTTCACACTTTATGATTGTTATGATAGAAAAATTCACAATAACTTCAACATATTTTTATTCGTATACAAATTTTCTTCATGCTGGCATCTAATACTTCTCAGAACTGTTGAGCTATAAAACCTTAAATGGCAAAAAAAAAATGCTTACGAATTAAAAAAGAACCGTTTATTTGGTTGATGTTTAGTGTGTGCAAAATGTATACATACAATAAAAAGTGTTATGTTTAAATTGATTAACTACATGCTTTTAATTTCCATCCGCTTTGTGAAGCCATGTTCCTTGCATATTAATTGATATTTTTTTATACAAAATATTGCCATCATGCGCTGCACATTAAATTCACCAAATTAAAAAATCATAAATTATTAGAAAGAAGTTTTTTTTTTCAAATATAGTTTATGTTTGTTTAATGTTAAATGTTAAATGTATTTATGTATGTGAAATATAAAATTAGTCAACATTAATTTAACATGGAAGTTATTATTTATAATTTCGTTTCGAGGTTTGAAACTTCATCGAGGCATCAAGTATAAAAATTAATTATTATTGAATAGAAATTTAAAAAATCATATAAGTAGGTATACATATATATAAATCTTGATCAGTCACTGATTGATTTGATGCGAACATTTTGATTCGTTCATTAGATAAGTTAATTCTTCTTTTATTTGCTTTGTATTTGAAGTTGCAAAACGAGATTCTATGATCTCCTTGAAATTCAATCAAAACAATGATTTATTTCATAATAAGTCAGTTACATACATTTATAAAATGATTATTTAAAATATTTGAGCCTAAAAATGATAATTTTATAATTTAAAAATAAATTATTCTTTTTAAATAAAAAAGTTCAAAATGTCATACAGATGAATAAGCTTTTATATTTCTAGGTCAATTGATCATTTACTTTACTATTTATTTGAGTTTATAGATTTTTTCTTATTCTTAATATTGTTGATATCATTTTTTATTCCATATACTTTTGTTGAGATTTACTTTTAACGAAAGGGATATAATTTGCTTCTTTAGTTATGTGTTATAGTTTGGTTAAACTCGACGTGACGCATGCGACGGACGCGACGCAAATGACGTAAGAAATATTAAATATATGAAAATATATGAACGCGAACAGTCTCGACCTTAACGACGTTAATGACGCTAACGTAAAATTATATGGTCATTAACGTCATTAGCGTTTGCGTCGCGTCCGTCGCGTCCAGTTTGCCCAGGCAGTTAAGAAGAAAATAAGTATCTCATTTAACGATATAATGCATTAATGCCTTATTAAAGAAAAAAACACATATGGTAACCCTAGACATATGTTGGTAAAACGTATACAATTTTATACAATAGTTTCGTGCATTATGAATTTGTCAAATTAAAATTTTACTAATATTTGCGTTTGTAGTTTTTTATTTTTCAAAATTTGTCAAGGAGGTGAACTAGAGTATATAGGTAATATTTTACACTTATGAAAGAGACTTAAAATGATTTTATAACGACAAGATATACTTATTACAAATTTATGCAATGTACAAACATTTCTATTAAAAAAATATAAATAGAAAAATCTCAACACATTATTTCCGTAATGAAATTGGAAATATTTTTTCAACAATACATCAAATATTATCAGTTCAAAGTTTTCTTTCACTTGATTAGTCAGCATAATATACGTCACATTATAATTGAAAAAAAAAATCATAATTACGAGTCACGCACTTTCTATTGTCTTCCTCCTAAGACTTCCTATTTGAAAAGGCGCAAAAATATTTTTTTTATATAAAAAGTAATGACATTTAATCAAAAAGGAAACAATGCAGACGATTATTTTTATCTCAATAATAAAATTATATTGTGTGTATATATACCCTTGCTACATACTTACTTTTATGCATATCTTAACAAGAAACCCATAAATGATTTACATAAATGCTTCCCTAATTGATCTCACTTTACTTATGTATATGTTTTATGCTCATTTTGTTTTTTTTTATAGTAAAGGCACATAATAATGTACAAGTATGTACATCCAATGTACATATATATTTATTTATTTATTATGCCGATAAAAATAGAAGAAAATAATTTTTGAATTAAACATTTGTGTATTGTATATATATTTGTGTAAATGAATCATTAAGCACAAGACGCGATAATGAATTGAAGACTTTTGGGAATGTTTACATAATATATAATACATTATACATTTTATAACAAAGTATTCGTGCTAAAGCTAATGCAGCTGGAATTCGGAAACATACCAGATGATTAATGATGTATAGTATAAAAGTTGAAATTTGTATAATTTGTATAATTGAACATCTTGTGGAGTAAAAGATGTAATTAAGATATTGCCTAAACCTTTTTTTCAAATCAAACTAATTTTGGTCCAGTTAAAAAGTTTATATCGTTTTAGTCATTCAGTGTATACATCAAGACTTCAAGAATCAATTCCTTGGTAAAACAACCGAAGTAAAGCAAAATTTAGATTTATTCGATGAAAAATTCAAAAATTAAATTAATTTTCGCCATATGTTTATAATTGTTTTTTTTTATATTATGTTGTACCTACATAAATGTATATAATATTGTGTGTTTTCTCTTCTAGATAAAAAAAAAATTTGTTGTCATTTTTAGTTTTGTATAATTTAAATAACCATTACTGCCATTTACTTAGTTTCATTTGTTTGCTGATGATGATGAAAAAAAGGACATTATCACTTTATTTTAAATTTATCATATTTTCTATTAAACGCTTACTAGCAGATGTATGTATTTTACAAAATTGATAAATCTCTATGTACATAACATTGCACATATATGTACAATATTTATGTAATATTTATATTTAACATTTTCACTTCATTGTTAGAAAAAATAAAAAATTAAATTACAAATTGTGACATAAGTTGTATGGAATGATGATGAGGTGTTAAAAAACATTTTTTTTTTTTTTGACATGAAGTCATGTTAACAAACCATCTAACACAATAACGAAATACCCCCAAGATCTGAATAAAAAAAACAGAAAATGCACGTCAACAAAGATAATGGTATATAATAGTCAGTGTGTGTAATACGTGGGTATATTAGATTAAAACCAGCACATTGAACTTAAAATTAGTTTGTCTCTGATAAAGTTTTATATATATATTGATTAATTAAAATAAATTTTCTCATCAAAAGTAAAGAAAATTGTTTAAACATTAAAAATATGTCAGAAAAAATGATTTTTAACATTTATTTCCAATGATGTAAAAAAGTACAAAATAAGGTCCTTCCAAAGAATTTAGTTTACATTTTACACAGGATACAATTTTGTTTGAAATAAATATGGTAATTGTTAGATTAGGGCACAATTATAAGTAGCTCTTTAAATTTGTATGTTTAACACCTTATTAACTCGTCAATAATCATATGGAACAGTTAGCACAATCTGAGGAGGACCCAAATCTAGAATCCAGAATCCAACATACTAGAGTATAAAATCCAATCTAATATAAGTTAAATTCCAAAATTACGTTAAAATTAAAAATATGTTGTCTAGCCAGCACCTAATGTTACAAAATTTTTATGTTGAAATTATACATATATTAACTAGAAAAACATGTTTCTAGAAAAGTCAGTTTTAAGTTGGAAACACCGTCACAATGTGATTAATTTCTTTATACCTACGGGTACATTGATTGTCATTACATTTACAATTTTACTGATTTTTTTGTTTACCATGATAATTTATTTATCAGTTTCATGGAATACCTTACATTACTATGTGCTTTAATTAAAACTTAAAAACAAAATATAATTAAAAGTTTTTCAAACCTCTTATTCAATTTCCTCTATTTGTCTTTTTAATGGGATCAAAAAAAAAAGAAAAAGAAACTTACATTTAAAAATTAAAAACGTCCTTAATAAAGTATATACGCATTGTATTTTCTTTTTTTTTAATTAAGATGTACCTCTTTTTTTTTTGTCGAGATGAAACCACATCAACCACAAAATGAAAATATAATATTATAAAAAAGAAAAGAAAAAATCGTGTTATGGTTTTTGCATACATATAATTTTTAATTTATACCAGTTTGATAGAAAAATCAAGTCGTTATAAAAGGTTGAAAGCTTAACTTTTTCTATTTTAAATAAGGTCAACTTTGTCAATATGTGTTTCCTTTGAATTGAATGTTTTTTGAACAGGATTGTTAGGAGGAATTTTTTTTTGTTTATATTTTCATTGGACGAACTATAGAGTATATCCATTAATACAAAATTTTAATTTCAATAACTTTGTTAAAAAAAAACTTTATAATAATACACTTTTCTAACTTTAAGGATCAAAATTTCCTTTTGTTTCATGCCAAAACCTTATTCAGACTGCGTTAATCTCTTACTAAAAAATTTTGTTGAACTAAATCCATTTATTATTGCTAATCGACAAATCTGGATACTTATTTGGTGACTTTCACACACTGCACATCTCTATATATATTATCAAAATTTTGTCCTAATTGTCAATAACAGATTTTCCCCTTTTTTTTGCCTAAAAAGTCAAAAACGAAGTGTCAAGCTTTTATAATTTAAGCTCATCTTATTGAGTCACCTTTCTGTTTAGATTTCTTCTTCAACTTGTTTTCAATTTTTTATTTTCTTGGAGGATTTCCATAAAAAAAAAACAAATTATATATTTTTTAATCTTTATGTCTCCTTTTTGCTGAATTTTTATTGGAATTGTCTTCCTAAAAAAAAAAAAACAAATTTATTTGATTTTGACATTTTTGGAAACCTTGAGATGTTTGTCTTAGAACCAAAAACTTTAATACCCAATAAAAACATATATCAATCAAAATTTATTATATGAAATTGGGAATTAAAATAAAAAAAAAAAACAAAACTTTGACAAGATAATTGCATTAATTGGTTCGCTAGAATAAGAATATTAAAAATAAAAAAACTTTCAATCATAATATAAAAATGAGTTTTTGTTTTTATTATATTCCTTTTCATTATTTAAATCTTAAATATTTTATCGTAATTAAATGTTATAAATGATTCTTTCTTTATACTGTTAAATATATTCATTATTAATTCTATACTTAAATAGTGTTAACTTATTCCAAATATTAAAAGTTTCAATCATAGGGATTTATAAATTTTAGTATTCTGCTTTTTTAAATAAATTAAAATGTATTTGGATATAGTTTTTTTTAAACATTGTCATTTTTTTTGTATAAGCTCTTGAATTTCTAATAACTCCTAATTTACATGTTTTGATGTTAAATTAACAATCGTTCTAATACAAGTATATAGATTTTTATAGGATACACTTTAATAAATGAAACCTAAGTATTTAAGATATCTCAGAAACTTATTTGTGAAGTTATGCGCCGAAAAATATACGAATACTTAAAAAAACTTTTAATCGACGGTGGACTCGTTATGTAATTTTCACTATCAAAAATTAGAACTTTATTTTTCGTTCGGCAGTCAGAAATGCATTGAAGATATGTTAACTTTACTTGATACGAATAATAAAATATGAAATTATTCATTAGAAATGTTAATACAAATTAAATGGTCGTTATTCAAATATAATTCTGAACAAATTTCTTGTAAAAATCAATTATGGGAATTAATAAAGTTTTTGTATAAGAATTTTTATTTTTATGTTGTTGTGGGGAGACACATAATACATATTTGAGATAAAGAAAATATATCAACCATAAACATAAACTTTGAAAGAGCTTTTATGCTATAGCTAAAAGAGAAGGAGAAAAATGTTTAAGAAATAATACATGTACTTAATTAAATATCCAAATATAAGTATGTAATGTTTCATTCAGTGGTGGGATTCAGCCGGTTCGCACCGGTTCGCGCGAACCGTTTCTTAAAATATTTAAGATTCGCGCGAACCGTTTCCTAAAATTTGTAGGTTCGCGAAAATAGCCTGAAAAAGTTTTGAAATAACTATTCACTGTTTTAACAGTCTCTCCGTGGCAATTTCTCAACTACTCAAAGAATATACAATTTAAATTTACATTGAAATTTGTATTAAAAATTTGACAAGCGTTTTACTTATTTATCTGAAAAATCTCCTTTTTCTTTAACTATGTTATGTGAATACTGTGAGTAAAGAACTGAATAAGAGTAAAAATATGCTTTTACAAAGTATTAAACGTAACAAGCAAGCCTGTTTTGAAATTACAACATTTGGAAACATCAATCTAAAAATTTATGAGTTTTTATGAAGGAAAAGGTATATATATGTTCTGGAAAGGTCTTTAGAATCTAAATTAAAACAACTTTTTAGAGGATTCGAAACCACGAAAAAAATTTTTTTCTTTTTTTTACGAGATGCGAACCGGTTGTTAAATGTTTTGAATCCCACCACTGGTTTCATTGTACAAGTAATATTTGACTATGAATTTTCCGAAACATTCTTCTGATTCATTATTTTTAGACAATAATACAGTGATTTCACTGCTTTCGTCCTCTTACCATTGCACATTTTTCAGTTCATAATGTGATGTAATTCAGATCAAATATTTGGTTTTATTTATCTTATGTAAGAACCATTTTACAATTTAGACATTCATTTTGCAAAACTACGGATGAAGCTTTTTTGATTAAGATTTCTTAACTTTTTATTCGTAAATTAAAAAGAGATAGAGACGTTAATGACATAAAATTAGTTTTTTTTTTAAATACAACCTCAATAATTAGATCAAGCGTACAACTAAAAAATATACACAAATTTCAACCCGAGATGGAAATTGAATACATTATCCCACGGTCGTGGGATAATGACAATACCATTGCACCATGACGGGCAACCCATTAAAGACATCGGCTGAAATATTTTCCAAAATGTTTAAATATGTATACATTGTTCTGTTAATGTAATATTCAAATGCCAAGATTAAAAATAAAAAAAAAAATATATTAAAGAAAATCAAAGACTTTATTTGGCTAGAATTACATAGTAATTACATTTAGATTTAGCCTATATTTTTTTATATAAAAAGAAAATTCAATATTATGTATATACTTAAAATAATAATATTGTACAAGTACAGCACATATTTATTATTTTACTTAAAATTTAAAAAATGAGGATTTTTAATATTATATATTATTTATCTTATTTTATTTTATTTTTTTTTCAGAACAATTACTTAATGGAATTTGGATATCTTCCAAAGTCTGATATAGAAACAGGAAATCTTAGAACAGAAGCACAATTGAAGGAGGCTGTAAAAAGTCTGCAGGTAAGTTGTATTTTCTTTTTTTTTTTTCAACATTTTTTATGAAATTTTTTTTTTACATAGTTTTTGTGGTCCATTTAAGGTTTTGTCTGGCAAATTTAGTACAAATATTATAATTATTTAATCCCTTTATCTCTATTACCAAAATGTTTAGTGCTAGTTTATGTAAAAGGATATAATTTTATTAATATTATTTTAGCTTTTATTGTAAAAAAAAAAGAAGAAAACATATCTTCTCTTTAATTTTGAATTCGTAAGAACGGAAAATGGAGCAGTTGTTTTATAGTGTTTTACTTTAAGCTATAAATGTTCCTTTAAAAATAATGTCATCAAATACTTAATAGAGAAATATATAGAAACATTTAGTTACTGGTTGCCAGCCTCGGTCTCTTTTACTTCATAAATATTTTTTGCAAATAGATATGTGATATTAATATGATGCAAAATTCTAATCTTTTATTGAAGAATTTTGGTCTTGTTTAAAAATTATTTAAATAGTAGCTGGATGTAAAGAAGTTCGCGCATAAAACTTTACAATACTAATAACGTAAATTTATAGAGAATAAACGTAAGAATTGTATACATAAAATTATCTGAATATTCTGATTTAAGCTTTCTTAAACCAAAAAAGAGTTTTTTCTTTATTAAAAGATTGTGTCGAATAATAAACCTAAAACCTATGCATATACACAAAAATTTACATCCATTAATCTTGCATCAAAAAATATTTCTCTTTTGACAGAGATTCGGTAATGTGCCAATAACCGGCGAAATTGATGAATCAACTATGAAACTAATGAAGCGACCACGTTGTGGAGTTCCAGATCAGCCAGAAGCATTGGATTTCTCATCTGATAATAGACAATTCTTGAACTCTAGTACAAGAGTTAAAAGATTTGTTTTGCAGGGACCCAAATGGGAACACACAGTACTAACATGGAGGTGAGTTATTAAAATAAGAAAAAAATAATTAAAAAAATGATAATCATTCTAAATAAAATAGTTCAATTCTATGGACATGAACTGTTAAAAAACAAGTTTCATTTAAAGTCGTTAAAAGACTTAACACTTTATTCTGATGCGCTTTTTTTTTGAAAAATTCGTAAATTTTAGTGATTTGTTTTTTGTTATTTTCAAAGAAATAATTCAAGCAATATCTAAAGAAAATATTGGGATCGAGACCAACAAATTTATCGATTGAAAACAAATAAAATGGAACGGAATAATATACTTCTTAAACTGTATATAATAAGAACTTTTCTATTTAGTTTTCGCGAATATCAAAAATTTTGGAAGCATTATGTGTTATAAACATAATCTCATTTTATGATTATTATTATTATATTTTTGTTTCTCCAGATAACTTTTTTTTATTACAATAAAATTTTTGTCTGTGATCCTAATTTAAATATTCATAAGATTTTAAATGAAAGAATTAAGTTTTAAAAATTTTCCATGTCTGAATAATTAATTTTATTTTGAAAATTTTTCAAACAACTTTTGTTTTTAAGCTTTATTTAATTTATTTATCAATTTTTGAATATTTGCACTCATTAGGGAAAATTTAAAAGCAAATGATAAATGAATTCATTCTCTAATTTCGGTGTATTGATATATTTAATAAATTTTTCTAATTTACTTAAATTTTTCGGAATCTCAAGGAATCTTTACATAACGTTTTTGTTGGAACATTTAAAATTACGGCAAATGGAATTTTCAGAAATTTATAGTTTAGCTCATTCCGAATCACTTGATTACTCATTTAATTGATAAGGAAGTATACAGCGAAGTTACTATATGGTCTGAAATACTAGATCTAACATGGTACATCATGATTTTGATAGTTATTTATTAAAATGCTCTTTTTAACACCTTTATATCCTGAATGCATTCAAAGCAATGAAATGAGTACTATAAAGTAAATAATATTTCATAAATTCCAAATAAAAACCATATAAACTGCTTAAAGCAGTCAAAATTTTAATAAATGGAAAGAAGTTTGCAAAATTTTAAGTTTTATAATCATAGATATAATATTATAAAATAATAATAATTTTATCTTTGCATATCTTATACCTTTAGCTCTTAAAAAAAATGGAAAATAAAAGTTTTGCATAGTTATAATTCTGAACATTATAAATTTATAGTTATTAATTTTTTATAGACCTTTTATCCTTTTTATACGTATACACAGGCCCGGCTCGAGGCGGGTGCGAACTGTGCACTGCACACAGGCGCCGTAGGCCCCAGTAATGAAAAGCGCCTACAAGCCAATATGAAATTTAAATTTCAACAAAAATAAATTTTTTTTTAAATGTAATCAAATTTTTTTTTGAGTTTTTGATTTTTGGAGCAAACGAACTACAAAATTATCTGAAGTTGTTGTCTCGCAAAATTGAAAATGATATTAATCCAGAAAACTTTTTAAACAGGATTTATAACAATAATATTAAAGAACTCTTTCCAAATGCACTGATTGCATTAAGGGTATTACCATAAAGGAAGTATAAATATGAGAAATTCATTCCATACAGAAAATTCAAATTAAAAAAAATGAATCAAAAAATATAAAATCGCTATCCCATTATACCTTGTTCGCATTATAATTAAATTCCACTTATATTCCGGAAAACAAATTGCCGTTCGCATTAAAAAAATTTGATGAGAACTGGAGTTTGATGATGTATAAAAAACAATTGAGAAAGAGAAAAAATGTTTGTTGTTGAAAATTTTTACTTTTTATCTCGCTTTTTATCAATTTTATTTTGTTTTTTCTTCATTTTGACTCGAATTTGACAAAAAAAATTGTTGCCAACTATAACAAAATTTCAAAAAGTGAGTATAATGTAGAATTCCATATGTATATAAATGTAGAATTCCAAACCTGACAAAATGGAATATAAAAAAAAATCCAGTTCATATTCCGGAAAACAGCATATTCCACAAATATTCTCCTAATGCGAACACCAATTACCGACAATTGGGATAGTGATTTCATATAGAACGACATTTTTTATTTAGTTTTTAGTTTTTTTAATATGATTTGTTTGTATGGAATAAATTTCTCTTATTTATGTTTAATTTGTGGTATTACTAACTTCACCCGTTTTTCAGTTGCTAAAGGTGAAAGAACTTTTCCAAAATTAAAACTGATCATAAATTACTTCAGATCAACTATCGGGCAAGAAAAATGGAATTTAGCTAGTGTTTGCTTTATGTATAGCTTTTGAGTATCTAATTGAAAATTTTTTCAAAGGCGCCAATCATTCCTTGCACACACACAAAAAACACCACGAGCCGGGCCTGCGTATACAGATACATTTTTGTATATTTATTTTTTAAAATCAACTTTATTCTGCAATAAAAATTATATTTAAAGGAAATTTCTAATTGTTCAGAAATTATAAAAAATAAATTAATATTAAGGGAAACAAAAATGAACACTAAATTGGAGTTAATATTTTCTAAATGCTCCGATTTTCGTAGTTTTAGTTAAAAATTTGATCATATTGTACATTGTGGGTGCGAATTCTGAATCAAACTTTAATGTTTGATGTATTTTTGTAAAACAATATTGTAATTAAAAAGAAAAATAAACAAAAAAAAATTATTATTATTATTCGAAAAAAGGTTATAATTCGATATAAAAACATTTAATAAAAGAAATTTTCACTGATGCAACAAACTTGTAGAAAATTTCATGGTTATTTTTTAATCTTAATTGAAACGAAAAAAAAAAAGAGCAAAGTTAAAAGCGGAAATACATCAACACGTAATCGAATATAAAAATTTCTTTATGAATGAAAATTACTATAGAAGCCATTAACAATTATATTATTAAAATATTCATTAATGACACAAAAGATGAATAATATTTTAAGGTTTCAACCGTACATGAAATTTTTGTGTTTATTTTTGTTATAAATTATATTTAAAATATATATGCTTATAAACAAGTAGTTATTAAAATATATTTATTAAAATTGACACGTACCTGTATCGTTTGTTGCATTAAACCACATTAAACTTAATTAATATTCTTCACATGAATTTTTTTTATCTTCTTAATTTAATTTTAGGTGATATTGAAGTTAAGCAACTTTCAGAAAAAAATAAAAAAAATCATTAAGCAAACAATATTGCCAAATTATTAGAGCTATATAACACTTTCTAAAATCTAAATAATTTATATAATTATTATTATCAGAATACACAATTATGTCCACAAAAATTATGTTCAGTATAATATTAAATTGTCAAAATCTAATCTATTACTTTACTTGGAATCTTATTTGTTAAAAGTTAAAATTAACCATAAGCTACATGAACAAAGTTCAAATTTGGTTTCAATTTACTTAGTTTTAAAACAATTAACTTAAATCACAAAAAACGTAAATGAAAATACTAAAAATAATTTTACTTCTAAAATTAAAGAAAAAAAAAGAACATTGGAACAAAGTTCATGGGATGTTATTTCAAAAGGAGATAAATTAGTATCATATCAAATTTAGATTCAACGCAGGCAAGTTAAAGGTGTAAGATGAATAAGATTAGAAAGATAGTGTAATGAAAGTGAAAGTCTTTTTTAAATTTTTATTGCTGGTTCGATAAGCATGATAGAAAAACAATGCAAATATTACAATAATATTATAATTTCTATGATGATTTTTATGAATAATATTTTTCTATTTCTATTTTATTACTATGGCTGTTTTTTTTGAAATATGTACATAAATCTCTATTTCATTATTATTTAATAAATTGTTGTTTTATATTTATTTTAAAAATAACCCGAAAGATTTTTCACAATAAATTATAAAATTTAATAAAAATTACTCACACACAGCATAATTATTCTTTTTTATTTAAATTTAAATTAAATTAAAATTGTCAAATTTTTAAGTGTCCACACTATATAAAAATAATATTGTTGACTTCTTCTTCAAAAATAAAAAAAAAAAAAAAAAACAAAAAAGTAATAACAAATTTACAACTTCAATGGCGCCAGAAAACTTGTTACGCATTACCAGTATGGAACTTCATTTGGATTAGGGTTGGAGTTAAAAATAATATTATATATAGTCTCATAATGTAATTTCTATATATTTTTCTCAAGATATTTGAAATAATAATGAAATTAATATAAAAAAAAGAATAATAGGGAAGAGAGAAATTTTATTTAATTTTAATAACTCAGAATCCTAGGGTCAATGATATTATTATGTAGAAAATTAAAACATATATACATACATATCTATATATTATTCATTGATTAAATTTTACTATTATTATTTTATATATTATGTGTATTTTATAGTTAAAATTTTCGTACATAAATATTTTTCCAAGAAAAAAAATATATATATATCATGTAGGTAGGTATATATACTTATATTTCTAATTAAAAAAATAATTGCATTTTAATTTTTATTGCTTTTCTTACAATATTATTAAAATAAAATCATTCGCTAGCATAATTATTTGCACCGTTGCTCCATCACCAATCTTTGGTTCTAGGGGAATGAAAATGACTATACAATCTTAAATCTAGTTATATCTTTGTCACCATTAAGACAATCTTAAATTTTTTTTTCTTTTTTAAAATTAAACCAAAATTTACCAAATTTACAATGTATTTTTAAAAATATTTTCTGAAATTCCATTGCTTTTGTATCATCTTCGAATGAAACTTGTACATTATAATGGAAAATATTTTTCTTTAGTATTAATTACATTTATCTTTTAATAGATGGATCAACATAAAAATTTTGACATTCAATGTTAGGAGAAAAACTACATTTAGAAAATAAAACTGAAAAAAAAAAACAAAACTTTAAGTGCAAGTTTTATTATTTCATTGTCCTTTCTTTTTTGATGAAAAAAAAAATGTAATTCTGTTACATTTAAAAAAATTGGATTCATCTATAAAATTATATACCATATATTATCTGTCTATCAACTATTATATTACGTTTGTACATGCACTTCTTGTATATAACATCCTTTTATTGTAATATCCCTGCATGTGAAAATGTACATTAAAATAAAAACTCCCGGAACCCGCATTAAAAATTTGAATCATTTAAAAACTTTTAAAACATTTTATTAATATGTAATTCGCATTCCATTATTTTTTCCTTTCTCGATTTTCATTATCATTATTTCATAATTTCTTAGCGTTTATTAAAATTGTGCACTTCCTGACTTGTTACATTTTCGAAACAACTGAACAATATAAATGATGTTCTGGACATATCTTTGAACCTCCTCAAAATAAATGTCTGGGATATAAATATGTAGTTGGATAAATAGGTGCGGCAGCCGGCAGTATCATTAACAAAATTAAAAGTAGTAGTAAAGCTTTATTATCTGTACTGCACAAAATTAGAAGTCATAAAAAAACAGAACATCTATTATATAATTTAGTTTATTTTAATTTCTTTAAAAATATTAATTTTAGAAGACTTTCAAGTCTCTACTACTCTGTTTTAACATTGAATTAAATTTTAAATGAAGTTGACTTCCATATTCAATCATTTTTTTATACACCCTTTCCAACACAAAAAAAAATCATTTATTTTTCTTGACTAACTTAGTCATAAATATAATTATTTTTCCAAGCTAATTTCAAAGAAAAAAAAATTATAATGAAAATCAGGGCAAAAAATGAGCACAAATAGTAATACTACATAAAATAACTATGTGCACTAAAATTAAACCAAATTGTGTTATTTCATTATTAATTTCTTTTTTGCTAACTTGCACCCCATAATTCATATACTTAATGCATAATAATTTTTTTGCTCATATTTTGTTAGAAACGCACTCACCCACAAAGAAAGAAGTAATCGTGATAGTGCAATGAGAAGACCAATATGACCCAAAAGGCGATCACCCACGTTATTAAGCGGATATTTATTTTTGTGCGTTTTTTTTTTTCTTTTGGATTTTATTTTGTTAAAACTAAATTAAATTCTCAATATTATATGTATGTTATCCTTATGTTAGTTTTAATAGTCCAAGTTATTCTGATATTGAAATCAACTACAACAGCTGTATATTTCATTAGACATTATATATTCGAATTTTTTCGGTGAAACATAATATGCATATATGTACTTATAAATCCAAATTTAAAATTATATATTTTATAAAAATATTATTTTCCCAAGGGACTGATAGTTTAGATATACCCATACTATTAATTAACAACTTCACATTGATTATATATTGAAGTCCACGAACTCATATTTTGAAATAGTACTCTATTAGGTTTCACGTCAAATAAAATATTTGTTATCTTCTTCAATACATGTCATAAGAACCCAATCTAATAGTTTTATCTAAATTTTTTTTTATGAAGTTTTGTGAACTTAAATAAAATTTTAGCAATGGAATTTTTAAGTGGGAAAGAAGAATTCTTTTTTTTTTCGTATCTTTCAAGGACTTCTACTACATTTTTTTTTTCCTCTGATTACAAGGATTGCAAGGATGAAGTATTATATCCGTTTGAATACAATCTGGAGTATTTTTTTATTTTTATTTTGTACATTTTCTCTTTTTTTTTTGCTTCGTTTTTTTTTTGCTAAATACAGTATTATTATAAAAATACAGCATTAAAAAATATTTTCAATTTTCCCTTTTTTATTACTAAATATTTTGTGGCAGAATAATCGTAATATAGAAAAAATATTTATTATACCTATGTATATAGAAAATGAAAACTTTTGGGAATAAATATTCTGAGAAAATTGGGAAAAAAGAATAAATAAATAAATAAATAAATAAATAAAATAGTGAAATATTGTATTTTATAGAAAATGTTGAAAATATTTCGCGTTCGTTCATCCACCTTTAACAAAAAAAATTTTCAAGATTTTTCGTTTCAAAAATTTTTTTTTTGCCAAATAGGAACCATGAATAGTAGTGGTGTTTAGTAAAAATATTTCTATGAAAAATAAAAATAAAAAATATATAAAATGAATTTTTTAAAAATTGCAACACTGATCAAAGATATTATTTTTTTTAATCTTTTTTTTCTACAGAAAATATTCTATTATAAGCGAGTGTAAAAAGTTTTAAACTTTTAGCGAAGAAAATTCATTAATCATATTTTAACTTCTGAGGATTAATCTATGAAGTTTTATAAAAAAGAAAAATAAAAATTTCTATTATGAGTATTATTATTTTTAAATTTAAAAATAAATATTTCCAAATATATATAAGTTATATCGAGCACATATAATGTAAACTGAAATTGAACTAAAACTAAGACCATTAAAATTAAATGAGAAGATTAATTTCATAAAACTAACAAAGATAGTATAAAATTATAGTATATATACTGAAAACAGTCTTTTTACATATATATTTGTTTTGTAATTCCATTACATAACGAATTGCCTACAGATTGATAAAATTTGTCTATTTGGTTATGTACAGATGAATAGTAAACGTTTTAATGGTTTTTCATTTTTTTTTTTAAATGTTAAGAAGGTATAAATTAAGCTGCTTTAGTGTCTGTTCCTCCATGAAAAGTTTCATCGAAATCATATCAAGAATAATTTGCAAGTTTCGTGGTATGCATTTTGATCAACCTAATTTGTTCAGGTGATCCGTGGTGTTTATAGTAAATTTCGTATCTTTTATCTGTGCAAATAAGCTGGAACAAATTTTTCTTTGTTTTTTAGAAATAATGATCTTTGAAACTAAAATCATAGTACAAGTACTTTTATGTTGTGGTAATTAGAGCGGATTTAAATGCCTAAATTTCTAGAGACTAGACATTTTGCCTTTTTTGATGTTTTTGGTTTAGCGAGACTTTTTTGATGTTTTTGGCTTAGCGAGATTTTTAGCCTAGCGGGCCTAAAATGACCAATTTTCGGTAATTTTTTCGAAATTTTTTCGAAATTTTTTCGAAATTTGTTCGTTTCAATGATCCTGGATTTAAGACTGTTGTCGACATAAATAATGCTTTGAATCAACGATTTCGAACAACGTAAGAATTTGTTTTGAATCTTTCCCCTAGCGAGCTGGCTGCTTACAAGTATTGTCCCACAACATCGGCTGATGTTGAACGATCTTTTTCAGCATACAAAAATGTTTTGACAGATAAACGTAGTTTTCTCTAAAACAGAGTCACTGTATTGTACTTTGCAATCGTGAAAAATAATAATATTGGTTTCGAAATCCTTTAAAAGTGTGTTTTTTTCATATTTTTGCGTGACTTTTCAGAGACTTTTTTTGAATTTTACAGACTTTTACAGGACTATTTTCGCAATTTTTCAGGACTTTTTAGGCGCCTAAAATCGTTTTTATGCGAGACTTTTTTATCCGCACTAGTGATAATACATATTATAAATTTTAATTTGCTAACAACATCATTATACCAGACATATATTCTCCTAAATATGTAGTATGTTTCTTAAGGATTCCTTAACATATATTATATTTTGGCCACAAAAATTTACAGGTCCAAAGATGCATGTGTTTTACCAGATTTTCATTGCCTTAAATATTTTATAAAATTCGTTCTTAAAAAATATTCATTTAAAATATATATTAAAAAAATTATGATAAAAGGTGTACTTAGTCAAACCATATGTGTGATTGGATTGAAATTTTAATCGACCTTGTATGTTCGAAAAAAAATTTTTTAATAAATTATTTAAGGAACTAAAAACGTTAAGCTATTTTTTCCATTGCCAAAAAATAACGAAATTTATGTATATTATATACCTACCTACCTACCTACCTTTTTTAATATCAAACATATCAAATATCCTTTTTTGTAAGCTAAAAATTAAAATTGCCATTAAGAGACCATAATAATATATACATATATTCTTATTCATATACATTGATTATACGTACATACAATTATATTAAAAATTTGATATCTGTAATTCAGTTGAACTAATGAAAAAATTAAGTCCGCCATTTTTGATTGATGACCACTTTAACTGCGGATATTAAATGACATTGTTTGCACTTTTTTTTTTTTTTGTATTTTATTCTTTAGGTTTTATTTATTCAATTTTTAGCTCCATGAACATCATATATACTATGAAAACTTTATAAAAACTTTTAACACAATTTGTTTATATAAAAATTGTTATGAGAAGCAATGGTTATCCAATTTAGTATGCTAAAAAAAAAAAAAGAAGAAAAATAAAAAAATAAATGAAAACATCCTGAACTGAATAACAAAAATAGTTAATATCAAATTACCAATATGGGTTTAACAGCTGCCATAAATTATATACATTTATAAATTTTTGTCTGTCTTCTTATTCAATCTTAAAAAAGTCCATCTCTATATATATATTAATTCTCCTAAAACCCATCAATTTGTGTGTGGTTCAAACATTTTATCGAACCTAAAATTATAATATTAATAAAAATAACAAAATAAAAAAACGTCGTATGATTATACGATCTTAATCCTAATCAGACTTGGTGTCACAAAACATTATGCTCAACAGAAATTGAATTGATTTTCACTTTCACGTCCAGAGTTTAAACGTGTCCTTTTATTTATATACTAGTAATATCCCGAACTGGAAAAAAAGTCAGTCTTCGATATTCTACTATGTACAGCCAAATAGTTTAATACTATAATTGAAGAGTCTCTTTTCTACATTGAATCTTTTGAATATACTTTTCACTGCGTATAACTTTTATTAATAATTTACTTCATTAAAATTCTTAAATTTTTACTTAAAACCAAGGAACTTACTTTCTACTTAATAGTACTTTATTTTGATAAAGTTTGATTTAATTATTTTGAAATTTCGATTTTGTTTATCCTGTAAAAAAAGGTCAATATTTTCATATATATGAATGGTATAACCATATCATCCAAAAGAAATTAAGAAGGAAAAAAAAAAATTCATTAAAAGAGACTATAATGAAATTAAAAAAAAAAGAAAAATAAATTCAATCCCCTATTTAACGCTAAATAAATGGAACAAAAGGACATTTTATACAAAGATACATGTATGTATATATGTAGTTATAAAAGCAATAATATAACTATACCATAGTTAGTCATCCGGCGACATTCTCATCCATCATCAGAATGGTTTCAAATTTTTTCCGTTTTTGTTTTTTGTAACTTTCCCTGCTTTTCAACGAGAAAAGAAAAAAAAAAAACAATTTCTGACCATCAAGTTAGCATTATAGTCATGGTTTTGTGGTGCATCCATTTGTGTGGTTATTTTGTGTTTTGAATTCTTTTTTTTTTTGTTTCTCGCAAAAAAAAAAATAGTGTCAAATTTCATTGATCAAAGAATTTTTTTTTTTTTCATTTATTTATTTATTATTCACTTGTTTGTTCAGATACACATAAAATATAGTATGAATACATAAAAAGCCTTACATTCATATTTTTTTTTTCTTGAGTTTTTGAAGCTACTGGGATTTAGTAACCGTTATATGTCATTGATATAGAAAAGACAAAAGAAGCTCTTGCCAATTTAAATCTATAGTTATGTAAATATAAAAATATATAAATTTCGAACAAATTTATGATTTTCGTAAAGAAATAATCAAAATTAGAACCATAGCTACATATTATCTTTGGGTTTTTCAAAACTGTGAACAAATATTCAGTCTAAACCAAAATAATAACATTTTAAAGTTATTTATCGTTGGTCAGCGACGTCAAACCTCGTAAAACATGTATTAATCTTATTATTACATATAATTTTGAAGCGATATGAATTGAATAAAATCTATTGTTGCATTATCTTAGTTTTGAAAAACATACAATTTTATCACAAAAGCTCTGACGAATTTGTTTTTTCGACAATATAAGAACGTAAAAAGATATTTCGACATTTTCTATGAATGTAGATCGACGCCAGATCAACAAAAAGGACAGCAATATGTAAAAAAAATATGTTTTGTAAAAACTGAAGCTCACAGGGTTTCCGTCGCCGACCGACGATAAATATGAAGCCTTCAATTGATTGGTATTCGCAATTGTCTTTAATCGCGTAGTGATTTGAAATAAGAAGTTTTAGATCCTTAAAATTAGATAGTTTGCTAGCTAGAAATTGAACACATTATTACAATTAATAGTTCTGAAACCTCTATTTATGTGTGGGTATATTATGTTTTTGGATAAAAAAAAAATCAATTAAATCTATTTTTATTGATTTTTTTTTTCTTCATAAATATTACGTATACTTATATTAGGATTAAAAATTTTTTAACTTAAAGTCGATGTACTTAAATAATTTTCATAAATAAAATGTGTATATTCATTAATTTTTATATGAAATTATTGTCACGAACGAAAATCCTTTTTTAATCTTTAAATAAATTTTCTATATAATATAATTGTATAGGTATACATAAAGTAAATGAATAATTGAAATTGAAGTAGAATAATTCTTCCAATTACCACAAGCACTTCATCAACGCATATTATTTATTAATGACCTAATCGATAATTTCTTTTATTTATCATTTATTATGATCACAAAACACAGCAATAAATGATTGAGTGTTATTTCAAACTGTTTGGTATATTGAAAAAAAAAATAAAATATATACACCCCCAGGTTTCTTCAATTCCAAATTCATATTGTTATCTAACTACAAGAATGTATATAAATATATTAACAATCATCCTTCACTTCATTTAATGTTTTAAATTGTTATTATATTATTAGATTCTAATTAATATATTATTATGTTGCTACGCCAAAATCGTATATGTAAGAGAAATTATTATTTTTTTTCTTCTAATTAATTTGGTATTTCTAAATTTCTATACTTTAAATCTATACAAGAAACAAGGATAGTATAAGAATAAATTTTTAGTTATGATTACATTTATATCATTCAGCTGCAGAACTTTTTTCCCAAAAAAAAAATTGCATTTAGGATCCAAACAAAAATGAGAATTATTTTTCTGTTATTTTTGGTTGTTTCTTTTATTTGTAAGCATTTCGTAAAGTAATGTTGAACCATTTAGCAATCTCAGTCAATAGTTGAACTTTGAACTTAAGCATATGTAGAACCCATTGCAAAATGTTTAGAATTTTTAAGTTCTTAAGATCATATTATTTCATCAAAAAAAAATACATTAATTTCATTTATGAAGACATTAATTCAAATTTGATGTTTTATTTATTTTTCCGCAATTATCTATAATGTATTATACCTTTATAATCTCATCGTTGTTGTTAATGAAAGATATTAACTTAAACGTAAAATTATAATTTCTGATAAAAATATATATATATATATAAAACATAGTTGATCCTTAAATTATACTTACGTATGTATGATTGAATGTTGAATGTATATATATAAAACTAACCTATAAAAGTTGTATACATTTTCCCTTTAAGTATGAAACAAAAAGAAAAACACATCCTGAGGTCAAAATGATAAATGTTAATGGAAAAATTCTATTACTCTCAATATTATGTCCACAAAAAAATAAAAGAAAAAAAACAAATTAAAATTAAAATAAATAAAAGTAATTCTTATACACTGGTACCTACCATATAGTAAATCGCGAAGAAAATTGAGACAAAAGCTCAAAAAAAAAATAATAAAAGCTAAACACATCATTTTTCTCTCAGTTTGGAATTTGAAAAAAAAAAAATTGATTTAGTTACGAATAAAATGCCAAGTATATATCTTCATTCAACACATATAGGTTTTATTGTGATTTTTTTTTAATAAACTAAAAAATAAAACTTCTTCAAGACTTCGGGTATAGGTATTTTATTATGAACAGTGTCAATGATAGATATAAAAGTCCTTTTTTTTTTTTTTTTGATACCCCTTTAAGTTATTTTATATAGTGTGTAAATAAAGTGTACGCAAGATTAGGTTTTTTATGTTTTTAGCAGAATTTTTCTCTGATTTTTTTTTTTTTTCAAAACACTAAGCATTTTTCAACTTTCAAAAAATCACTTTACTAAATTTTAATCCAATTTCAATCAATATTAAAATTTTTATTTATACAATGATATGATTCTTTCAAAATAACAGAATATACATTATTCAAAATCTATGATTCGTAGTTAAAATTTATGGTTCAGATTTCGCATATCAAATTTATTATGAACTGAAACGTAAACAATTTAATACTTTTGAAATTCATAAAATATGGTATATTATCAATCGCGGGTCGGTGCTGCTTAGTAGTATAGGATTCCATAAGGGAAAAATAAAAGATTTTAAAATTTTCATTTATTAATATAGTATAGTGCATGAACAAAATGAAACTTTATTCATCTGGTCTTTCATCACAGTTGAAAGCCTTTTAAGTAGGTGAAATAAACATTCAACTGGTTTTTTTTCAGTCTCACTTTAATTAAAGTAAGATATTTGTTCTTTTGATTTATATTGATCAATCCTAGGTAAAGTTGAATTATTTTCCTTTAGTAATAATTTTATTAACACTTCGTACTGTTATACATTGTACTACACGCCATAATTTCTTTTTATGCTGATCGAAAAAAAAAAACAGAAATAAATAAAATCTTAATTTTTTAGATATTGGAAATTTTTATTTTTAAACAGGATAACACTTATGCTAAAAGAAACACTACATAAAATTTAATTTAATTTTTTTTCTCCATATAATTCAAATAAAATATTTTTTATGACCTAAAGGAACAAAAAAAAAATGCATAATGCAACTGCGTTCCTTATTTCATAATAATAATAATAATAATAATTCATCAACATCATTCATCATTGAATTATGAGACAATTATTTGAAAAGGGCTGCACTATATAGATAAATACTATATTTATCCTCTGCTTAAAGGATAATAAATAAAAAGCTCACATATTTATCTATTTTCGAATTTTTCCTCGTTTTCTTATACATATAGAAAAAAATAAACTTTTACTTAAAATTGCAATTCGATTCTTTTTCTTTTCATACTATAAGATACTTATATGCTACTTTTATTTAAAAAAAAAAACAATATAGAAAATGCAAGCAAGAATTTATTCATGTAAAGCTTCTTTTTTTCTTTTTTTTTCTGAGAGTGCGAGAATTTATATATTTTGGTATCTGCATACATACATATAAAACAATTTCCCCAATTATGTAAACAAAATACACCAGCAGAAGACTTGGAAAAATATTCTTTTATATATATGGTATTTTTTTTTTTTATGTTTATGCACTCTTTTTTTTTTCTTTATTCTGTTTTATATCATCGCTCTTCTTGAATGAACATTAAAAAAATAAAATAAAATAATGTGTACACACAAAATTTATTTTATTTTTTTAGTTTTTTTTTATTTTTCACCCTTAGGGCTTAAATTTCATTCAAATAGAAGTACACAGCTGAGTTTTTATTTAGTTTGTTACAAGTAATTGAACAATTTGGACTATTAAATTTTCAATTTTTAATAATTATTAAAAAAAATAAAAATAATAATCAATTTATTGAAAAAAATAAAAATTTAGTTGATTGCCAAAAAAAAAAACAAAATAATAAAAGTATTTAAAAAATTTATTTTATAACCAAAATTATACTTTTTGTGAACTTCATTTGAATTCCAATTAATCAAAAGGACTTAATAAGCTTTTGTTAAAAATAAAAGGATAATTTATTTACCATATAAATGTACATATATACAATCATAAGCATGTAATTTTATGTTAAAATTACCAATTAAACATATATATAAAAGTGATTAAAATAATTAATTAATTTACTTAAAACCCATAATAAAATAATAATGACAGTAATAAATATATTTTTTTTTTTCTTCTTTTTTTTTTCTGCGTATAATAAAAAATAAATAAAAAAAACAAACATTGACAATAAAAAAAATAAAAAATTAAATTATATATTTATAATATATAGGAAAAAATATAGAAAACCGAAAAAAAGAAAATTAATTGAGAACCCATGACAAAAACAAAAAAGAAAAGTTAAAATTAAATGTGTTGAAAAATAATTAAAAAAAAAAAAACATTTTCAAACTTTGATGAGACAATAATAACTTTTAATTTAATTTTTTTTTTTTTTTGTATAAACAAATTATTAAAAAATGAAATTTTGATAGTTTGATAGTATAGTTCTTATTTTAGATTCCTGGAGCGAGAATAGAACGACCTTCATGAAAGGAAAAATAAAAGAAAGCTATTAATTTTTAATCTTTTTTTTTTAAATCAAACGTCGTCAAAGTTTCATTTAAACACGCACCCTGGAAGGTTTTTGTTATATAAAAATACAGAAATAATGTTTTGACATTTGGTTTTTTTATATATTTAGAAAAACGTAACAATGTTATAGAACTTACTGAACATAGTTAAAGAATTTATTTGAGTTTTATAATTAGGACTATGGAGATTTTAGTAGTTTTTTTTATACTAATTACATAATAGTTGTACACACTTAGAATAATATAACCTTATAACGTCAACGATTTATTTTTAATTATACATTATGTACATTCTCAGATAATTACACTTTTAAAGTAAAATTTTTCATTATTTTCTATGCTCATTAAAAAAATTCTAATATCCTCTTTTTTACTTTCCTAATTTTCATAATTTTGTTAAAATCCTAAAATTAAAATATATAAAATTTTTTTTTCTATGAAAAACTTAAATAATTTTCTTCTACATAAAAAAAATAATAATGAAAAACATTTATGATTTTTTTTTTCTCTACCAAATAATAACTCTAGAAAAAAAAAAAATAATCCTTCATAAAGTTTTCACATTTAAAAAAAAATTTTATATAAATCTGAATCCTTTGAATTTATCTTGTAATTGTAAAATATGTGAAACAATTTTTTTTTTGAGGGATCTTAAAAAAAAATGCATAAGAGGATTTTTCCTGTAAAAAATATTAAAAAAAAAAAAGAAAAAAAGAAAATAAAAATAAAATTCAACAAAAAATAAATCTAGAACAATAATAGCTTATTAAAATAAAAGATATATTTATTATGCACAACAAAAACTTTGTATATATATTCATTTTGTATATCTTTCTTTTGTAGAAGCTTTTTAAGCATTCAATTGGATGAAAAAAAAAAATTAAAGGATACTTATATTAGTTATAAGATTTTTTGGTTTTTACAATTTTTTTAATTCCCAGAAATTTTTTTTTTTTATGTATAAATTCAAATTTAAACCTTTGAGTAACTTTGTTCACTTTCTATCTACAAGTTTAAATAAAATCATGTAATTTTAATGTAATTTTTTTATTATTTTACCTAAAACTGACAAAGTTTAACCTATTCTGGCAACATTACTTAAAGTTTTAATTATATATGTATATTCACTTAATACATAGTATTTTGAGTAATGTACAGATAGACAAATTTTGATATTCAGTTGATATTCTGTAAATTGAAATTTTGATTTTTTTCGAAAACCTGCATCTGTATCATTTTTCAAAATCTTCTCAAATTTTATGTATTTTAAAAAATTTATATTTTTTCACGAAAATACAGAATTTCAAATGATATAAAAATTTATCTTCTTCTTTTTTCTATATTAGTTGAGCAGCAAACGATAAAATTTATATTTTTATTTTATTTCAAGTTCAATATATAATATCTCGAAATTATTCTCAACAAAACTAAAATATCATACAGACAAAATTTATAACATAAACTATAATATAAAAAAAAATATATTATGAATATTATGATGAAAATAAAATTGTGCCAAATAAATGAAATGAAATTAAATTCAATTAGAATAATTGTTATGATGTTTATGCCGATAAAGATTCAGTTTTTAAAAATATTTCATTATAAAAATAAAAAAATCTATAGAATAAAAAAACATTTAAAAAAAACTCAAACTTATATTAAATGATATTTAATTGAATGAAATTGATTAAATTGAATAAGAATTAACAATATAATTTTGAAGCGAAAGCCTGTATACAAAATTAAAATATGTTTTAAAAAACATTTCGTTACAACACAAAGTAATAAATATGTAAAAGTCAGCAAAGAGGTAATTAAAAAATAAACATAATTTCAACATAAGAATAATATTTAAATTTAAAAGTTGTGTATTTGTGATGGACAGTATTTCTAGATAATTTGATGTAATTAAAACCCCATTAATTTTTAAACAAATCAATCTGCCAGATTGAATTATAAAAAAACGAGTTTTAGGGATTCCAATTGTATCGATTTTTTAACAATATTGCTAGGAAATGTTCACAAATCATTTTTAAGGTTCTTCTTTTAAAACTTTTAAATTTTGCCAAGTTTTCGAACCTCACCATTCTGTCAATTTTAATCAAATTTTTTTCTCCAAAGCCGTAGACGTCCTAAATAAAGCCTACAACAAAAAAATATGAAATACATTTCTTATGTTCACTAATAATAGTCACTCGTACAATTTAACGCATTTGTTTTTTGCTGAAAAAAATTATTCCCATTTAAAAATGTTTTAAAAAAAAATATCTATTTAAAATAAATGATTTACAAGAAATTATTTTGTATAAATATTACAATCACGTAATTTAGATATTTTTTTATTTATTTATTTTATTAAATTGAGGCAATTGGACAGAAAACAAAGATAAAAATAAAGGTTCAGACCATGGTGCTATAAATTTGAATGTATCGATTATTTGTTAATAATGGAGATCATAGACTCTTTCCTTTTCATCTTGCAATTACAAATTATGAAAAAAGATTTGTTCAATTTTCATTATTTGGAATAATGGATCCCTACCTTTTTAAATAAATTATAAAACACGCTGAACTGATAAATCAATTAACCATTTACGAACCCTTCGTCTATTTTACTTAAGCCGTTCACAGTACTCAGATTGCATTTATTGAGTAACTATACTCAATCAATACAAGCCGTGTTGAACTCTTAATAAAAGTCAAAACGTTGGTTAATTTATCGTTACAGAGTATTACATTATTCTAGTTAGCTGAAAAATGTTTCTCATTTCTTTTTCATCGCAATATTTTTGAAACTAATTTTGTACACAGTACCTATGTCAAAACTGAATTGACTGTTCTACAGTTAACATACACGCGCATATAATGGTATGCTATTAAAATATCCAATGATAAAAAAAAACCTTAATCTATAAAATGTAAACCTACTCGACCAAAAAATTTTCTTTATTGAAATCTAGGGCTTTATACGTATTTTTTTTTTCTAGTCGTTACCAAAAAGACACACCTTATATTACTTAAACAAGTATTATTCAAATTTAATTTTATTTGTAAAGGCAGATAAAGTAAAATAACAAAATAATGTTGTAAGTGCAAGATTCATGCAATATTAATATATACTACATATGTTTGTTCCAGTAAAACGTAAATAGTAAATAACAAAAATAATGTACAAATCATTTGGAAGAAAACTATATTTACATTTACCACATTTGCCACATTTTCAAATTGTGTATCCACATAAAGACTATAAGATAAAAAAAAAACAGAAAAAAAAGCAACAAATATATTAAAATATATTTCCAGTTGGGGCAAAATAATTTTTTTTACTACCAAAAAAGTTTATATCTTTGAATCTAGATAATATTAGTCTAGGTAATTGCATTTGGAACCAATTAAGTATAAATTTTCAATTTATTTTTTTTACAGAAAACTATATAACAGATATTTCTGTTATGATTCTCATTTTATTTAACATACAATTTTGAACATTTCAAAACCTGCTCAAAATTTCCAAAGCTTAGAAATCTTTAAGATATGTTTAACAAAAAGAAGAGCGTTCAGTTAGAAATTAGAATTTAAGTGAAACAAAAAAAAATCTTTAGGATCTTGAATGCAATAAGACGACAAAAAAAGTGTCTAAAGTCTCAAAATTTGCTTTAGTGCTAGATAGAGTACAACAATGTCCCAAAAAAAACGTTTGAATCACTCTAATGTTGTTTATAAAGTTATCTGAAGAATTAACAAATAATAATTGACCGCAAAAATATAATTTACTTTGTACTCCAAAAGTATAACATTGATTAGTATAATTCACATAAGGACACAAAATTCTTTTTCTAAACCTAACAAAATTTTAATTTGACTTGATATGGCTATAATTACACCTAAAACTAAATTACTACGGTACAACAAAAAAAAAAAAAAAGTTTTTATTACACAATGAAATAAAAGTAATTTGAGTTTTTGTAAAAGTTTGCAAAGAAAAAAAATTAAAAGAGAAAAACATAATATTTTTGGGCATTAAATAAATATAAATATAAATAATACATATACTTATTAAATTTATTAAAAGAAAAAGAAAAAATTTTTTTTTTCTTATGTTAATTTGAGTATATTATTATGATAACTTCTTTCGAAAGGATATTTTGGTTTTCAAGGACTATTTTTTTACTGTCGTAAAAAAAACTTATAAATTAATATTTCATGGAATGAATATAACTAGAAAATTATTTATATCCAAAAAAAAAAAAATTTAATTCTCTTAATTAATTCGATTAAAAACTTTGAATAACTAGTTATTTTTGTGCGCGAATCATTTTAAAGTAAAATAAATTTGAGTTTAAATTGAATGTATACATAAAATTCATGTCAATTTCTTTCAAGAAATTTTAATTGAAAATTCAATCTTATGTGCAATTAATTGATTTTTGAGTATTTTGTTTTCAATTTAAAGTTTTCAGTTGGGCGAGATATTCAACCAGTCTAAATGGTATTTGCTGGCCCAAAAATGATGTGTAAAAAATTATTGCCAATTATGTTTTACTAAAATCATGTACTAAATAAAATTTAAAACGTGTACTTTTATGTAATTTTCTTTATATAAAATGTTAATTGATATTACAGTGAAATAGATTTTTTTTACTTAAATTAAATTTTCCAGGAAATCCCGGGATGGAAACTCTAATCCACAGTACCTGATTGAAAATATTTTGAAAAATCAAATTTAGATACCAAATTGTAGAAAAATTCATTTCTTTCCAAAGAATATTTTACATCATCATTTATAATTTTTTGAACTTTTAAAAGTTATTTAGATTACACGAACCATTCAGACAATTTTTTTTTTTTTTGAAATTTTTCAATTAGTTAAAATTTTTCTGGCATTTAAAATTGATATGCCAAATATATATATATATATATATAAAAGTTAAATAAAACTAAAATATTTTTGGCGCCAAAAATTCAAATATTTATTTTAACTTACTTAGCTCATCAAACTTATATACGCACATCAATTAAAAATTATTAATTTATTTTTATTTTAATATATCATTAAATTACAGAAAAATTAATTATTTCTTTTAGATTGGATCATAAATTTTTTTTATTATTATTTTTATTATTATTTTACACTTCGAATATTATATAAAAATTTTCCGATTTTCATTATTAATATAAAAATTAAAAAAAAAAAAAAACATAAAAAGAACATAATATTATAATTTGTACAAATTAAAAGCAAATAATTTTATTACTCTGTCCCAAAAAAAATTTTATATGTACATAAATATCGCTTGCACTATATATTATAGATAAATTTATAATGCGTGTATATGTATATCTTGAAATTTAATTCCCTTAAATAAATTAAATGATTTTAAAAATCAATTTTATTTTAAAAATGTTTTTTTTTTATATTTATTTTTTTATTATTAATTTATTCAGAATATTATATCTAGAGAGAAAAAAGTTAAAATAAAAATAAAACTCAAATAGATAATTTTTTTTAATATCCGCCCAACAATTCAATTATCACTTAATTTTGATGATAACCAGATTTAAACCATCACGTTAAAAAAAAAAAAAAAAAAAGATTCCCAAAATGGCTTTTAAAAATGTAATTTTTATTTTTCTTTTTTTTTTGTATTAAATGAAAATATCAAAAATTTTCCCTGGAGGGTGAACAAAAAAAAAAAAAAAAAATTAAATTAAGGCATAAAAACGTTTCTAAGTTTTTCTCTCAAAAAAAAAAAAATATTATCTTTATTTTCCTTTTTTTTTTTTTGTAAGAAAATTGAAAGAAAAAGTAAAATTAATAATTTTCTGTAAAAAAAAAAAAAGAAAAGATTTTTCAAGGGATTTTTACTGAATTTTCTGTACAAAGTCAAATTGATTTTCGTTTCTGTTTTTTTTTTTTTTTTTTTTTCTACTATTTTATGTTCACTTTGGTAACACAAATTTCGTTTTTTTTTTTTTTTTATGTTATTCTCATCTCTTTCATTATTAATATTAAAAAATATTAATAATCGGATTATTTTTCCATTGAAAATCCATTTTTTGTCCACTTTTTTTTTTTCTTTGCCTTTTCTTTAACTTTAAATATATACTTATATGCATGTATATATATTTTTTTATCAACCAGCACCTTTTTAAGGCAAAAAAAAAAATATCTGAAAAAAAAAATTTTCTTTCTTTTTTTTTTTTTGGCATAAATTCCTTCCGGAAAATAGAAAAAAAAAAAAGAAGAAAATTGAGAGATTTAAATGTGACTTAAGGATGAATAATTCTTATTATTTTTTTTTTTTCTTATAAGTTGTTAACATTTTGTTGAAGATATTTAAGAATTTTTGGTATATCATTCATGACATATTGAAAGGGAGGCAAAAAAAAAAATAAATAAATAAATACATAAGTTTGACATTATTGTGAAGAAAACACTAAAATTTTTAGATTTATTTATTAATGATTTTTGTCGTCATATATATATAATTACGGCCGGCGTTGAACATACAAAGAAAAAAAATATATTAAACAGCTGACCTATAAACATGTTGTGAGAAGAGAAAAAATTCATAAAAAATATTTATAAATATTTTGGAGTATTAAAAATTTCATCGTTTATATGCCCACAATTTTTTGGATATTTTTCCATTGAAAATCCATTCTATTTAAAAATCCAAATCTATTTAAAAGATTCTTTCAGCTTTCTAAAAATCTCGTTAATAAATGTTTTTAACCCAATTATCAAATAAAACTATAATTAAACAGTGTCTTTTTCAATACAGAATATACAAAATTAAAAAAAAAAAAAACTAGTTTTAAAACCATTTATAAAATATAGCAAAAAGTTTATAAGTCTTCATAATTTTCTGACAGTATGTGCTAAAAATCTTGCATTTATTATTATTATATATAATATATAATTACTCGTCGAAATTTAGCAAAATTTTAGTTTTTATGTTCTTTCTAGCGAAGAATATCAGTTTTTGAATGTTTTATGTCAAATATTACTGCAAGTTCATTTGAGCAAATATATTTAAAAAATAAAAAGTATCAGATATGGATGAGCGGCAGCTATGTGTTGTTTGTAGTTTGATTATACTTACAAAAAAAAATATTACTTAATTCTAAAACCTTTATCTAAAAGTTTAATGTCCAATAAATATAGTTTTAAGCAATTTTAACAATACATTTTTTTTTTTAATTAATATTTTTTTAAAAACAGGCTTCTTCTTGATTATTTAAATGTGTATTTTGAATATAGAATAAAACCCTATATAAAGAATATTCTTCATAAAATGCCTGAATACAATTTTTCATTTATAAATTCGAATAATGAATGAATTTTCTTCTTTTTTTTTGTACTATATTTGGTGGTAAAAGTTTTTATGTAATACAAATTAATTGAACATTTTCCTTCTGGCATCAATTTATGTGTAACATAAACGTAAAAGAAACTTTAAATTGATTTTAAAACCATAAAATTTTCTTGATTATTTAAATTATTCAGTGGAAAAAGAAAAGTTTTATTTACAATTTTTACTTGCTTTTTTTTTTTTAATTTATATAAAAACATTGTTCTCGCTTTTTCCAATATATAAAACTACTTATATATTATATATATAATATAAAACTATACTAGTTAACGATTCAATTTCAGAATATTGCAATTAAATAACAATTTTAAATATAAAATAATAATTAAAAAATAAAAAAAAAGAATAACAACGTAAAACGGTTAAAGAAAATTTTTAATTATGCAAACATATATTTTCTTTTTTTTTATTTCTTTACTTTTTTTGTCGAGATTATAAAATATTTAAATGTAGATATGATTTTCTTCGAATGAATTTTGAAAAAAAAAAATAATAATAATAATAATAATATGTACAATTGTAATACATACAGTATATACCTACCTTGGAATTTTTTGTTTATTTTTCCTTAAAATTATATACATAGGAACATAACAATATTTCTGCCAAAAATAATTGTCTGTTTCATTATTTTCATTTCGTTTTTCTTAACTATTATGTATGAAGCCTTTTTTTTTTTGTTTTTCCTTGAATATTTTTTTTTTTTGACTTTATTTGTGAGAAATTTTGTACAAAAATTTAGCTTTAAATAGATTTTATTTTGGCTTTTTCATTTTTAACCATAAAATGATGGTTTCTTGGTATTAAATTATACAACAATTTAATATGCGAACCGAGAAAAATAAATTTAATAGCGAAATAAAAATTGTTGACATTTTTTTTTAAGAACTTCCATTGCAAAAGAAATATCCTTAATTTAACAAAAATCCAGATGGTATACACTTACACTTTATTTAAAGATTTGCATTTATTTATGCAAACGAACCGTGGAAAGTAAAAATAACGTCTTGTAGCATTTACAAGAGAATATATATATATATATATATATATATATATATATATTTAATATACATTTTTTTTATTTTCTTTAAACAAATATTAACTATTACCAATTAATTTTATCGTAATCCTGAAAAAAAATTTTAAGTGACGCATACAGAAATATCATTAAGTTCATAATACAGACAATAAACAAATGTATTTAAAAAAATGCATATTTGAGTCGATATCTATAATGGTTATGAAACTCTTAAAACATCAAACGGAGCTGTAGTAAATTATGATTTTGACAAATCAGCATCCTAATTAATTTACCTAATATCTCTATAAATATATATTAAAAATTTTCATATATAAAAAAAACCAATTAAAAATTAAATAAATAATGTAATTAAGAAAATTTAACTTTTATTATAAAAAATTCTTTTCTTAAATCTTTAAATATACACTACATTTTTATTTTGAACAAAAATTAGTATACGTCGGTAAAGAAACTCATTATTTTTTTTAATTTTCATTAAATTAATGAGCCTTCGAAAATATGTTCTAATAACTATGTATATACTTATTTATTTACCAACTTGAATTTTTGAAACTTTTTCTTCACCAACCAAGAAACAAAAATAATTAAGTCATCGAATGATTTAGATTAAATTAACCACAAATGGAAATATAAATTATTCGTAACTTTGTAAATTTCCTTTCACGATAATATGCGTCTACTTAATATAATTTAATAATTTGTAGAATTCTTTACTATTAAAATATTAGTGAAAGATCAAAAATTTTCATTCACGAAAAAGAAATGTTTCTAATGAAGTAAGAAAATATTAACAAATATTAATTTGACATTAAGCAACGATCCTAGTAATGAGTATAGGGTTAGTTGTATCAACTCATAAACTTGTGTCACGGTACAAGATATACAGCTTCATTAACACCTCTGTTAGGAAATTAAAATATTATAACTTCATCGGATCTGGTTATAGAGCTTACAATTAATTGATTTCTTATTAAGTCATAATAAAAAATCTTTATTAATTATTTCATTTTCATCTATCATGTATTAATGTATATCCACTTAAGTTTCATATGAGGGAAATCAATTTAAATTTTGAAGAAATCATTAATCTTTGTCCTTACGAGATATATGTGCATATACATAGTTATTTTCCAAAAAAAAAATAAATTATTGAAAATTTAACCTAATAATTCACTAATAAAATATAATTTTATTATTGTTATCCATCATCAAGCTTTCTTTAAATTATCAAAATGTTAAACAATCCTATAGATTTATTGTGGGCATAACAAAACTAAATTAGAGTGGTAAAATGGTATTTATAATATATACAATTTTATTCTCATTCTTCCACAGGATTTGACTTAAATATTATCTTGTAAAAACATGGAAATTGAAGGAACCGAAAAAAAAAAAATCTTTTTTTTTTCATATAATTTTGTTTTAAAATCCAAAATTAACTATTTGTAATTTCCTCAACAGCTCTAAAAAATAATGTTACCAATTACAAACAATAAACAACTTGAACAAATCTAACTTCATTCAATTGCTGTTAATAAAAATTAACCAATTTAGGGAGATCTTATAAATTAAGATCCATCATAAAATATTTATACTTTTCATTGTATTGAAATTTTAAAATTCAAATTTTGTAGAATTTTAATAAAATAAAATTTGAAAATAGGGTATTCATATAATTTTTCCTATCGATAATGTAAATAATTCGCGAAAGACTTTAGTTAGATATCGTAGATAGAAATCTGTCGTTGAAGTATTTTATATGTGTTCTCTGTACAGAACAGAATTGTGCCAGTGTGCAACTTCGAAATGAAGTTGTCATCTCTGGAGAAAAAGGGTTTTATTCTCGTTTTTATTTAATTTTTTGATATTTTTATTATGTATTTTTTATTGGTATTTTTTGTTCATTTTGATATTTTTGGTTTTTTGTACCGAATTTAACTCTTAATGTTCAAACCAAATAGATAGTTAAAGCAAATGTCAAGGTATATTGATAGATAAAAAATTTAACGATTTTATGTTCAAAATTATCAAAAATCAAAGCTTTAAAAACTTTTTTTTTCTTTCTGAAACGTTTTTTTTTTAAATATTTTTATATTTTTATGGTTTCCCTATATACAGAATTTTAATAGGAGTAATAAAAATTATCAAATTTATCAGCTGCCTCTTGAAACATAAAAAACTTACAGCTTAAATTTAATTGCCGAAAAAAAAATGTATACAACTTGTTAAGTAAAAAACACAAAAAAAAATACAGAAAATATTTATTACCTCAAATTGGCCTTTTTATGCCATCAACTCATTACCAATCCATAACACGAAATACTATTAAATTTTCTTCTATTTTCCCTCAATATTACATTTTTCTTTAATATACATATATATAAAGTTATTTTGTTTTTTTTTTATTTTTCATCTTCTTCTGGGGCAAATAATTTAAAAGACTTTTCTTTTAACAAGGCAAAAAAAAAAATCAGAAAATGTGAAAACATTTTCACTGAGATTGGAAATGTAATTCAGGAATATTTATGGGATTAGAAAAGACAAAGAACCAATTTATACAAGAAAATTAGTACTTTTTTTTTTATATTGTTGTTATTTATATTTAACAATCAATAACACTTTAAGTCCAATAAATTAAACATTTTTAGATACTATATTTGGTTGTAATATCTATATACATATTTGTATATTTGTTTTTAAATATTTTGCACTAAGTATTTTATCTTATTTAAGTTGTTAAAATTTAGTTTAGTATTAAATTAATATTTTAAAACAATTCTTTGTTTTTTTTTTTTTAATATCTGTTTAGAAGAATTAAGTGAAAGTAATGAATTTTCCTAAAAACTACAACTATGGTTATGTACATCCACTAAGCTTAAGCGAATTTATAAAAGATATATTGTACGTCATATTTTTAATTTCAAAGTTATGAAGGAAAAATTGTAGTTATTAAAAAAATTAAAAAAAAAAATTATAAAAACATGTTAATCACAAAGCAAAAATTAAAAAATAAAAACTACCCGACAGAATTATATAATGCACACTAGTCTTATATAATGTTTTCTTGATGTTTTGCATTTTTAAATGGTATTAATGTGTCAAAAATATGTTTTCCGCGTTCATAATATTTTTTGTATTTTATTTTTTTTTTTTTTTTACTGAAAGAAATTTAATTAGTTTCTTCTTTTTTTGAATAAAACTTTTTTTTTTCTTCACTAAAATGTTTCCCAAAAAAGTGTGTACAAAAAAAAACTTGTGTGACATAAAATTTTTCACTAAAATAAAAATTTATATTATGTATAACAAAAAAAAAAAAACCAAGAAAAAAAAATTAATGCAAATAACTTGTACAAAGATTGTTTTCTTGCATTAAAATAAAAAAGTTTTTTGGGGAAAATGTTACGATTTTTTTTTTTTTTTGGAACTAAACAATAAGTTCAAGATTATTTAAATAAAAAATATATGTATATGTTTAACGAAAAATTATGGTTCGAAATATAAATGCCATATAATTTCTTTATATACATGAGCGGTTTCTGGCGCTAATACAGCTTTATTTTTCATATTCAACTCACGCAATTTTTCTGTAAAAGGAACAACAATTATTAAAAAAAAATCACTTCATCAGCTGTAGAAATTTTTGATACTGATCAGTGAAATTCCGAATTCTGCTTGAAATTCGAATTCTGTTTGAAAACAGCCATCATGTCATTGCAATCCATGGGAACTACTCTCTAAATAAATTTTGGCTAGATTGTGGGTAAAAAAACTAGATTGAGCAACTAGATTGTGAGCAACTAGGATCTAGTTGGAAATCTAGCTTCCAAAATTTACCTAGATTCTAGTTAAAATGCCAAACTAGATTCCTAGTGGAATTCTAGTTACCAAGGCTAGATCTTCCATTTTTTTTTACTAGAATCTAGTGAGTTTTTTTTATAAAAAAAAAAAAAAAAATTATTCTAATATTTTTTTTTATTTATTACAATTTCTTTATTAGATTTATATTAAATTCTAATTTTATTTCTTGCGCCTTCTTCCGGATTCGAACCTGGTTCTTTAACTTTGCAATTCGCCAACACTACCACTCAGCTACGGTATTGTAATTTAAAATGTACATAAAATAGAAAATATAAATTTGGTATACACATTTTCTTTGTGGTGTGTTAGTTATTTGCAATTCTAAGGACGCAGGTTCAAATCCCGAAGACAGCAAAAAAATCTGGTATCAATAATTGAAATCTAGCAAGGAGAAATAGATGATAATTGCAGAAACTAGATTTTAATAATTTTTCAAATTTGTCTAAAACTATTTTAAAACTATATTCTAGTTTTAAATTTCCGTTCTTGTAATCTAGTTTACCAAAATAACTGGAATATTAATGATCTGAAATGGAATCTACGTTCGGTAAATAATTTGTAAAATTTTACCTAGAAATCTAGCTTTTGAGAACTAGATTTTTGCGTGAACTAGCTTCTGAAACTATAAAACTATTTTTAATAATTGAAATTCCCAGTAAAAATCGTTTAACTAGATCAAAGCTAGGGATTCTAGCCAAAATTTATTTAGAGAGTAGGACATGTTTGGTTTTTCGCTTTTTTAACTTCATATTTATTGTTCTACTAAATTCTCAAATTTTTAAATTATTTTTCTCAAAATCAAACGGTCGTGTCAAAAATACTAACACTAAATTTCATTGCTTCTAAACTTCTCTATAGGGATCTTATTTATTCCGGGAAACAAAAAACCCAAATATATCAGTACATTTAACAATATTGAATAGTATAGTATAGATATTTTACTAAAATTCTGTTAAATATTATAAGTTTTTAATATACTATAATAGTATTTATATATATTTTGGTCTTATCTCAAAATATTTTAAAGTTTTTTAACTTTTTGTAGTGTTTCTTGACATTTATATTTTATTTTTTCTATGTATGTACGAAAAAAACTGTTAAAGTGCATTTAACCCCAAAATACACTTTTAAGTTGAAAATGTTTGTCATATATGAAGATTTATAAATAGAAAAAAAAAAAGAGTTATTTTTATATATATATTCCTATTACATTTATCTATATACAATACATACATGGTATTTTTCAAGAAAACACAAAAAAAAAAAACCTTAAGAAGGAGATTGACATAATAAATTAAAAAAAAAAAGAAGAAATAAGCTCAATGTAAAAGAGCTTACATGGAATACAAGTAAAAAAATATATAAAGTCAAACCATTTTTTTTTGTTATAACTTTATTTGCACATTTCATGTTAAATTGATATATGAAATTTATTTTATACAAATTCAATACATTCAATATTCGGAAGCGTATAAAGTTTAATATTTAAAAAAAAAAAATGTTTGTCTAAAAAATAAAACAGTACTTTATAATCCTTCATTCATGATTCATGTTTCTGAAATAGTTTAAAAAAATTTATAATTCAGAAGGGAATCGTTAAACAATTCTGACAAATGATAATTTCCGAGGTTTTTCGCGGTTTTCGTGGATTAGCTATTCACTGTGATGATGTGGGGTCCATGAAGCACTCCGTATCCGAAAATCCTTACATAAAACATTTCAGAATTATCGATTTAATTTTTCACTATTTTTTTTTTGTTTTCCCGGAGACCAAAAACACTAATAGATAATTTAATATTAAAAATTTTTGATTTTTTTATGAATTAAAGTATAAAAATATTGAATTTCGGATTTTAACCCTCGCTTCTAACTTTTCATTTGACGTTTAAAATATAATTGTAGTGTAAATTGAAAGATGAAGAATGTTGAACAAAAAAAGAGGTATATAGTATCAAACAATATAGAACAGCTTTTGAGAGATAAACCCAAAAAAAAACAAAAAATAGCACATAATATAATGTTTATTTATGCTTTACGTTTTGTTCAAGCCGATATGATAACAAAAACTATAAAAAGATGAAAAACTTTTTTTAGCTTTATTTTTTAACTCTTGAACACAAGAACCGCAATATTCAAAAAATAATTTCTCTATTTCTGTTCCAGTTTTAATAAAAAAAAAAAAATCAATCCAACATGAAGATATAAAAAATAGAAGATTCTTTAGGATTATGTTTCAATGAAATTTAAGTTCACTGAATTTGTCTGATAAGGAGGTAGCAATATATATCAGACGCGATTATATTCTGATCTCAAATTACTTAATTTTGGCACATTCAAGATTGTAACTTCTAATTCTTGAAAATAGTTCTAATGCGAAATGCTTATTTGGCCATTTTAAAATCCCTGGCCGCCTAAATTGAAATGTTTGGAACTCAAAACAGTCATGTAGGATTAAATTTTTAAATCAGGTTTCCCGCTTATAATTTGATGTCCTTGACATATTCCAAAATATTGTTCTCTACTTACTAATAACTCGTAATAATTTTCCTAATTACTCGTTTAATATAGAATAGTATTTTATCTGACAGATCTAGTGTAGATTAACTTTAACAATATTATTAATAAAAAAATAATATTTTAGAAAGCATTTTGATAACTGATTCTGATTTTCTTCTATGTATGGCATTTACTTTTTATTTGAACACTATAAAAATATGTTTCGCTATCTAGTAGGATGAAAGAAAAAATAAAAAATTTAATAAAGATAGAAAAAGTATTTCCTCGCAAATAATGTAAAAAAGATAAAAGACATTACATTTTAAAGAATTCTAAATAGTTTACCATGTTGTCCTTTATATTGGACAAAATCTAAGTGATATAAGCTATCTTCATTTATCTATAACTATATAGTTTTGATATTTTGATATGACAAAAAAAAAAAAAACTTTTTGTTTTTTTTTTAATCCAAAATAAAAATTTTCGCAGAATTTCCATTCAATTGGAAAATTTTTTTTTTTGCCATCTTAAAAATTTGTATTTAAAATGGAAATCTCTATTTAGAAAAAAAAAGAATTTAAAATAAATAATTTGTTTCTTTTTGAATTTTTATTTTTTTTTCTATTCTTAAATTATTCATTTTGAATGTTAAAATTTTTGAAAAAATATTTATTCTGTTTTAGAAAAATTAAAAAAAAAAAAACAAAAAAAAATAAATGAAACTAATTATCTTAATGAGTTTTCTTAAGTTTTTCTTTTCTTTTCTTTTTTTTAATTGCAGGTAAGAAAATTAATATTTTTATGGTTCAAAGGAAAATAATAATAATAAAAAAAATAAAAAAAAAAGATTGAAAATTCAACTGAATGATATGAAACGTACATAGATTTATCTTAAATTAATAATTCTATTTATATATAATTAAAGAAATTTTATATTATATGAAATTTTATATAATTTATAGCAAGATGAAATAAATTTTTTTTTGGTATGATTATTTCTTTAATATAAACACAAATGACAATAATATTTGTTCTTGAATTCAGAAAGCTAAAATCGGCATGGAAAAGAAACTAATTTTTGTGAAAATTCGTTGCTGTTTTATAATTTAAATTTCTCAACATATAAGAACTGAAAACAATCACAGTAGTTTTGATAGAAATATAAATTGATTTTTCAGCTGTTGTTGTAGTCTTGAACATTGAAATTTTGACATTATACAATATTCAAAGCATTTGAGTGTCATTTAAACAAAATATGAAGATAGTTATATGAATAAGGGTTTAATTTTTCAAATTCCGAAATTTACATGTCAAATTCATCTACTAGTATCTATCTGGTATTATACATTCAAGTCATCGAATAGTCCTCATTATTATGTTTCTTTTCTAAAAAAAATTTTGAATAAAATTTATTTCGCAAAGACTGTTGAACTTTTAAAAAGATTCTAATAAAAAATTCGATTGTCCTTGCTTATTTTTTTTCTTATTGATTTCATACTATAATAGATATACTATATATTATAGAAATGTTTATCCCAAAAAAAACTATAATAATAAAATAAAAATTTAAACATTTTGATATTTTCTTTTTTATATTTTCTCACATTAAAATAAGAATATATAAAACTTGTATGCTGTTCTCAATAAAAAATTTACATAATGTAAAGACGAAAATATCTAAGTTTTTTTGAAAACTTTGTTTGTATACAATATTATTTCAATTCTTTTTTTTTTTTTTTTTTTTGTTATCTTTTTTATTTTGTGTGAGAAGAAAAAAAAAGGATAATTTTTGCTTATTTTTCATGTCCATTGCGACAAATGATATATATATTAATTCTCTTTTGTTTAAGATACTGCAGGATAAGTATAAAATAAATAAAATAAGAAACTGAATTCTTGATTGTAAATATGATATGGGATTTAAATCTATACACAATTTTTCTTCTATATGGATAGCATTAAAAATGGACAAATCAATAGATAAAATATATATAACTAATAACTTCTTAGTATATATTTGCATGCTAAGATGTTTACGTCACTAATATGTACAATATACACCACCCAAAATAAAAATAGTGATTATATTTTAAGTTACACAGAGTATTTATACATAAAAATACTTTTGACGTAATTAGATTACCAGATTTAAAATGAATCAATTATAATAATTTAGTACAGAAAAAAAAATTAGACCATTATTTTTTGACTTAGGTTTATTTTAAAAATTTTGTAGTATTCTTAATATTTGTACGGTAATCTGTTTTTATTTTAAAGCAAAGTATTAGATTCGTATAAAATGTCCAAACCGTTGAATTTTTAAAACTTTCTTAATAAATGTAAGAACTCACATTTCTATACAAAAAATTAGTCTATTCGGACAATATTTTCTTCTTTTGATATTTCTTGCTGTCACATTATCAGGGATGCCAACTGCGGTGTTTTACCCTGGAGTTTCCAGTTTTTCAACAGAAACTCCAGTCTCCAGGTTTTTTAAAATTTTACCAGTTTTTTTTCAAAATTCATAATTTTAAAGTAAAATAGAAATTCACATAAACTTTTCACCAGTAGATGTAATTTTACTTGCCTATACTAGAACTTTTGTCGGCTATGTGAATAAATTTTAACAGATTTTCTAATAAAGAAAGCTACAAATTTGCTGATTTTTTTTAAATTGGGGCCCAAAAAATCGGGGGCCCATAACTTTAAGAAATAATTGTTCTCATTAATTAACTAATATTTTTCTAATTTCAATTATTATGTATTTTAATTTATTGTATTTTATTTTATATTACTTTTTATAAAGTTTTATTCTAATTTGAATTATTTTTTTATCTGCGGTTTATTTTATGTTTCGTTTGTTTATGTTAATAATAATGTAATTTATAATTTATTATTTTTTCTATTTTTCTATCTACATTTTTTTGTTTTTCATCTCTCCAGTTTTTCCTCGGTCAAGAGTTGGCAACCCTGCACATTATTCAAAACAATATCATTTTAATTTAAGAAACACTTTAGATAAAAACCAAGAAACCTACTTTGTTTTCTACATTGACCTAAAAAGTCTGATCCATCTTTCTGTAGACCTCAGAAAACAATAGTAAGATTATCAAAGTATTGGCGTTTAATATACAATTAAAAAGATATTGTTAACTTAATGCACGGCCACTTTGTCTGTTGGTGGAAAGGTTGAGGAATTGTCGAACCATTTGCTTTTTTTTTATTTCAATTTCTTTTAGAATATAAAAAATATGTTTTTAAACGTCATTTTATACTTTTCACGAAAAAAACCTAGAAGAAACCGCACCTATAAATTTCTAAATTAAAAAAAAAATGTTCTCTCCAATAATGTACAACTCTAAAGGTAATTACCATCAAATTTTAAATATAAAATTTATTTGGCTATGCTCTAACGTCAATCAATCGTACATTAACTTTTTTTTCTTTTTCAAAATTTTTTTTTTACATACGTTACCTATGTTTTGATCGCACACGTTTCTGAAAATGCATTAACAGCAAGTGAATAAATTTTACCATAGCAATTTTAATAAAAAAAAAAAAAACTTTTTATTAAAATTTTTTTTTTCCTATTTTCCATGGAAAGAAAACAGAAGGAACCCATTTCCTGGCCAATATGGTTTGATTTGTCGTCAAGATTTTTATGATAAAAAAAAAAAATAATAATAATAATAATAATAAAAAAAAAATAATAAAATGTTCAAAACATAAGTGCTACGAGTTGTTATTTAAAAAACAATATAAAAAAGATATTTCAAAGAGTTTGCAAAATTGAATTGAATTGCAGTTTTTCTTAATATTTTTTTTTTATTCCTTTTTCTTGGAAAAAGAAATTGCAAAATTTTACAAAAATCTTCAAGTACGTCACGTTTTCCCACTTGTGCATGGTTGGCCACTTTAACGTAAATGAAAGCAGCAGCAGCAAAAAAAAAAAAAAAATGTTATTGTAGCATTTTTCTTTTATTTTATTTTTATTATTTTTTTTTTTTTATTATTCATTTTCTGAAATCCTTGAAAATCGTCTTGTGGTACGTTTTTCAACATATCTTTTTTCATGTAAAATTATTTTTATTTTTAAATGCAACCGAGATTGATTAGGTATTATTATTATATTATAGCAAAATTTTAATTATTCGTAATTTATGTGTCAGAAATAGAGAAAAAAGGATTCTGCAATTTAATTAACTAAGTTTCATTTTTTGTTAACAATTCTCTCGGAAGAGATTACCGATGTGTTGTAGAGGAATTCAGCCTAAAAACAGAGCTATAATTTCAGTCCCGGTTGCAAGAATAAAGGAAGGAAACTGTCTCTTTTAAATAACCAATTTGTAAATTAATTATTGAAGAAAATTTTAAACCGGGTTATACACTATAGTGATTATAGTCTATCTAAATCATATTTAATAGTCCGGCGTGTAATATTAACATTTAAAGGAAAAAATTTATAAAAATTAGAAATTATCAATTTGTATTTAAACTACAGGAACAATATTTTAAAATTTATTTATCAAACTTCATACATTAGTATATAACAAATATTTGTGTATAGGTACACCGTACCCTACATAAATAAAAACATAAAATGAATTTTTGTAGAATAAAATCTTGTAATATATTAAAATTTTAAAACACTTGCAATATAAAGTCTGGGAAAAACTAAATTTTTTAATATGCAATATAAAATCTGGCAACATAAAAAAATACATATGTTTGTTAAACAAAGTTTACATTGAAACAAAATGTTGCATTTCATATAAAATTCTTTAAATCCTTGCAAAGAAAAAAGAAACTAAGATATTAAATTAAGCACTATAAAATCTGATAATACAAAGCCATATCTTTATGGTTCTTTAGTTACTGCTTACTTTCAACTGAAAACTCTGATGGTGTTGAAGAAAACATTCAAATTTTCCATATCACTAAAATTCTTGCATTAAGGTTGTTTAATTTTTTTTCAAATTCTTGATTCCTCGAGAGAAGTGCTCACATTTAGAGTGCTTTTCTTTTTGCTAATTGCTCGAATGAGATTTTATTTAGGGAGTACCAATTTTTTTTTTCCAATTCAAGAAAAATAAAAATTTAAACATTTATTTATGAAAATGAATTTAACTTTTTGGAAAAAATTTCCATTTCACATTTTGAATATATACCACACTATATTTATATTTTATATCTGTGTAAAACAATTTTATCTTCAAATATAAAAAAAGTTCTATAAATTGTGCCAAAAAATTAAACTGAATTATCTATTTATGTAAAATTAGCAATTAAAACTTAGATTTATTATGCTGTAATTATGAGAGAGAATGTGTTGTATAAAAATTGAACTAAAATGTTAAAAACTTTTATGGCAAATGTTTTTTAAATTTGTCCAAATCGCTTTTGCTTTTTTTTCTTTCACTTTAGTTTTCAAAACGAGATGCAATTTTATTTTATTTTAAAAAAATTTAAATTTAAATCAAACTAAAAATTAGATGAAACATAATGTATAAAAATATTGGCCCAATTTATTTTGAGATGCAATTACAACTTTTATAATACCGTGATTACGTAAATGAGACACTTTACTGTTTATAGCCCTCGTTTTTGAAATAGGTCTACAAGTTAGCTAGCCTTCGTCGTTGAATCATTTACATATGTACGTAAAATCAAATTATATTATTATTATTAAAATGTACAAGAAGTTTGATTGAAAAAAAAATTAATTTTCGTTCTAAATATAAGTATCTATATTTAAAATGTTACCCATGAAAAACTAATATTACAGAATTATTTTGTATTCAATAATATGTTGAAAAATATAAAAAATAATATTTTTCTGGTGAATAAATATATAAATGTTTAAAAATCGATAAACATAATTCCAATATTATACTTTTTAATAAAATTTATTACTAATTTTATCAATAAGGATCATTTCTTTTTCCACAAAATTTCCAACTTTTCTTATAATACCCACAAAATTCTTCTTAAAAAAAGTTATTCTTTAAAATAAACAGAAATTTCCTTTGGAAAGGACTTCATTAAATTTTTTTTTTTATTTTTGTTCTCTTTAAACATAAATATCATAAATTTTCCTAAATTTAAAAAAAAACGAAAACTAGAAAAAGAAACAGAAATTTTTTTATGCTTTCTTATTTCTCCTTCCCAAATTATATATGTGAGTATAAAAAAAAACATAATATAAATTTCTATTTTAACGTCCTTTCACCTATTGGAAGATATACAACATTTTTGTTTACTTTCTTTTATTATTTCATCAAATTCTGAAGAAAATTTTTTTTTGAAAAAGTTTAATAAGACTTACACATTAATATTTATAGATTTTACTGCGTTAAATTTTGAGTATTATTATTGAACAAATATTATTGTTGAACAATATGTGCTGTGTTGTACAATTTTTGTTTCAAATAAAATGCGTAGAAAACCGCAGCTTCACAAAATAATAATATTTCTATGCTGCATTGAACCATAACAGTTTCATAGGACATAGGAAATCTTCACCAAGACTCTATTATTAGGAAAATTTTATTTATTTCTAAATTCATGTTTCAAACATAAACAATATTAAAGATGGTTCATCAATATTATGAAACTCTTGTTTTTTTAGAATATAGTGTATCAGAACTTGATATAGAATATTTAAACTCTTAGATATCAATATTGTGATTTTAATGATTTTTTATTCAAATTTCATATAAAAATATTAACATCGAAATTTTTCTTTTTTTTTATTAAAAACGCTTTGAGTTAAGTACTTTTTTAATTTTGGAATGTAAAAAAAACAATATATTTTTCTTTTAATTAAAAAATTTAATTAAGTTATGCTGAAAATACATTTTTCTGTTTACAAAATTAATTTTTTTTTTTTAATTTCTATATTGAAACAATTTTTTTTTACTTCCAAAATAATTTAACAGACTAGTTGGTATTAAAAAAAATAAAATTAATAATAATAGCCTAAGGTTTTCTAAATAGGTTTTCTTTGATCAGCCAACAAAAACAAAGCCGATTAAATAATTTTCACTATTCAGTTCTTGTAATTTTTCTGTTTTTATTTTGCATTGGCATTCCAATGTTTTATTTTTATTTTATTTTTAAAATTAATCGTAAGTCAGTTTTTGGAACTGCAAAAACCTGCAATCAATTTAACTTTTCTATCATAAAATATGAAAGCGTGAAATAACTTCTTTATAGAAAATATTTGTAATCTCTTTACTCTCATAGTTTAATTATAAATTATATATATGTACTTATAAAATAATTCTTAAGATTATTAACACACTTTTAATGTATTTAATATAGAAAAATTTATGTCTTACACAAAATTTTTTTTTATAATATCATGAAATTTTTCATACAAAGACATTATGAGGTGCAACAATAGAATATACTTCATTGATTATTGTTCGTTGTTCAACAATATTATGTTGAAGATTATGTATTTTTTTTTTTTATTCATAATCTGAAAACATAATAGTTTATAAATATTTATATAGAATTTTATGTTTCTATCCATATACCTAATCTACTTCAACTTCAACTTAAAGTGCTATTCTATTAAAGTATATAGTTAAATTTTATGCATTGTACAGAATTAAAGATTTTAGTACGAGATTTTTACACAGTATAAAATCGAGTATAAAATATATCTCTCTTTTTTAATATAAAGATGTTGAAAAATATAAAATCTTTGTCCTCCTAAGAACTACATGAAAAAGCTGGCTTAAAATTCATATTATCAATTATTGCCATTATCAATATCATATCAAGCTTTGAAAAATTTCTATTTAATGTAATTATTTTGTTTTGAACTATGATTTTAAAGTACACCTATATTTGCATGCATTGAAATTATATCAAAATTTTGTTTTCAAATATGTAGTAATTGAGAAGATTTTTCCCACAAAAAACCGAAATTCTTACATAGATTCCGACAACTTTGATTAATTTACTAAAAAGATGAAAATACATATAAAAAATAAAAACTATTATAATAACAATATACTTAGATTATATACAGATACACATTGTATAAGTTATTGATTTTTTATTTTTTTTTTATGAAAACTATGTATTTAAATTTATTGATCAAATTTCTCTTTCAAACTAAAAATAAAATAAAAAAAATAAAATAAAAGATTGTTAATAAATTCAAATGGTTTTATTTTTGTTTATTTCGCAAAAACAGAATTCATGTTTTCAATTTATTGATTCTTGTTCGAAAACAAATAGATTTTAATATAGAAATAAAAAAAATAATAAACAAAATTATTAATTACACTATAAAATAAAAAAACATAGTAAATAAGTTTTATGTTGTTTTCCATGCGAACATCATAATATTTTAAAATAAAATTAATATTTCGATTAAATGTCGTCGACCTTTTAATTATAGCTTGAAATTAATTTATTGCAAGAAGTTGAATTTTCTTCTTTGGCCTGTACTATCACAAATAAAACTGAACACATAAGTATTCGAAGTAATTATATTCGACATGTAGAGATTTGAATTTTTCTTTAATGTTCAACAAATTTATTTCAATTATAATGCGAGGCTGTGTATGTTGGCATTTATTTCCGCCACTGTTGTCGTGTCAGAACAAAATTCCTCTATAAACTCTGTGTCTATACTACTATGAATGATTTGAGTTGTTTTTAATTTTTTTTTTTGTTTGCTTAGCAAAAAAATAAATAAAAATTTAAAAAATGTCGATATCAAAAATATATATTTTATCTCTAGACAGAGAGCTCTTAAGATTTACTCTATTGATTATTTGACTTTTTCCTTTAATTTTTCCTTTTTTTTTCCCTATATATTTTTATCCTTTTGAAAAAGTTTACATTACATTATAATACTATCTACTATCTATATATCTATATACCTAATGTGTGCACAAACTACACATAACTTATATAAAATAAAATAATATTTGAAATTCTTGATCGATAAAGTGAACTGAACGAAAATAAAACACATTATTGATAATTTCTAAGTGTTTTATGGTATTTATTTTTTTTTTATTTTTTTTAATAATAATGAAAAACAATCTTTTTATTTTGTGTTTTCATTTTGGTTATATAATATATTCGGTAATATTATATATATTGGTTCTTTTTTTTTTTTTTTTTCATTTTCTTACAACTTTTCAATAATTTACGAATCATTGATTTTCAATTCATCTGAAAAAAAAAAAAGAAATCTTTTTCAGCAACCAAACTCTTAACCATAATATTTCAATATTTATAAAACATGTATTATACCTTATATATACTCTAAATTTTCTTTCTATATCATTTTACCTGCTCTGCTGCTGGTATGATAAATCTATTGTGGAAAATGACATTTTATTGGTTGTCGAGAAAAATGAATAATTTAAAATTCGCAAAAACGAAAAAATAAAAAAAAAACAAGAAAAAAAAATTAAATAAACGTAGGAAGCAAATAAAGGGAAATTGATGATGTCAAATGGAATTTAATCATGCAGTTAACTTCAGGATTTATTTACGTATTTTTAAATAATTCTCAAAAATATTTTGTTTTATTTATTTATTATGTTTTTTTTTTTTTTTTTTTTTTTTGCCATCATCATCATCATCGTTAAGAAGAAAATTTTCATTCAAAAGGAGGTAGATAAAATATTCAAGCTTATGTCATTTAAGTAAATCAAAATGTGTATTGAAATTTTTTTTTGTTTTTGTTTTTTTTTTTGAAATTTGAAAAATATGTTAAATCAGAAAAATTATTAAGTTGAAAGAAATTTAATACACTTCTGAAATATTTTTTGTTAATATTATGTACAGAGATATACAATAAAAATATATGTGAATAATTTTTTTTAAATAAATTATAAATACATATGTAATGGTTATAGAAAGTTTTTTTTTTATAACATAGTATAGTTATTAGTTATTACATGAAGCATAAGAAAGGTTAATTCTTATTCAAAAAAGGCACATATATTGGTCACGCACTTAGAATACAAGAATACAAATGTAGTGTGGCTTTAAACTAATAAATAAATACAAGTGTACATATGGCTTTTTAGATTATAATTTTGATCTTTGTAATTAAGGAATTGTTCTCAAGTTGTCAATAAAATACAACATAATAACATTGCGTTTAATTATTAGAATACTTAAATATTTTATATGAATTCCATTAATAAATTAATCTCTTGAGAAAAATAATTTGATTAAAAAGAATACGCCTTTTAAAATTGAATTCACCAAAAAATTAATTGAAATCCAATCATAGAAAGAGTCTAATAGTAAATTTTTTGATTTTTTTTTATTCAAAGTGACTTTTTAATTCTAAAATATACCTACTCCTAAAATTAATTTTATCTATTTCTGTTCCATACTCTGTCAGAAACATGCTTTTTTTTTCTAATAAATAACGAATTCGGAAAATCTGGCTTTAAAGAACATGTAACGAATTCGGAAAATCTGGCTTTAAAGAATACATGGCACAATCTGAGTTCCAAATTTCATGTTCATAACTCACATCCGTTTATGATTTTCTTTAATTCTAATAATGAACTCAACAGATTTATTGGAAAAATTTCCGTTTTGTTCTTGATATAATACTTCATCCATTTGTTGTACAGATATACGAATAAAAAGAATAAATAAATAATTGAAAATTAATCATATAATGGACATCATATGATCCATTTATACAAAATACAATTTTATAAACAAGTTTAAAATAATCTTACAATTAATCTCATTGATGATAATAAATAATATTTCCTTTTTTTCATTTTTTTTTTTATTTATACTGAAAATTTTCAAATATTGTATTTATGGAAATTGCTTGTGATATTTATTTATGAAGTATGTATATATATATTTTTTTTTTGAAATAAAAACCACTGTCAGTGTAAAAACTAATAAACTAAAATTAGTCAAAACATTTTAAATAAATTTAAAAATAATTTTCGATATTTGCAGTGAAACTGTTATTCCATTTAGGTAATATCTGAAAAACAAAATACTGAGTACAGTAGTAGTTTCAACGGAACATGTCGCTCACAAGACTACTTATCACTTCATGGTACATCTTCACTTATACATTTTCAGCCCTTAAATATAATAATATTAAAAAATTATTGAGCACTTATTGTTAGCTTATTTTAATTTAGTTTTAAGCTGGAGAGGAAGAGCATATTTAAGTTGCAAGTTCGTAACTCCTGAAGAATCTTATATTGAAAAATATTCCCATAATATTTCTTTTTAACTAATTGGTTATACTTAATTTTTGGATATTCTTATAACTTGTTTTCTATTATATTATATTAAGGGTTGTCTATATAAGAGTCTCATAATTTAAACGCTAAAAGTTTAAATATGTACACGAAAAAAAAAACATATTCTATCCATCCATCCAAACATATTTGATTAAATGTCTATCGTGTTTGTTTATTTTTTATTTTTTTTTTGCTTCGAATATAATAATATTTTATTCGAAATATGAAATAATAAATAAAAAAAAAATACAATATACTGATCGGGTACAATAATGAAATAAAAAAAAAAGAACAGAAAAACAGATACAAAACTCATAAAAATGAATTAAAAATGAAAAATCAATTCAATCAGTCAATATAAATGGAACAGAATAAGTTTTCATTTTTGTTTAATAAAAGAAAAAAAGTTTAACTGTCAATATATTTTATATATATATACATACGTAAATATCATTGTATTTTGGAAAATAAATTATATATGAACATGCCAATTTCAATAAAAATTCATTTTAAAGTAGATTAATCCACATAGGTACTAAAAATAGAATAAACTTTTGCTTCGTTCATGGTAACTTATCTAACTTTTATATTCTGGGGAAGAAAAAAAGAATATTTTTTTTTCTATAATTTTTTTTCTATATATATATATAAATTATTGAATATTTGAAGAACTTTTTTTTTTTTGATTATATATAATATTTTTGTGTAATTCTATATATTATAAAATATATATACATGACTATAATGTACGTAACTCTCAATTCTTAATAAAATGAAAAATAAAGAAATCTACATGAATTTATCTGTACAATATACAATTATATACAACTTTATATAAATGTCACAGATAGTCGAATGCTTTTAGTGTAAAAATATTTTTAATGCGTTGGGGATCGTTATGTTGTATTTAGTGCTATAGAATTTAGATCACTAAATAGAGTATTATATGCGTCAATACACATGCAATCATTTAGATGCATCTGCGTAAATAATGAAAAAATTTAGATGCATCAGCGTATATAATGAAAAAATTTAGATGCATCAGCGTAAATAATGAAATCATTTAGATGTTTCGTATTGAATATTACGTAATACCTAAACAAACATAATATCTCTCACAATATTTCAATACAGCCAAATACAAAAAAAAAAATGAGAAAAAATGAGAAGAAAAAATATTCTCTATTTGCAACTACCTCTCCCCTACGCATTAAAACAGTATATTGGATATGTAAACAAAATTTGTTATACAACTCGTTCTGTATTTACACAAAAATACATTGACACTTGTGAATTTATATCAATCGACCTTCGGTCTCGTGATATAAGTATTGACTCGTGTCAATGTATTTTTGTGTATACAGAACTCTTAATTAATAACAAATTTAGTTTACATATACAATAATCTACTATTAAAATTCAATATTCGGAAAGTGTTTCTTCGAGCAGTTCACAAAAATTTCTTCAAAATCAGTCAGTGAACTAGACTATTCTATATATCTGTGGCCACAAGGCATAACCGCTTAAGTCGAGTTAAGCGATTATGATTTTATTGTTTTCAACTGTTGGTCGTATGATTCTACGCCTCATATTTGGCTTTTAAAAACTTAAAATGCTTTTAAAATTCTACAATCTTCTCAAATTAGGTTCCATTTATCGTCATTATTCGATTTCAGGAAAGCATTTTAAACTTTAAACTGCTCTCCTGAAAAGTAGCAAAATTGAGTAAGGCGATTATGCCTTGTGGCCACTGATATATATAACTCATATATTGATTGACAAAGTCATGAAATAGTATTTTCATTATCCTATGTGACGTGATCCCACTAGGCTAAAATTTAAATTTTTCAATTGACCACTACTTGATCCAAGTGTTTTCGAAGTTTTCGAAGAATTTTTATATAAAAAATTATTAAAAAAAATTGATCTGAATAATAGTCAATTATGATTTTACTCGCCATTTCATTCAAATTTTATTTTTTTGAATACTAAACAAAACTCTTTCACCGCATTATAAAATTAAATTTTCCACAAAAAATCTCTTTTTTGTCCTTTTTAAACGTATATGTACCTATATATAGGATATTCTTTTTCCCAAAAAAAAATTCAATACAAACAGAAATTTAATTGACGCCTACCTACACATTAAAACAAATACAATTTCTGTTTTTTTTTTAATTAAACTCATTAATCCTTGTTTATTTATAGCTTTTAAAAACAATGCTTGAATGAAATAAATATAATTACATTTATACATAGTAGATATGTAATTTTATTTTTTTTTACCATTTTTAAAAAAAGAAAATTATATTTAAATTGAGTCCTCGTGAATAAGAATATTATTATCAGAATTTTCAAAACTATAGTATAATACCGCTTAATAAAAGAAAGAAAGAAACGAAAAAAAAAGAAAGGAAAAATAAAAAAAAAAACAGTCGAAAAATGGAAAACAAAGATTTTTGCTTAAAATCATTGGAAAACTTTTTATTGTTTATTATACATATATACATAGTTTTAGTTTAATATTATTTTCTTACTTAAGGGACTTATTATATGATAATAAATTGTTACAAATTCCGAATATAATTTTCGGTTCTTAATACATCATTTAAGTACAATTTACACTGGATGTTTAAAAATATATCCCACCTAAAAGAGCTGTAAATATTCAAATACTTTTAGTTTTTTAACACTCCTTTATACAAAATATTCGTTTCATGCATTTTATAAAATATTTCAGCTGCGTTATCTTTGCTTGAACCATTTCCAAAGTGTTATTTTTCTAACTTATCTTTTTGAAGTGAAATACAGTTAAACGTACCCAATTTTTTCAGAAAAAATCTACATATTATACTTATAACATACGTAATGTAATCACACATCCATTGTACAATTAAAAAAATAATAATCTAGAAGGAAATAGTAGATTATAACACATGTTAAGAAAATTTGTTATTACAACGAGTTGTGTATACACAAAAACACACAGACACGAGTCAATACTTATATCACGACACCTTTAGGTCGAGTATTGACAAGGTCTATGTGTTTTTGTATATACAACGAGCTGTATAACAAATTTTATTAACATGTTTTGTATACTGTTTTAATGTGCATGTGAGAGGTAGTTGCAATCAATACATTTGTAATGCAAAAAATAAACAAAAGTTCAAAATGAAGTAAGTAAATAAAATTTACTTAAAACGGAGAATCTAAATGAAATTTACTTAATTAAATAATTACATGTGTATTGACGCATGTAATATACCATTTACCGAGCTAAATTTGCGATTGTAAATACAACTCATTTGCACATTAAAATAATATATTGATTTTATTCTCTTCTGTGAAAATACATAAATCACACTATATGGTTTATATAACAAAAAAGTTATTAGATACATTTAAAACAAATATTTATTTCCTGAAATTTACCGTTACAACATCCTAACACTATGTCAATATAATTTTTGCCAAAGTAAACAAATGGTGCCGAAGCAACAGAATCTGAAAAAAAAATTTTATATACTATATCCCTATATATATAAATATGTACATATATAAAAATAAACTGAATGAAAATCAAAAACAAAAGAGAAAAATTAATTTAAAAGTTTAATAAGTTTTTATGTAAAGTCATTTCAATGTCATATGTCATAATTTTCACTCCTTTTTTTTCTGATATCAAAATATTTTTTGAGGGGTAAATTGTCTGCAATTATAGAAGTTCTTTAAAGGACAACGTATTATTACACTAAATAACAAAATTAAGTATTAAAATATAGTATCCAAATTCTGTAGTGCATATATGTACGTATAATGTGAAAATATAATTTAATGATTTTAGATAATATTAGTTCATCATCATATTCTGAGTGAAATTTGAATTGAAACTATAAGACTTTGTCCTATGAACAGTATTTTAAAAAATGTAGAAAAGAATCACAAGTAATTTTCTTAATAATTCTTTATGCTTACATACTAACTATTAAGTTAGTTGAAAACAGAGGGCTAATCGGCTAATTAACAGAAAATTATTTTGTCATGATTGAAATTTATAAATAGAATTTGACTATTAGAAGATTTACTTCAGTGGAATGGAAAACGTAGCTTTTTTTCTTAAATACCTTTAACCCTGTAATAGTTTAAAAAATTAAAGTCTTTAAATGAAGCAATTATATTGTTCTTCAGTGTTCAGAACTTATAAAATGAAAAGGCTCTGTTTATCTTTTCTGCAATATTCATTTTCTGTAATATAGACAACTTTCTTTATTTTTAATGTTATAATAAAATTTGAGTTAACTAAAATGAAATAAAAAATTCAAATTAAACTTCTTAATTTAATACGATAGTATATTTTTTAAGTTAACTAAAATTAGTAACCTGTTTTTCCAAAATATTTTAATAAGTAAAATGAGCTTTATGATCACAAGAAAAATATTACGGAAACGTCATTTGCTATAAAAAGATGCAACCTGTGACAATATTACATTATAATTTGTTGAAAATGTTAAAATTAAAGTAATTATCTTAGATTTATTCAGACGATGTTATATTTATTAGCGATGAAACTTTTGGTGGCGGGAATACATATGTCTAAATTTTTTTGTCAAAAAAGCCTATAAAATGATATATCTATCAACTTTCGCTATTACAATATGAGTTTCATTAATCGATGAAAGACCATGAGAATTAAAATCATGCACGTAGTTATGTATACCATCTATTTTCTATATTAATCTTCTATAAATAAATTTCTCTAGTTCTGTTATTCTTCACTTTCTTTAAAATGCCATAGATTCTATAAACGCTATACATAGTCAGTATCTTCTGTATCACATTAAAAATATTAGATATCCAATATTTTTACCACATATTTTATATGTTACCGTAAGTTTTTCATTATCTTTGGTAAAATATCTAATTTGTCATTTAGGAAAATGGAAAATTAAATAGAAATTCACATAGCTACAACCAAACCACTATACTATGTATTATAGTATTACTGATAAATTCATAAAAAAAAAAAAGTTTATAAATTCAGAGGACAAAGTTAAATTGAAAGTGATATTATCGCATACTTAATAACATATGGATAGAATTTTCTTTAACGCTTCTTTCGACTCGTAAAGTATTCAACAAATTTTTTTTTTAAAGATAAAGTTGTTTATGAAATGAAAAAGAAATGAAAAAAAGAGAGAAAAAAAAGTATTTCATTTAATATTTAAGCTATTATAATTCCTAATTTAATTTAATAAAAACTATGATTTTTATTTTTTTTTCGTCTTTTACATTTATTATTACGAAAATCCAGTAAAATTCAGATTTTTTTTTTTTTTAATTTCAAATGAAAAATACGAACAAATTTATTTTATTGTTTTTGCAATGCACTTAAAAACTTATTAATGAATAAATCTGTGGAGTTAAAGTCTCAGAAAAAGTAATTAAAACATAGCAGCATATCTTGTGTATGGTTAAAATTTCTAGTTTATGAATTTATAATTAAAAATAGATTGTAAAAATATTCTATTAAAATAATTACATAATAATAACAAAATTTTAAAATTAAAAATATATTTTCGTTGTCACAAGCAACAATATCTATAACCGAGACTGTCAAAAAAAGGCTTAGTCAATGCGAAATTTAAAAAGGGGAAAAAAATTTATTGAAAGTTTTTTTCTATACAGCAGATTAATTATATGGAACTTTTGACAAGACGAAATTTTTTCAGATTATATAATAGTTAAGGTTCGAAACTTTCTATAGTCGAATGCATTAATAATATTTTAACATAATGATGGTGGTTAGATATTTATATTCCACAATAAAGACGTATTTTCCACAAATTGCCACAGAAATTAATATTATAAAGAAAAAAGATAAAAAGTAATAATAAAGTTTATCTTTGTTAATTTGATTTTTCAATGTTGGAAAATTCAAAAAAATAAAAAAAAAAAAAGTATGAATAAAAAAATTAATTAACTTTATTTGCTTCTGCCAGCTTGAGAATACTTTTTAAATTCATTTCATTCTGATTTTTATTATAAGAGAGCTGCTATTATCGTTGTAAATTCTTCTATGTTGATTTTTTAAACATTGAATTTTTCTCCTTTATAATCTGTAGTTAAAAGAACTATCGAAGCATGTACATTCGGATTCGACTGAATTTCATGCCAACCTTAAAGGTATAGTCGTATTCCAGATCAGGTTATTAATCAGGTTATCAATCAGGTTATTAATAAATATTACTGCCTTAGAAAATTTATGATCCTAAATTCAAATTTAAACGTTTTTACTATAATGTCATAACATAGGTGTATAGTGTATCATGATGCGTTCATTTCCGTTAAAGCTGTCTTGCTGGGTTATTCGCTCTTTTTTTCGCAGAAATATAATAAAATAGCATTTCCTAAATTGAAATACTCAATTAGTATTTGTGAACCACTGAACTTCTTGTTAACGATAACAATAATAATGTGTTGACAGAACTATAATATATCACTTTATTATATAGAGATTCACAAAACAAAACTTGCTATGGTTTCTGAATTTGGATTTACACCATTTGGTTCACGTATAATTTTAAATGAATACAAAGTAAACCTTTTGATTATACAAATATTGTACATCATTTTATTATTTTATTTTAATTTATGTAGTTGTTTGTATTTTAATCCTTAATGGTCAAAAAACGTGATCTTTTACTTTTATCAGGTATATAATATGTACAGAAATTTTTATTTATCATTTTAAAATGGAATGAATATTAACAAAAAAAAGTATCATTATTTATTTTAAATATTGACTGTGCTTTAAAATAAAATTTAATAAAATGAAAAAATTCAATTCTACAATCAACCAATAGTCGTTCAATCTAATTGTCAAAATTAAATATTAATTAATCGAAAGAATGTAGCATATTTAAAATAGTATGTTGTTTTTTATTACAAAATCGGCTAACTGAAACAGAGTATCTGACAACGCCCTTAAACTTTATTCCTTTTTCTTTTTTTTCTCTAATTTTTTGATATCATAACACTCTGTTGCATAACAATTGCCATAATTCAAATTTAGGTATTTTACATTATATGCATATACACTTTGTAGATATGCACAATGTACAATATACATTATTACAGTACATACAATGTAAGTAGCTATCAGAAAAAAAAATCAAAGAAAAGTTTTTTTATTATAATATATTCTTGAAAAATCTAAATTTGATTGCCATTCAAATTGACTATATGATTAAAATAAAATTTCCAATATTTTGGAATCTTAGACATGTAGTCTAACGAAAATTACAAATATATTTCATTTACATAATATTATAATATGAGTATGTGCATATTTATTGCTGTAAAAGTATTTAATTTTTTTTTTTTTTTCTGTTCAAAAATTATATATATACTTCAAAATGCTAAATGTATATTTCTCTTCTGGTAAACGAAAATTGCAAGAAAAAGTTAAAAAAAAATATTAGATTGTGAGTAATATTTTCAATAAATGTAATGTTGTAACTGTAAACAACTATATACTGTACTATTCATAATGTTTTAAATGTATCTAATATACCTATTTGCATACTTTCCAAATAGATAGTTATTCAATTGACGTTAAGATACTCACACTTCTCATACCCCAAAGAATAAGATTTCTAATTTTTTGACATTTAAAATAAATATTTTTAATTAATATTTTTTTTATATCAGGTAAGGCAACAATTATTTTTAAGAAATCATACCGAATGTATGTAAGTCTTTTAAATGAAAACATTATAATATATATTCTCTATAATTGCAGTATGGGAAAATAAACCCAACTTAGAGTACTTTATAAATACACTCATTTGGGCCATCAATTTATAATCTTTTTTCAAATTCAAATAATAAGTTATTTGTTATTTTATTATTGATTAATAACTTTAAAAAAATATATACTATTAGAAACATTATTTTTTAATTAAAAAACTTCAAACGCAAGAAGCCGTTCATCATTTTTATATATAATAATCGTGTACATCCGTTTATCAAGTTATAAAAATTGTCGTTATTTTAATAATTTTTCTATAAAAAAAATTAATTCTTTCTACTAAATAGAATATTAATTAATAATAAACATACAATATTTTCAACATAGAAAGTTTACAAATTATTCTCATTTTAAAGGCATTAAAAAATTACCATCAAATCGATCGAAAAAAAAATACAACACTGAAATATTCTAAATTATTTAGCTAGATAGTTTAGTTAGGATTCGTATTCATTTTGAATAAATTCAATTTAATATACCAGTTAAGAAAACCTATATACTGAAAAAGTTATTATTTTACGTGCTGCCTACGTATTATTTTCAAAATATCGGGAATAATGATGTGAAAATAGAAGAAAATTTATATTACATATTATGTATATGAATTTAAAAAAAATAAATAAATTCCTGTTTTTCATTTTTTACCTCAATCACGTACTACGCTAAATACTCCAACCTACATACAGAACAATAAAAATGTATATATGTAAAATAAAAAAATTCTTTAAAACTTTATTATTTAAAATTTTTCTTTTTATGTATAAAGTATAAACTAATATTGATGGTAATATGGTGACAAAACATAATTTCGATTAATATAAAATTTTTCATTCGTAGTAAATTTTTAATAGCTAGCGAGCAAAGTTTCATCAGTCTAAAAAAACAGACATTAAATCCTCATAGTCATCGTCGTCGCTGAGCAATCCCTCAATTCATTTAGTTTGTTATGCTTTTAACTTTTCACTCTATATTCAAACAAATATTATTGATATTATTAGCTTCAAAATAAAACTAGAAATATATCTTAATTGACCTTTTTAGCTATAAAATGCCATTCAACTTAACTTCTATATAAGTATTTTAAAATGAAATATATTTTTTTACATTTTTATTTCGAATAAGTTTTCAACATTTTTTCTCAATTTTTTTGCAAGTTAATAAATGTTTTTTTTTTTTTTTAAAACAACGAGTTTTTTTTTTTGATTTTCGTATTTTATATTCTATATTTTAGATATAGGTATTTACATTTTTTTTCTGTGATCGTGTCTATTTCTCCCTTCTAAATATCTTTGTTTTGTATTTTTCTTCTTATTTTATTTTTTTTTGTATCAATATCTTGAAGTAAATATTATTAAAACATATATTTTCTTTTAACGTCTGTTTAGTATGCAGAAAATGTTTTCAAAATATATCAAAATATAAGATGATATATTCAATAAGGGATAATTTAAACGCATATGTCTTAAGGATATTTCGATTTCATTTTGTAAAAGATATATTTCTCTTAATATTATTATTATTTTTATTTTGTGAAAAACATGTTTTAAGTTTCTAAAATGACAACTTTTTAGCAGTATATATATATTTATTTTGTTTTTTATTTTTTAAGTATATTTATTATTGTTTGATTTATTTTTAAGCAGATTCAGGTATATATCAAAAAATTAAATATTAAATTATAAAATTTAAGTTTTCACTATTAAAGATATACATTTAAAATAATCCTTTTGTCAACTATTATTTTGTTGAATAATATTTGTGTGATTATTTTTCGAAATTAAGTTGAATCATATATATGCATAGTAAAATATTCTCAAGACTATTATATTCGACATAATAACGTCGATTCAACCAACTCATAACAATTTTGAAATAGTTAATTAATTAATCAAAATAATTCTAGTTAGAAATTGTAATTTTATTGATTGTGAAAAGTAGTTAATGTTATAAATAACTGCTGTCTACTTTTTTATAATGGTGATTATTTGTTACTAATTTGCTGACGCACAGAAAATTTGAACACAATAACATTCCAAACTCGGAGCAAAGTAATCTGCAGTTATTGAAGGCTATATTTTGTCAAAAATAATCAAATTACAAAAGCTCGAATTGCTCCTTGTTTTTATCGAGGAAAATCGTATTTTAGCATAATGCAAAAAATTATAATTAAGTACGAAATAACAAGTTGTTCTATTTATATAAAAATATATATAACTCATAAAAATTAAAATGCAATTAGTTTTAGATTTAATGACATTCCTATTAGAAATTCTTATTTAATTAAATTCATGAATATAATAAAATTTTATATGTTTAAGTAATGATTGCGTAAATTTAAAATTATTTCCTCATAAATAAATACAGAAAATTTTAATAAACATTAATTACATTTTAGCACATACATAAGTTAAATTTTACAATAAAATTCTATTTTGGTTAATTTTATTAAATTAAAACAGGGCCAGTTTAATTTTCTAACAAAATACTTTAAACTGATTTAAAATTTTTTAAACGATGAAATTTAGGTTTGAGTTAAAAAAAAGTATACGTACACTTGACTAGATACATTATGATTACAAATAAACTGTATATGTATATTAACTTTTAAATCCTGTTGAAAGTTTTAAAAATTTTACAAACATTTTTTTTTCCTATTTTTTTAAAATCAGAAAATTTAGTAACTAACTTTTTTTTTCGGGAAAGTTATACATCAAACAATTTTTTTTTGTATTGAGAACTATATAGATGAAATTATGAAATAAAAGTAACTTTAAAATCAGGTTTTGTGAAAAGGAGGATTCACATTATAAAATGTTGCATTTGGAAGAAATATATTTGACATGAAATTTATAAAATCGAATAAGCAAATACTTTTTTAATGAATTTAACAAATTGACATTTTATAATGTGAACGTAGCTTGCAATATGTGCCTAATGAAATTTCAATAAAATTATTCTGCCGAAATTTGTGTTTTCTTGTCACTTTCGAAATATTTTTATGCTAGGAAATTTTTTATCTAACACAAAAAAAAATATTTTCAAGGTGCAAGACTATACAAATTAAATTCTTTCAAATATCAAATCAAATTTATCCTGAAATTAAACTAATCCGTATCAGCGTCATATTATACATTCATCTCGCTTTCAAGGATCTTGCATTAAATTTTTTATATATGATTTAAACAGAGATGCAATTATAATATTCATGATGCACGTACTACGGAATCACACCATTTTTTTTTTTTTTTTATTTAAAAATTTTAATTTTTATATTACTTATTTACTAAAATTCATGTGCATGTGCATTTTGATATTAATATAATGTATATTTCTATTTCTTTTTATATATTATACAATATTATTAATATAATTCATTCATAAGTTTTGATTTAAATAAATTTTATTTTATTTTATCATTCATTCATTAAATATTAAATTAAGTTTTTCCTTCTTTCTAAAAAAAGGAATCAAGGATATCTATGTGTACACAATAAATAGAAGAAATGAATATAGATTCTGTATATACAAATACATATATTGGAATGGATACGTTATACATATAAGATAATGAAACTATATATTTTAAAATAAATAGTTATAATAAAATGTTATAATATTTCTTCATGGAATTTTATGACATTTTCATTAAAAAAAAAATTATTTAAAACACATAATAAAGAAATTTTTATAATAGATTTGTAATCTGAAAATATTTGATTATAAAATTAAAGAAAATTATGAAAAATGCTTAAATTTAAAATGTAATTATACTTTTCCTTTATATACGATATATTGATGATACATTATATGATATATATATGATATATTTAAAGGTTTATATTTATATTATACCGATCTAAAAGAAAATAGAAGATTTTCTCAAGAAAATATTAAAAACTTCAAAAAGTCAATAGTTAGAAATTATTGATTGTCGTATATATTATTTTACCTCTATAGATAATAAGAAAGAAATCTTAAATGAATATATGTTAAATCAATTGTAACTTATATTTTCAAGCATTTCGACATGAATTTCTATTAAGTTCAGAAAAAATTACGTATAAAAAGAAAAATACAAAATTTTCAAGCTTTAAAAAAGAATATCTAAGAGAAATAGTTTTTAGAAACAATAAATTAAGTTTTAAAACAAAATTTTGTAAAAAATTTTCCTCAAGATTTTATTGAAAAAAATTTCAAATGTTCACATATCCCTTTTGCCTTATATTGTCATTTTATCTGATAACAATTTTTTTTTGTAAACATTTCGACAGTAATGATAAAAAATTCTTTTTCTTGAAATTTTTTTTTAAGAAGAAACAGCTCTGATTTCTATTTCTTTTAATTTTTATTTGGTTTTTTTTTTTTATATGTATATTTTTACAAATTCTAATTTAAAATTCAGTGCCGTTCAAACAGAATTTCGATTTCTGAATTAACTGAAGGGTTTTTTTTTATTATTTTCACCTATTTGCCAAATCTTAGAAAGAACTGGGACGGATTTGAAACTTTTGTCAATTTCTTGGATTTAATTTTGCATAGCTAATAATTCCAATGAAATTGATCCAAGCTCTGTCTGATGTCTTGTTCGGATTGAAATATTTAAACATGTTCAAAAGGAACATGTTCTTTTGAAAGTCGACCGTTTACACCGAATGCATCATATGTTTACATGTTAATTCTGGCAACTGAAGAATTTCACAAAATAAAATCGGAGATAAACGCGCGCAAAAAAGAAGTTGTGTTCAATGTTAAAAACTCGCGACGTCTCAAAATTTTATTTAAAAATTACACACCCTAAAAATACATAAAAAAAACCTAAACACCCTAAAAAACATGTTTAGGTTTTCCATTTTCTTACTACGGAAAAACAACATCAAAAACACCTACGAAACATGTACGCCAGAACATGTTAAACTCTCTTAATTCGAACAATGCATAAAAAACATACAATACGTGTTCTTGACTAAATATAAAATATTTAATTTGATTCCAAAAAAAGTTTATAAAATTGTGATAGAAAATTATCGAAAAGATATACCTACTATGCAAGCAGCACAACAGGCTTCATTATTATTACTGGAAAAAAAAAATCTGATTATATTTATCATAAATTAATTAATTTTCCTTCATTAAAATACAAAAATAAATAATTTATTTGGTATATATACATAAAAATTAAATGACTTTATCAATGAAATCAATGAATGTAAAATGTTATTTATCACTACTGCGTCCCTGTTTAATATTCATATAAACTCCACAATAGAAGTTTTTTTTTTTTTTTTTTTTATTCACATACATTTTTATATATATTTTATTTTATTTTTTTTTTTCCCCAAGGAAAATTGCTTTCCATTATTACCAGAAAAAAAAAAAAAGAAGAAAATTTTATGTATAAAAAAAAAAAGCTATGAAAAAATCATGAAAGAGTTTTTTTTTTTTTTATTGTTGTTGTTACGTAAATTTTTTGGTATGAGCCAAGCATGGAACAAATTGCCATAAAATTGTTACACCAAAATTATACGATTTTTTTTTTTTCTTAAAATTTTATTGAATTTTATTATATATGTATACTACTGTGTATGTAATAAAAACTTTAGAAGAAATTTTAAATTACAATTTTTGTCCTAGTTTAAAAGAAATAAAAAGAGGTTAAAATTTCGGTAAAGAATTCTTACTATCTATAAGTGATATTAAATTGTATGTACATACATTACATGTAATCATAAATTACAAATTTAAAGATTGTATTTTATGAAAATTTTAAGTTGAAATTTTTTTTATGCATATAATAATTCAGTTAACCAACATCATTGAAAATTATTGTTCATAAATGAAGTGAATAAAAAAGTTTAGAATTGTCAAATAAAAAAAAAAAATTTTTTTTAAACTTTTCTACAAGAAATATTTATTTTCAATCGCATACAAAAAACTAAATAAAATTGAAACTAACTTAATAAACTTTGTAAGGCTATTTGATGTCTATTGAAATTTTCAAGGTATTCAAATTCAACAAATATGTATAATCTAGATTTGATATATAAGTAATCTTACAAAACGAACTCCTAGATAAGAAGTTAGAAAATAAAAAATCCTAAATTATTATTAATGTAATTAAAAAAATTATAAGAATTTAAGAATATAACTCACTATTTAACAAAATTACGAAAATATTTCTTAAATTTTATACAAAAAAAAAATATAAATAAAAATGAAAGAAAACTTGGAACCCTTAATTCTGAAAAAACCAAAATATTATGTTACTAAAAAACCATTATTGAAATATGAACTGACTTGAATAATTAAAAATAATTAAATTACCTACTCTTAAATTAATGAAATATATATATACCGATAAATACCTAATGATGAAAATAAAACTATTTCAATTCTAATTTGAATGTCAGATAAAAAAAATTTAATACTATTATTATTATTAAGTATACTTAGGGGCTGTTCACAAATTAAGTAACGGTGGGGGGGGGTTTTGAAAATTTGTTACGGTTTGTTACGGCGGGGGCGGGGGTGTTTATAAAAATGTTATGTAACCAAATTTCCTCTTTTTTATAAAAAAAATTACACTAAATATAATATTAATGCACGCTAAAAAAAACTTAAGTTATAATGAATTTTGTTTTGTTTATTCGAATAAAAAAATTGTTCAAAAAGTAATTTAAAAAGTGTTTAACTTTTGTTACGTTATTCTTCTGGGGGGGGGGGTCTTCGGAATTTGTTACGATCTGTTACTATGGGGGGAGGTTAAAAAAAGGCAAAAAAAGCGTTACATAATATGTGAACAGTCCCTTACTATAAATACGTTTAATTATTTTAAATTTTTGTTTTAATTACGTATAATATCGTATATAATATACTATATACACATTCTCATCCATATATGAATATATACGAAAATAATAAACGCATATAGGCTTCATTTTAAAATAAATCCATTGAGAAGACTGCTATTTTTACTTTTCTACATAATATACAATACATTATACATATTATATATACTTTTGTTCAGCATTTAAATTTATGAATGAAAATTTCATAAATTTAACTACTATGTATATTATGCATAAGTATTTAAATTATTCATAAGAACAGGAATGCAATAAATTTATTACCATCAAACCAGAGAAGAAAAAAAATTAAAACTAAAAATTAAAAATTCTCATAAACTCTTGAAAATTAAAAAAAAAAAAAAATACATAAATAATCGGTTTTATCATCTTGTCAAATAAAACCTAAAGGTTACTCTCAATTGAAAAGAATTTTCGGTAGATAATTAAAAATGGGCATAATTTTTTGAAATTTCATTATTTTCTATTTACTAAAAATTAAATGTTCTTAAAAAGATTTGTACGAAAGGTTTTGAAATTTAACTTGCTAAAAAAATATTATAATTTTAATGGGTATATGCTTCGTATAAATTCATAGCTTTTACACTTTTATTTGTACTACTTATATGCATTAAATTTTCTAAATCTCTAATTATAATACATATACATCAAAGATTAAGATTTTGTTTATATCAAAGTGTTTCAAATGATTATTCTACAAAATGTATTACATTGTATCAACATAATTTTATTTTGCGTAAAACTTATATTTTTCATAATATCATAGTTCCTACATTTATATAACCCTTAATACATAGCATAAATATATTACATTACATATACATATATTGTATATATAAATATTATATCACGAAAAAAAAGCAATTTAAATTTTCCTTGCAACTAAGTAAGAATACAAAATTCACTCAATTACATCATAACAATAACACAAAAAGTACATTATGCAAAGAATTTTTATTTGCTTTTCCATCATAAAAAAAAAAAAGGAAAAAAAATATTATGTAAATGCGCTTCGTACCAGATAAAAATGTTCCACTAAAATTTTTCTTTACAAAATATGCTTGCTATCCTGGAATCATGATTTAAACACTTCTTGATTTTTCCACAAAAATTTGTTTTTATTTATTTTTTTTTGCTATGCTTTTTCTTATTTTTCACATTATAATGTTAAAGTGAATTTTCCAACTTCCGGTTTTATGCGACAATAACTTTTCCAAGAAAAATAAATGTTCACTTGAATTAGTTTTATAAAATTATATAAAAAAAAACTTTTTTTAAGGTTCTTACAATTAGCTAAACATATTCCTCACCAAAGATACTTAATTCTTTAAAAATAATAAAATATATTATTTTATTGCAGTGGTTTTTAATTTTTTCACAGAATTACAGAGCCCTGAAATTTTTTGAAGGATTTTTTCTTGGAGAACTCAAGTATTTTACTTTCAATTTTTATAAATTATTATAAATGTGAAGAAAAGAGTTAAAATGTCTATTGACTGCGCAAATGACAATCAGTAAATAAAATTTACAAAAAAGTTTACAATTATGGCTTTTATAAATATTGTCAATATCTTGTCTAATGAATATTTATTCAAACTTTGTCTTATTAATCATTAAAGCTGAATTAAAAAATCATTAAAGCTTAATCATTAAAGCTGAACGTTTTAAGGATTTTTTTAAAAAAATTTAACTCGATTTTTGTTTTAAATTTTTAAGCTGATTTTCCAAATTTTCCCTTAATTCGCAAATGCTCTGCGTATATTATCATCACTGCATCATATTATTAAAGAATTAGCAATTTATTAATCTCTCTATCTGAATTTGCTGCAGGCGACAGGGTAAAAAACAGACCCGAGAAGACGTATTAAAAATATTTCCTATCACAAATTGCAAATTCCTTGTTTTTTTTTCTTTAATAAATTATTTGATATTTTGAAAATGCGGAAAGAATCATATAGCAAATAACTGCAATATCATCTTTAATGAGGTATAAATATAATATTTAAATTTCTTACAAATTATTCTCATTATATTTTTTTGGTAAATGCACATTACATTATTATGACATCATAAAGTACATTTCCTTAAATAAGTATGTATTATTTTTACATAAAATACACTTAATGTCTTGCACTTTTTCCAACTTATAATATTTCGCGATTTTTATTTTTATTTTTTCTTCCATTTTTAGTTTAATATCCTGAAGTATATTAAGTGCTCTAAAGAACTAAGCATAAATGTCCTGTTAAACTAAAATAAGGGTAGAAAAAAAAAACACAAATATTTCCACCTTATATCTATATGTATATAAGATTTTCTTTTAATATTTTATATTTTGAGTACGTAATAAATTGTATGGTAAAAAATAGAATAACATCCATATACACATGTATTCAAGAAAAAAAAAAACAAAAAGTTAAATTTATATAAAATCCCTAGAAGAAAAAAATATATATATAAAGTTCTATTTGTTTAAAATATAATAATAAGAGTGATATAGTACATTTATGTACCAACCATATACTATTCTACAAACAATACAATACATATTATGCTATTTTTAACATTATATGAAAAATTATACAAGATAGTTATATTACATAAGCATAACTTAATCTCAAAATAAATAAATGCCAATCTATTTCCATTTTATCTCAATCTAGCTAAATTTTAGGAAAAAAAAAAAGTTTATAGTAAAAATTTGAAATATTTTCCACACTAGTAGAAATAAAAATTACTACCATTAATATTTAAGAAAAAAATCTTTATCATGAGCTCGTCGAAATAATAAATAACAAAAAATGGTAGAAGTTTATATTATTCTTTGTAAATTTGATAATGTAATTGAAAATTATAATAATTTATTTCTCTAGGTTTCTAGGTATATCTTTCTTAATATACAAAGCGATAATAAGCTTAACTTCAGTTTAAATTGATCACACAGTGTTTAATCATAGTGTTTCTTATTTCAATTACTTCATTTTGCAAATCATTAAAATGTTAAATAAATTTTGATCCATATTCTGTATTCGACATACATATCATATATGATAATCGGAAGCATAAGTCATATAGCATAATAATCACTTATTAAACTTGGATCCTATACACTAGTATTTACTTTCCATAATATATTCTATAATTTTAAATTTAAACTATACGGTTCATTATATTGTGTGTACTTAATCAACTTACATAAACTTTATTTCAGTAACAACTATATATATTTTTAATAATGTTATTGAGTGGTAACACAATTCGTTCCAGCAAAATACTATGTAGGATGTCTTCAATGAAGTGAATAAAAAGAATAAAAAAAAATAAAAAAAAATCTGTTTATTTTTTTTTTTAACACTTATGTTATCTTTTACAATATATCCTTGCAAATCTACATACATATGTATGAATCTATGTATATTATGAAAAACGAACATTTCATAATTTTTCTTGTATTTTTTTTGCAATCGTTTTTTTTTTTGTTGTTTTGAAAAGCTAAAAAACAAATTTAAAATATATATATGTTTTTTTTTTTTACTAATAGGACATTATAAGGATATTTTATCAAAAAATAAACTTATTTTCTATATATAACAAAAAAATATCTCTAAATTTCTAAAGGTTTTCGTTTATAGTAAAATATACTTCCAGTTTATTGAAATTATAAATGCCTTTTGTTTAATTTTCCTATTCTTGCTACATAAAGTTAGTTATGTAAAAATCAAGTTGTCGTCGTGCATTCAAAAAGATTATAAGGCTTAATCACTTCCCAACAAAAAATTTTTGATTAAAAACGTTTTAAAACAATAATTCAATTATTCATTATAAGCCTATACCTGATTCATGATTATATTATTTCAATGTTATTGGATTTTATAAGATTGTGATAGCAAAATATTATGAATGTTTTAAAAAAAAAAGAAAAGTTATTTATAAAAGGACAAGAAAAAAAAATAAAGATATTATACCTAATGATGTGTTACACAATGATGGAGAGGATCTGTTTCTTTTTTTTTTTTTGTTTTTAATTCAAGGATTATCTTTCAACATATGAGAATATCAGGAAGTGATGTAATATACAGCTTTAAAAACTAATTCAGTTGCTTAACTAGTGGAATATAAATGACATGAATTTAATTTTAGAATGATTTTTAAAGTAAGAATATTAGTAAGAGATGAAAATATACTCTCGCTGGAGGTTGAAAAGTTAATGTAAATTTTTGCATATGAAAAAGGTTCATTTTTTAATATAAAATTTTACATTTACGTTAAGTATTCAATTTTATAGACTTGCCGTCGCTTCGCAGTTATACCGAAAAGTATCTCTGTAAATTAACTTATTTTAACAGTAAAGTTTTTGGGATAAGAGAGTTTAATGCAGATTTAAAGCATTTCGAGTATACATATTTTTTTTTAATTTATAGTGTGAACAAACGATTTATCTTGATGGCAGATGGTTAGATATGATATATTGATTTATAGAAAACTCAGAAAACTGATTCATTTCGAGTTCAAACATTCTTTATTTCAAAATAATAACTTATTTATAATACATAAATCTATATTATATACGTTAAAATAAATTTATATAAAGTATATTATAATATGTCAAAAACTTCCCAAGAGATATTAACTTTTTGTGCTATAATTTTCCAAGAAAATGGAAAATCTTAATTCATTACCTATATACATACATACATAATAAATGTACAGTGGAATAAATTGTTATATTATAATATAATATTGTCTATATATATTATAAATATATATGTATATATATATTTCATACACAGAAATGCAATTTATTTTAGAATATTATAAGTCAAAATAAAAATCATTGTATTCAATCCTAATTGACAATATGCCAAGAAATTTAAATGACAATGTTCTACTTTGAACTTTTTTATTTTATGTTTTTTTTTTTTTTTGTTTTTATTAAGGAATAATTTAAATAATCATAAATTCTATGTACAAAATTTAATTTACTTTGTGAACAAAAATTCATTTGTTTGAAGTCATTTATGCTTAAAATAAAATATAATTCTAAAATTGGGTTTTCGGTAAATGATGATAAAATTCTATACAAAAAAAGAAAAGAAAACCCTCTTAGATTTTAATTCACCTTCTCACATCAAGGTCTCATAGTTAATATCATTATAAACATGAAAATTTATTGGTTTTGACTGTTCAAATAAATTATTTCCTGTACTAATAAAATATAGTGGCATTATAATTTAAATAATATTATGCAATACATATATTATGTATTCATTATAATAATATATTTTTAAATAAAAAAAAAATTAATTTTAGAGAAGTTCTGTGAATAGATGTTCTGAAACTACTTAATTTGTTCATTCGAGAGTTTAGGTTTCTTTTAAATTAGCTTAAAATAATAACTTTCATACGATTTAGGACAACAATACAACCAACATGATCCGTAATTCGAAAACTCGAACCAAATACTAGTTTCAACACTCAAATTACACTTAAATGAATGGAGTTTATCCATACACTAATTTTTTCAACATATAAGACGCAAATTTTAGAAGGATATGCTTAATTGAAAATCATTGTACATATATCATATATGATATATTATAGTTACTTATTTCCCAATTAATAGCAATATTAGAAGAAAATTTAATTAGAAAATATTTTTCATGTGAATATAAATCTCAATGTTCGAAATATATGTACGTGTATATAATTGCAGAACCCGAAATCTAACCTTTATCTCTATAATAATTTTTTTTTCTTACAAAAAAAAAAGAGAAAAATAAGCGACAAACCAAAGGACATGAAAATCATTCTATTTAAGTGGTTTTCCTATTGCAGTATTAAAATCATTTATTTGTTTGTTCTTTTTTTTTTATTATAAACATATATAGACCATTTTTTTTTTCTTATATATGATTTTTCCGGATATTTAGAAAACATATCCTTTCGGGCAGCTAAAATAACTAATATTTTAGGATATATCTAACTAATAAAGAAAATAAAAATATCCGAACAGCATTTAAATGACTTTAGGGATTTCCAATTTTTATTTATTTTTTTTTATAACTATATACATTTATAAATTGTTATATTTACATCATAAATGTATATATATGTATATCCTTTTTAAGTGTTTTTGTATGTTAACTCAGTTGAATACAAAAAAAAAAAATAAAAGGATTTTCATAAATGTGCAATAAAAATATATGAGAAACTCAATCAAATTTATTAATATTTTATTAACACATTGAATTTACCTACATTATATTTTATTTTTCTTATTCATAACTCTATTTATGTCATATACACAATTATATTCTACTCCTACTGGTATTATATATATAAGCATAGAACAATATACTCATATGTAAGTAAATTTAAGGGTAAAAATTTATTTATCTGCATTCTTATGTTATTTTTGAAATTATAGGGGATACGGCTATAATGTTTACTACGAAATTATATTTAGAAAATCTAATCAAAAATATAACATAATTAATTTTTTGTTTTTTGGACAAAAATAGCTTTATATCTATCTATATAATACTGCATAAATAAATAGAATTGCTTACAGAGGTCAAACTAATTAGATTTAAGAATCTTAATTGCTTCTGCAAATTTTGTAGAAATTAAAATTAAATTATAATGTATGTAATATGTTTTTTGGACAGTCTACGAGAGCATAGTTAGCAACAATAAAAGAATGTGTTTTTTCAATTAGTATGTTTATTGAATTGATTCTTTTTTATTTTTTTTAATTATTGTAATACAAAAACAAATTACTAACTTAATTTAAATTTAAAAAAACAAGGATTTAAATCTAATATTTTATGTATTTGAATCAAACATTTTATGTAAAAAAAAAACCAAGATATAATGTAACAGTGGTTTATAAGTAATAATTATAAAATTTTCAATTCATAAGCTTTGACGGTAAAAATACACATATTTGTTGATGTGGGTTCTGTTGCAGTTGTTCTTATCTTAAACCATTTAGTGAAGTTCCAAGTGTGGGCATTAAAAGATTTATTATATGAAAATTAACTGATAAATATGATTTGCATTCAATTCATTAGTTTTGAAACCAAAAATATAATGGTTCTGTTGTAGTTATTCTGATCTTAGTTTATTCCAAATACAAGCATAAAAAGACTTATTACCATATTTAACCTGTACTATGTTTTATCTAACTGGAAATTAAGTACACAGAAATTATTTGTATGTCAACATTATAATAATGACGACGTACTGTCATACCAAACCAATAAGAAATTTTATTTTATAAAAGCTTGTTTAGTTCTATTATTATATATATTCATATTCGGTTTTATTGATTAACAACATTTTGTATAAAGAAATTAAAAAGAAGAAAAATGCTTTTAAGGAAAATTTCATCCAAAAATATTAATGTTGGTAAAATGTATTTGAGTATTTCTTTTTTTTTTATATATATACATAAAAAGCACTTCAAAAATATATTTTCTTTTATGTGTCTATAGATATACAATACTTATTTTAATATTATATTGTTATTTAATCTAATTTCGAATCTTTGGTTATATACATAGTATATAAATATATTGACTGTTCAATTTTTAAATGATATCATCTTTTATATGCCGTTTACTTAAAAATTTGATTTATTTTCTTTAATATTTAAAATTTATTTTTATTTTTTTTTTTTCAAAATATATTATATAAAACAGTATAAGATCTAGAAGTTATGTATTTATATATAATTTATGTATTATGTATCTCAATTTCATAATATGATTTTTATTGTACTAACGCTTATATTTTGTTGTGTACCTAGTTTTGCAATCAAAACACATTTTTTCATAATCAAGGGACTAGAATTCGACTAGAAATATGCGAGGTGCCAGATACTGCGTCATGTAATTATTATGAGTAAAATGAAGTTTATAGTGAACGATTCCAAGAGTGTAAATTTCAAAGAACTCGAAAACATGGGAATAGATCCTTCTTGTTACCAAGTTTACTACCGACAAACAATCTTTCCATCAAAAATGTTTACACACATTTATATAGTTTTTGGTGTGGACATCTTAAATATATAAAACGTTCACTTTAATAAAAATTTTACAAATAACATAATATCGATGTCAAAAGTTGAGTTGAAAGCAAGATAAAATTTAATAATAATACTTACATTTATACAGAGACTTGAACCGGAACTGAACCGAAAACCGAAAACTGGAAAAAACCGAAATTTTATGCCAAACCGTAACCGTAACCGAACCGAAATTTAGTAAAAACGAAAAACCGTAACTGAAACCGGAACGAAATTTTTTTCGGTTTCTTTTTCGTTCTTTTAGTTTTTTTTACAAAAGAAAAAATTGTGCTTACATTTAGACATTTTTTTACATCCAAGAAAAATGTTTAACTTATTTTTGATATATTTTAGAATCCGAAAAGTGAAAATCCGCAATGTTCGTATATGTAGTTATAGTGTTGTATAGTGTTGAGCTTAACTAAATTTAGATTAAGTCCCAGATAAATTTATTTCAAGTCCTTTTTGTTCTTTATTTTGTAAGTAATATTTGTATCTGAATTCATAATAGAAAGTTGTTGTGCCGCTATAATTTTGTTTTTCTTTAGGGTTTTCATGTGTGTAAGATACACAAAATGGATTTTGTCCTAAAATTAGTAAACTTTGCATGAAAATTTTTGGAGGTACAAATTACTATTTCAAACTCCTCCTTTTACATATTTGTAAATATTACAAAATAATGTAATGTATGTATTTTGTATACTTAACATACGAAAACGCCAAAGAATCCGTCCCCGAAAATACTGAGATGACATAAAGGCAATTTATTTTATATCGCTTTAGATTATGTTATTCTACTGCATTTTTGTCAGTTTTTAGAAAAAATTAAAAAAATAATAGTGTAACCGTAACCGAAACCGTAACCGTAACCGGAACGAAAAAAAAAAATACTAAACCAAAACGTAACCGGAACACAAAAAAATTTGAGAAACGAAACCAAAACCGAACCGAAATAAATATCGGTTCAACTCTCTGCATTTATATATTGTATATATCTTTAAAACAAATAAAGAAATACACCCTATTTCAGATTTTTTTTTATTAAAAAAAAAAAAAAAGAAGATTTTCCGCCCAAAAAAAAAAAATAAAAAATAAAATTTTCCTGTTGATAAAATAATGTTTCCATTTTCAAAGATAAATATTTTTAACCTCTATCTATAGCGTTAAATATTTTCTTTTAAAATACATAGAAATATATATAATTTACTTGAACTTTAAAAGAGACATAGTCTTTTAAACTCAATTATCAGCAAAAAAAAAAAGAAAGAATTATTTGAATTTCGGAAGGAAATATGTACGGTATGTTTTTTTTTTTTCTGAAGAAAAATGAACATAACGATTTCCTACATGTATATCTAAAATAAAAATTCTTAGCTTATTTTAAACTTTGACAGCACACACAGAAAGTGTAAAAGCTATTCTTAAATAAAATTCCACGCAGAGTGAATTCAATGAGGGAGTTATTAAATGACGCTAAGGTGAATTTTTAATCACATGTGAGCGTGATGAGTTTTATTACTTTAAGATGGAATTAAATAAATATCTTTTCATGTAAGGTTCAATTATTTTTAATCTTTTTTTTAACATTTTATTTTGAATTAATTTATATTATATTTAAATAGTACACAATTTGTAGGATTATTGTCATCATTACTAGTTGAATGAAAATTCAATATTGCACTATCATTATTTGTTTAAACAATTTTTCGCGCTGGAAAATTTTGGCAAAAAATAAATTGTGAAATATCTTAATACTTATGCGATAATCCTTTTTAATATTATATTTTTATTATATTATATTTTCCCCCTTTAAGTACGTATATAATTGACCTTTATTTATCATGATAACAGTACAGTCACCGAAAATTAATTATTAATTTCCTAACTTAATTATGATATTAGTGCCACAATCATCATCTTATATTCAAAATTTAATTTTCCTTAGAAAAAAAAAAGCATATTATGCCTACTACATATAACTAAATCAGACAACAAATCTCATTGAGCCATAATTTCCATTCTATTAATTTATTCCAGATTTCATTCTTTTCTAAAAACATACAGGATTTTCTTTTTTATTTTATTTAATCTAATTAAATTATAATAAAATTCAGAAAATTTTCTTTACTTATATCCTCTAACATTGAAATTGTCATGAACTTCAAAAATATACTAATTAACTTAAGAATAAAAAAAAAAAAATAGAACACTTGACAATAAACCTAAAATGTTTTAATATTTTTTTTTTCCGAATTAGAAATCTACGTACATGTAAAAAAATAAAAAATCTTCTTTTTTTTTTTTTAATATATTAACAAGGGTGTAAAAAGAAAATTTTTAGGTAAAAAAAAAAGTAAAACAAAAAAACAACACATTTATTCTTAAAGTCAAAATCATTATCACTTTTTTAAGCAGCGAACAATACAGCAGCGGTGTTAAAAATAAAATAAGCAAAAACATATAATTGAAAAAAAAAACAAAAAAAACATATCAGTGTCACTTTTGATTGATGTTTCTTTATTATACAGAGTTAGTAGTAACTTTAGGAAAATGTACATGTTCGAAAAACGGTGGCAGTTATAAAATGTACAACATAGAGTCCTTGTAATATTCATAAAAATTTAATTTTTTATTTTTCTTTGCATAGAATTTTACATAATAAATTTATTATTAGCATTGTATCAAATGAATGTACTTTTATAGGATTTTTTAGATTTCAAATTGGGTGAATTAAAAATAAATATTTATAATTATAATATCTATCGATTTTCACAATGCATAAAGTGATATAGAAATAAATGATATGCACTCATTTAAAAGATAATTTTACAAAAATGAGATCATTACCTTGACTTTTAGAAAACTAAGAATTTATATTATATTTAAAGGTATGCAAAACTAAGCTAAAAACTTGAATGAAAATAAAGCCCTCTTTTTCAACTCTTAATTGAGGCATCCAAAATTTATTCGAGTGATTCCATTTAAAATGTATTTGAATGCAGATAATCTTAACACCTAATTGACTTTTGTCCCTTCGATGAAGGAAAGTGAGAAAAATTGTCTTTGAAAATGTCAAAAGAAAATAACTTAGAAATGTAATAACAGAAAAAAAAAGTTGATTACACATAAAATGAAAATTTATTTTTCCAGAAATTTACTAATCCTTGTCAAATTAGTTTAACTTTTTAATTCGTCGCTCAACAACTCTCCAAGTTATTAGTATATATACCTAATAAATTTTTAATTATAATTTTATTATAATAGCTATAAAACTATAGTTAGGTAAAATTATTTTTAACTATTTTTTTTTTTTATGTTAAATGTAGGAAAAATTTCTTTCGGCTTTGTATTTTATTTTTTAATTTTATTTAAAAACAGTTTTAAGTTTATAAAAAAAAAAGTTAAAAAAAATCCGTGAGAAAAAATAAACATAATAATAATAATAATAATAAAAGTTTATTATCAAACTTTTGCAAGAATTTAAATTTATTTAATATTATTTTCATTGTATAATCTTGGAAAAAAAAAAAAAATAAATAAATTTTTTTTTAAGAAATTTTATTAAAAAAATATTTTTTTGTTGCTTTTGTTTTTTTTTTTGTTTCCTCGTAGGTAGTATACCTATATATTTTATTTATGCTTAGCATATTTGAAAAGATTTTTTCATGCGTAAATTGAAACCTTTTTCTTCTGCCTTCAGTTTTTTACAGTTTTTTTGTTTTTTTTTTTTCTGCTTCTTCTTGCGAATAACATTAAAGGTAGAATTTTTTTTTTTCTTTTAATTTTCACTTTCCTTTAAAAAAAAATTAAATAAGCAAGATTATTCTAAAATAAAAAAAAAAAAATAATGTTTTTTTTTTTCTCTGCATAGATAAAATATGTATGACAGAAATGACAAACTCGGATAAATTTATATGTATTATTTTTTAAATAAATGTTATATTGTGGAAATTTTGTTTAAATTTGTCTTATTAAATTTTGTTTAAAAATAACATATGTAATGATAAAATTCAGCGTTAATAACTTTCGAACGCAAAATTGACAATTTTACATTGGTATTAGAATATTTATTAAAACTGATTTTTTTCCGAAATTTCCATCAATATTTTATTTAACCAAGTGTTTTGAGTCAAAATAAGAATTATTTACCAATATTGTTCACTATAATGTACTTAACACATAGGCGACAATAATTTCAGAACATACATACGTATAAATGTTATTTTAAACAATAACTTTAAAAAAATTATTCTTGTAACTGGTGACTAACATAAAAGCTATGTACATATATTAATACCAAATACATTCCGTATAATATATAGAGAATCCTTATAAAATATATCTGACCAATTATTATATGTACATATACATTGAGTATACATATAATGTGTAGGCTTTCCATTTTCTTTAAATAAGTTATAAAAATAGCATTGAAAAAACATTAATATTTTATTTGATGAAAACAAAAAATAAAAAAAAAATTGTTAAAATGAAATTAAGAAATAAATAATTATTATAAACCCAATTTCCTTTCGTTTCTTTTCTTACTTACATACAATACACATGTTGTAATTTAATAAGTCCTTTATACACAGTTAAAGTGGCAAATTGATTGGTATATGGCTTCTCTAATAATAATAATATATAATGTCCTTTAGAAAATAAATAAAATAACGAAATAAATAAAAAAAAAAAAAAACATGGTAGGGGACAATAAAACTATCTAATTCTAAATTATATTAAAAAAAAAAACAAAATAAAATTATAATAATATAATATTATTTTAACACAGAAACTTCGTTATTATGTATACTCTAGTTCAAAACTCTGTCGAGTAAAATCGTTATTAAAATCTAAGGATAACTGGCAATTTCAGAAGTTCGTTGAGGGATTCAAAATTTTCAAATTATTATTAATTTAATTTAAAGCCAAAAAATATACGTACAATTATATAATATCTGTAAAAACCTTCAAAAATATAAATGTAAAACAAAAAATTATTATACAAATAATAATAATTTTTCATTTTTACAAAATTATCGTACACTAAATAAATTTAATTTCTTTTTTTTCGGTGCAAATAAAAAAAATACAACTGCCTTGTTTAATTTATTATTTATTGAGTTAGAATTAATTTTCTTAAAAAAAAAAAAGTTATATTTTTTTTTTTTTTCATTCAACAAACATACATTTACATTATTATATACACACAAAATTATGCTTAAGTTTCGTTTGATTAACATTTTTTGTAGTTCATTGAATAATAATTTAGCCATATATTTAAAAATGAAGCAAAGGAAGAAGCCATTAAAAAAATAAGAAATTCAAGCCTTTATTTTATTGTAATAGCACAAAAAAAATTTATATACATATATACTTAAATATTTTTATACTAACTGCTTCCACTTCATATAATTAAAATCACAGCAATAATTTCTAATTAAATTGATTTCGGATAAAAATTCTTATTAAAGAAAAAAAAAATAACAAAATTTATATCGTTCTTCGTAAGAGCTAGACATGGTAAATTTAAATAAACAAAAAGTTGAATCAATGCGTACAAATTATAACAAAACATATATAATTTAGAAAAATGTATGTCTAAGTCAATGAACTACCGATTTTTATGACAATCAATGGCTAGTCACTACACCACTGACTACATATTTAAGAAAAATGTCAAGCAAAAATAAAAATAATTTTTTAATTCATCGCTCAATAAAAAAATAAAAATTTGTTAAGGTTTTCCTTCCTGCATACGAAAAACTTAAGTATTGCAAGAAATAAACAATCTTCGATAACTTTATATAAATGTATGATATCACTTCACTACTTTATATAATAATAGTAAACTTATGTATAATAAACAAGTAGAAACTTTAACAAGAGACGTCTATTATAAAAAAATTCCTTATTCTTGTTTTTAAAGAAATAAAAAAAAAAAAAAAATCGATTTTATAATTTCGGATAATAATCCCACATGAATTTGATATCCTTTTAAAAAATTTTTTTAATGTCCCATGCAAAAAAAATAGTTTTTTTGTTTTATTTTAAAAGATTGAATTTCACACTGCATAATGTATATAGAGAAAATCAAAATGTATGCAATTAATCCGCAATGCAAAAACAATTTTTTTTTTAGATTTTTGTTGTTTTTTTTTTTCAACGATTGGTTCTCTAAACTTCAATAATGTATATTTTTATATATAAAAAAAAAATCATGTTATTTACTTTTTTAAAATTTAATTTCGTTTTACCATAACATGTCAATTCCACTTGCAGCACTTTAATTTAAGTATATTATAGAAAAAAAAATGTATTTAAATAAAAAATAATATTTAGTTTTATTTATAATATGACATGAATTTACTTAAATATACATATTTTAGAACTTTGTTAAGACTAAAACTGTTGCGCAGATCTTAATTGTATAATATATACAAAAAAAATCAATTCTACTCTAATTATTATAATTCCGAATTTATCACAACTTTATTATCTGCAGTCATGTATGTTATTTTCCAATAGCATAAATTGAGAACTATAAAATTTAAAATATTTATTATAGTAGATGATACAGTACTTATTTATGTTTTATACTAAAAAAAAATTTTTTTTTATTTTATTTTCAGGTAAGCATATATATTGAATTCAATTTGTGTTTGGGTAAGAGTCGAATACGATTCATTTAAACCAAAATGTCATGATTAATCTTATTTAATTTATTCTATTAAACAAACAACAGAATTTTTCAGATATTAATTACAGATTTATTATTTACAATAAATATATGAAGACTTTTTTTAAAAATGGATAATTTCATTAACATATATAAATCAATATTTTTTTATGCTTACGTGATTACGGATTAAAACTTTAAAATTATAAAACTAAAAAAAAAATTAAATATTCATACAAAATTGTTGAAGAGCGACGAGACATAATGTATCATTCAACATAAGATCTAATATTTTTATATAAATACAAATCAACTAATTGATTTGGAATTTATGATAGCAGTTCTTAAACTTTTGAAAAACTAAAATCAAAAAAATATATTCTCACTTAAAGCTGTTAAATTTAAACCATTGGAAATTGGAATATATGGTATATTATTGCGATGACTTTAATTGAATAAAATTTCTTTTAAAGAACTTTTAAATTAAATTAGAAAAAATCTAATTTTTGATACTAAAATTATTTTCAAAGATATACTACCTATAGTCATCGTCTTTAGTATACCAAACAAAAAAAAAAAATGTTTTCTCAACAAAATAATATTATAAAATTAAAATTTATAAAATATTATATATATATATTTGTATAAATATACGAATGTTTTTATATATGAATTGAAACTTGAGATAGTGTAATAAAGAAAAATAAAACAGAACAGCATAAAAATAAAAAAAAAAAATTCTTCCAATAAATATCAAGAAACCCCTGAAGGTAAAAATATAACTGAAGAAAAGCATGATTTATTCATAAATCGGTTCCTGGGATTCCGTTTTCTGTTTTTATTTTATTTTATTTTTTTTTTTTTAGTTATTTTATTCTACCAAGAAGAAAATTAAAAAATAAGATTAAAGAAAATAAAAAAAAATAAAAAAAAATTCAAAATTATTTTATATTAAAGAATTATTTTCATATTTTTTTTTTTTTTTTACCCTTAAATGCAATCCTGATGGTATTAAAAAAAAATTATTATATTCTTCACTTTTAATACTTTAGAATTTTTATGATTTATCATTTTTGAATGAAATCGGGTTAATGCACAATACATGGTTAGGGTTACAAATTGAAGTTAACATTAATGTTTGCAATGAAAACTAAAATAATTGTACTCTGTTTAACTACTTAGTACTATGGTGTTTTCAAAATGATTCCAATTTAAAATTCATTTTCAAAAAACTTCCTTTTCAAAAGAATGATCTCTTTCACAGAACTTCAACTGTCATCCAAAATTTTATATTCCTTCAAAATTAAACCCCTTTTATCATTATAGTTTGTGAAAATGTCTCATTAAAGCCTCTTTCTAAGATATAAATAAATCAAACCTTACAGTAACTAAACTAACTAATTTCTTAGTTTAGGTAAAAAAAAAACATATTTTGACCTAAATATTGAAAAAATTCTCTCGATTACTACATTGTAACCTTTTTCTTATAGCTATCACCATTTTCAGTATTGAAGTTTTTTTTTTTTTGTTTGTCATATATATATAATATTGTATTTATGTAAATTACAGCATATTTAGCTTTCAAAATAACTTAATCATCATAAAAATTATTTAAAAAACCTTTGCAAAAAATTGCTTTGTTTCTGTTATTTTTTTTTTTGTTGATTTTTCTTTATTTTATTTATTTTTTTTTTTGGTTTTAGGATTACAATAAAGCATATAATATTTTACCTAAACATATTTAAGGACTTTAAAAGTATAAATATTAAAAATTTATTCAAATTAGTTTATTATGCATGATCCCTTTTGTTTTATTTAAAAGTTCACACACATAACCTTTAAAGTTAATTTAAAGTTCACATAAACATAGAGAGCAGAAGCATCTATACGGATAATTAAACAAAACCAATAATATATAGTTCGAAAATTTCATTAAACTAAGTCTTTTTTATTTATGTATATATTTGCAGATAAAAGTTTTTAATAGGACTGTAATTTATATGATTTATGTATAACTATATTATTTTATGTAATTTTTCTGCACTTTGTTTTTCTACGTTTTTTAATAAATATATTTTTTCGAAAGCATTTAGAAATTATTTATAAGCAACAATTTAATTATGGACCTCTACTTATATGTTATTATATGATATAGTTAATTTTGGTACTTTTAAATATAAATCAAATTCCATTTAATGCATTGTTTTGCTCAAAATCTCTGTTCGAATAATATCTACTTCATAAATTTATCTTTAAAAAAATAATTTTAGTTCAATTACATTATTATACTTGCATTTCGAACACATTATAATGATTATTTTTGTTCAACAATATTTTTTTAAGTCAATTTTAAATTCTGAGAAAAAATTTATAATAAAATTGATAAAAAAAAAAAGAATTAATATCAAAATGTTGTTATAAATTTTTCAATTTTTATTTATAAAAAAATCTTTTCCCAAGAACACTTATTTTTAAATCATCAATTTATTGTCCTTCATGTTATTAAAAGTTTATGTAAATATTATGAAACAATTTTTTTTTTTTTTTCCAACAATACTTATTTACTTTATTATTATTTATATTCATCTCTATATACCTACATAAAACTTTGTGCTTTTCTTTTCACAGAATTAGAAATGTTTAAAAAGTATATATTTTATTGATAGACTCATAAAATCAAACTTTTTCAATAAAGTAATTAAAATTTCATCAAAATTAATGGAAAATTATTTTCTCTGTATCTATTAACTTTTAACATTTTAGATTTAGAAGAAAAAAAAAAATGAAAATATTATATTTGTAAGTAAAATGTATGTTGGGTTTGATTATCCTTTAAAAAATTACAAACATTGGTATATAATTAACATTTTACCTTCCGCTGTGAAAAGTTAAGACTATATTTTAACATATCCTGTTTAAAGCTGAATTATACCTTTTTATGTCATCATTATAACTACATTATAAGGCACTCAAAGCTTTAGAAAAATATTATCTAAAATAAATAGTATTAAAAAAAAAATTCTAGAATAAAATATAAAAAAATACGAATTTTCTGCTCACATTAAAAGGTACGTCGATAAATGAAAAGTCATTTCCGTTTGAACAGTAAAAAAAAAAATGCTTAGAATTAGAACTGAAAAATTTAATTTAGATACCAGTCAAAAGAATGTGGCACAACTCAATGAATTTTCATTTAATTTTTTTTTTTTTTTTTCATATTTAAAATAATCTTGAAGCGTAACAGTTTTAATCCTTTTCAATTTTAAAAAACAATATTTTCTCTGCAAAATCATACCAGAAATAATTTTTCATATATGTGTGTTTGGGTGGGTACACAATAATAATAATGTACGTGAAAAACAAAGCGATTAATTCATAAAAGGATTTGAAGTTATTAAATACTTTCGTAATTTTTAATATTCAGCTTGGGTCATTTCATTCATAATTTCATTTTCTATATTCACTAGCTCGGAGGCTTATAAATTTTTATATAAAAAATCGGTGAAATGAAAAGTTAGTTTTTGGGAATTCCTAAAGATGACTTTGTCCTAACTTTTCGTTAGAGAAACAACTTAAACGACTTAATAAAAAACAACTTTGAATGGTTTGGGTAGAAACAACATTTAAATAAATATTATTTTTACAAAGTTTTAAAAATTCCTGGATTGAATAAAAAAAAAAAAGTAAGTGAAAAATGTGAAATAAAAACAAAAAGGAAGTTCTTAACTACTTAGGTATATATTCCAACAAAACAACCCCATAAGTTTGTATTGTATGCAATTGCTTAAAAAATTACTCAATATAGTTACAAAATATATTATAGGAATTTTTATTTTTGTCTACATTTTCAACAAAAAATGATTAAAAAATGTTTTTTTTTTTTTTTCAATTAACGATATTGATTTCTTTTTACTTTAGTACTATGTGTGTTGTATAAGTTGGGAAAACTAATCGAAAAAAAAAGGAATTAAAAGGAAGTTTGAAGCCATTTATTTTCCTATGGAGGGTGAACAGTGACACTTTTAATTAAGCTTGTTTTGGCAAATAGTGAACAATTTCAATTTTTTTTTTTTTTTTGTTCAAACATTATACGTTAAGTTTTAAAATTATTTTTTCCATTTTCATGTATGAAACTTAATATTTTGTTGGTTTACTGAATTTAAAATTATATCTTTTTTTTTTTTTTTGAACAAAAATATATACTATTTTCCAAATAAAATTCAAGTAGTTAAGTATTTAATGCTTTTTTCCAGGGTGGGTTGAATATTTTATTAAAATGTTTTTACAGCAAACAATTTTAAATTATTCTAAACTGTTGGCTCTTTTAAAACTAAAATACGAAAAAAATATTCAAGGATTCGACTTTAGGGTTTATAACGGATGAGTTAGAAGAAAAGTAATGTATGGGTTGATGTTGATCAAAAGCCTTTAAAATATAATTAGATCATTATATGTCCTTTGAGTTCAGATTTTTTTCTGTAAGAATTATTAAAAATCAAGTTTTGAAATGAAATAAAAAACTATACTTAAAAGCAAAATAAATATCCAATGATACTAAAAAAATAAATAAATATAAGTTAAAGTGATTTAATCGGTCCCCATTGTTGAAAATAAATGTGAATGGCTTTATTATTCAGTTAAAAATAATCTTAATTGTCTATTAAATACTAACAGATAGATATAAGATATTTTTAAGTACAGAGCTTTATATTGATATCAATAGTTCCTTTTTTTTATTACTTTTTAATTATATCATATGAATGATCATATAATTTAAATTCTTGAAAATGTTTAATTTATTTTTTAAACCACTCTAATTCAAAAGCATACAAGTAAATAGATTTAATCCTTAGGGGTAAATAAGTTTTGGAGTGCAGAGAATTAAAATAAACAAAAAACCTAATTACTAAGTGTATTTAAAATTAACAAGGACTCTTTAACTTTTTTTTTTTGTGGGATTTCCTTCCAATTGTCAATTAAAAACTTTTGAATGATACAATATTTCAAAAGAGAGAGAAGAAAAGAGCTCTCTTTTTTTAGCGGAAAAATGCATTCGAATTATTTAAGCTACAATGAATTTTTACAAAAGATTTATCTGTTTTTGAACATTCACTAAAATATTTTGATGAAGAAAAAAGATTAAAACAAACATTATGAAAATTAATCTCTAACTATATGTATACATCATAATATGTATATCAAAAAAAAAATTTTAACATTCTGTTAGATAGTTGATTCAAAGATTAAGAATATTTTTAGTGTTCAACAGTAAGGTGATAGAAAAATAGTTATAGAATACCATAATTGAAAACTTTTCATTAGAATATTCTACTACTCTCGTCCAATCATTTCTTTTGGTTGAATCTGTTTTTAGGCAGAAATCTTGTATTGGAATTATATGTCTTCACTAATATGATGTTTGGGTGAATAAATCAAAATAATTTTATATTTGGAAAATAATAAACATTGATATTGTTTTCAAATTTTTGTTTTAATTCAAAGAATCTAAAGTTATGGAACAACATCAATATTTACTTAATTAATATTTAAATATTTAAATCTGAGGGTTCCAATTGTTTAGCCTTCTATGCTGGTGAAAATCAAGAAAATCTGTACAATATATGGCTTCAAATTACATATACATACAATATTATCCTAGAAATAAAAAGCAAAGCTATAAGTTTGAAACAAAATCACGTTGCAAAGTTTTTAAATTTCAATATACTTTCAAGGATGTGGAAATGAAACGTATATACATAAAAAAAATAATAAATTTTCAGTTCTGTTTTTGTTTTTATATTTCATGTTTTTTTTTTTTTTTTTTTTTTTTGTTTTATTCGAGTGTTAAAGTGGAATGCTTTCGACATTGATTAAGGTCCATTCAATTTTATTTTCACCAAACTCAATCCTTTAAGTTTTCAAGTACACACACATAAAATAATTCCCCCTTATCAATGTTGAAAATTGAAATGTTTTAATCAATTTTTTTTTTAAGTTTAATTTTTTATTTTTATTTTTTAAATATCAACTCGTAGTGATGTGTGATATCTGCATAAATAGCTGGTTAAATTGACATAACAAATCGTAGGGTTGATTTTTAGCAGTTAATACCCCAAAAATATAATGAGAATGATCTTTTTTTATTATTTAAAAAAAAAATAATAATAATAATAATGTTCTTTATTATTATATAAATAGAATCGAATTATGTATGGTTACTTGAAAAGTTTTTAACAAATGTATGTACACATATAAAAAAATTAAAAACAAAAAATCAAAAAGGTTTAATTAAGTATATTAAGAGGATAATAAGTGTAATGCTTCCGGTTTTTTGTACTCATATTAATGAAATAGATAAAAACTTGATAAAAATTTCATTTAAACTGGGAAATTTTGCATTCTGTTCTTATAATCCTTAATTGTGTTTAAATTATTTCTCTTGTTTCATATTATTTAATTTTATTACGCTTAAAATTAAAACCAATAGGCATGGTGTAGGTGTTGGCAATATGTATTACATACTTTTTTTTGACATAAGTTTTTATGCTTTTATACCTATTATCTAATTTACAGTGAGTATGATTATAGCGTGTTACTGGTAAGCTTTAAACAAGAAATTGATAAGGTTAGAAATGAATATATATAATTTTATAATATAAATAAAAATAAAAATAAAATAAAAATAATTAAAAGAATTAATAAGTTTCGCTTTCACTCACTCAACCTGGGTGTGATGTTTTATTAAATTGGTATCCATCACAACCTCCTTGAGTGAGCGACCGCGGAATTCATATTCAACAGTGAGTGAAAAAAGTGAGTATAATTTAAAATTTTACATATTTAATGTGAAATAGTATATTACATAATTTTTAAAATATTGATTATTTTCGTAACAAATTACTTATATTTTCCCAATAATATATTTATATCTATCACTCTTTGATACTTAATCCAAAGATTTGACATAATTGACATTTAAGCTTAAAAACCTTATTTTTTTAAATAAATATAAATTCTCTATACATTATATAAAAAATATAAAAAGGAAAATATAAACATTTTTACATACGGCTCTGGTAGAAATTAAATACATATATAAAATTCAGATTTTGTCCACTTCTATAGTGTTAATTTAATTTGCAAACAAAAAATAATAAATGCCATTGGCATAATTGTAGATAAAAGAATTCCAATTAAAAAAAAAAATCATATAAATGCAATGAAAGCAAACTTTACACAAAACATAAAAAAACTTATTAAACCGAAACTTAAAAAAGAATTAAACACGTGTGTTGCATATGCTATGTATATTTAAAATAATATTAAGCATATGTATGTTGTTTTTTTTTGCTACTGACCATACCTGAATAACGTTTAAGAACACTATATTCATGTAGAAACAAATTTTTGGAGATTTGATCTGATCTGTTGCGCCTTAAATTTGAAAAAGTTCAATCCACTCTGATCGACTTGAGTCTAATCAAATATCCATGGTATAGTAGTTAAAGAATAGGTTTTAAATAAAATATATAGCAAACAATTATTCAAAAATAGAATTTTTTCCTCTATTTCCCTATATTTTACATTATACACCTATAAATAAAATTTCTGCTAAAATTTTTTCGTTTTCTAAGACATAATCTCTAAATAATAAATAAAATACTTATAAATTATTATGTTGGAAGTTTCAAATTTAATTTTGTCGATTCGTAGTATTAACAAATTAAAAATAAATAAATTAAAAAAAACCAAAACAAACATTGAATGTAAAAGATAAATTTGATAAATTTGAAATACAGATTTGTTCTATATAATTGTAAATATGTGCTGCCAATTCTCTTCGATTTTATTTATGTACTACACATAACTAGAATTCATTAAATTTGGGATACATGAATTTTGAATAAAAATATATAGTATATAATATATACCTATTATTACAACAATCGTCAAAACCAATTTCAAAAATTTGATAATATATGCAATTCAAAAAATCTATGATAAAACACCTTAAATTCTACACGAAAAATTAAATGAATTTCTTTATCAAAATAAAAATAAAAAAAAAAAACAAAAAAAAATGGAAAATAGATATGTTTAAGTACTTCATATTCATTGTATGCCACAAACATAACCATTAATGTGGAAAAGTTAATTTTCAACTTATTTGGGCATGTTAAATAACAGATTTTTTGTTTTGTAACATAAAGATTTTTATTATTTTTGGTCGTTGAAAAAAGTAAAAATATAGGTGTTTGTTGTACATGGAACTAAATACTGATTTTTATTTTATTTTTTTAATAAAATAATCAGCTAGAAAGCCTTGGTTTCTTAATACATAGTTTTTAATAGTTTTTGCATTGAAATTTTTATTTTTAAGTTATCTATTATGTTAGTTGACAAATCATGTGAAAATATTTAAAAGTATATTGTGATCTGTTGACTATAAAGAATCGACCCATATACTTTCCGTCTCATCTCGATGTACAAATTAGATTTATATTGTTATTCAGTGATTTATTTCTATGTAGACGGAGCACCTACATTTTTTGTTTAATGGTGCCGCGGGGCAGTGATAAATTATGTAAAATTGTATATTATATGTGTTTGTAGCAAATAATACATACATAATACATAAATCACTTCGAAAAGAGTTAATTTTTATAACGAAAAAAAAAAATAAAATAAATTATGATAAATCATTCATCCATAATCCTGTATTAATACCCTATTTGATAAAAAAAAATAACTTTATAAAACTTTTTTATAACTTTTCTTTTTTGGAAAATAAAGGATATTTATGTATTTCTTAAAATGCCATATAAAGTATATTATAAAAAAGTTATATGTCATGTTAAAAAACCATATGTCAAAAAGTATTATTTTTTTTATCAAGAAATCAATATCTTCTTTTATTTTTATTTTGTTATTGTTGTGCAGAGACTGTTGTTGGGCTAGAAATTAAAATATTTTGAAACGAACGAAATATACTCAATAAACAATACACAAATTAACTTTATTTATTAGCCTTTAAAATCGGAAGGATATTCATTTTTACATAGGTTTTTAAAGTAAACTCAAAAAATATTTTACTATGAATATGAATTAGTTCAAAACTGTCTCAAGGAAGTTAATAAGAACAGTCCTCAACGTCATTAACATTCTTCGACTACCCGTAAATGAAGTATTGTGAAATTTTCAACATTCTTATATAATATCTATATAAAAAAACCAAATTAGACAATAAATTTATGACTTTCGTTTAGAATCTTAATTTATAAAAATAAATTATTAAATTGCTAATTTTATAGATAATCTATAATAAAAAATAATTTAATAAAAATTATTTAATTCTTTATTTTAGTCTGGTCAACCAAACAATGGATGATTTAGATTCTGGACAAGTACGAAGAACCCTTAGTGAAGCCTTAGATGTATGGTCAAAAAATTCTAAGCTGAGATTTCAAGAAATTAACAGTGAGCAAGCTGATATTCAAGTTTTATTTGCAAGGTAGGAATCCGAATGATATTTCAGTTTATACATAACTTTATAAGTATATTCCTTTTATTGATAAAATATTATGTATGATAAGTAAAAGTATTAATATAAGTAAAAGTATTAATATAAGTAAAAGTATTAATATAAGTAAAAGTATTAATATAAGTAAAAGTATTAATAAGTAAAAGATTTAATAAACCTTGTATGTTACATTCGCTAATTTGTGACTTACATATCTAAACAATCGTGTGAAAACGTCAATTGTACATAACACATACGAATTTAATTTTCGTACCAAAGCTCTTTACCTTAGAACTATGTAAAATTGTACATATATGTATTCCAATTTCTTTTCCCTAAATTTGTGGAATTCAAAATTGAATCAAAATAACAAAAAATCAAATAACTTCGTAATAATCATATTGCAACTATCTTCAATGTTTTTTTTTTAATGCAGCCGACATCATGGTGATGGATATAATTTTGATGGACCTGGACTAGTATTGGCACACGCATTTTATCCAGGAGAAGGGCGTGGTGGTGATGCACATTTTGATGCAGATGAAAGTTGGACAACCAATTTACTTGAAGTTCCAGATGGTAATTTGAAATTTTTATTTAGAGACTAAGCTTTTTATATCATCATCTAACTAAACAATTTAAAAGTTATCACGCAATTCATGGAAATAAAATGTTAAAATGATCTATAAATTGAAGAACAGTAATATTTGAGCCACGAAGTGATTTAAAGCACTTACCATATATTTATTATTTCATTCGACTAAATATAGTTAATAATTAAAATATCAATAAAACATATCACGCACCAAAATCAGATATAATGATCCTAAAAACACTTCTGAAATTATAATTTCAAAAAAATAAATAATAATAATTAGGTAGGTATGTATGCTTATACATTATGTAATATTGAATATAATTATTAATTGTATAACATTGAATATACATGCATTTAATGTAGTTTTTTGCGGTTCATCAGCAATTTATAACTAGATTATTTAATTACTGAATATCAAATTACATTCATAAATTTATCAAGATCATAATTTTCATTAGCGTTATACTATTTTTTTTTTTTTTTATTTTCATTGAAAGGATACAAAATTGAATTGATTATATTTTATTAATTCAATAAACTAAGCTATTTAAAATACTTTTCTATTGACTGCCTCAATTAAAATTGAATTATCTCTATATCAAAAATATCATAATTAATTAGAATAAATTTTTCAAAAATTTGTAAAGCAAATATTTGAAAGGATTTCAAAAATATATTATTATCAAATTATGTTTTTGTGTCATCAAACAACCAATGTCGTCGATAATTTCATAAATATAATAAAGATATTTGGGGTTCCATATTTGAATCAACGGACTGTAATAGATACAATTTTGTCGCTGTTTGTTTAATGAAAATAAAGATTAAATTAATTTATTTAATTTCAAAATGAATTTTTATCACTCCGACTGGCGACAGTCCCGGTAACTCAAAAAAAAGGTCCCTAGAGACCTACAAAAAATATACTGCATTAGTACTATGCAAATTGTGTTTTAAAGGTTTTAAGTATTAGCTTTTGTTTTATATAAATTGCGTAAATTGGTTGATAGATGTTAAGTAAAATATAACGAATCACAATAATTTACTTAAATTTGAACAAAACAAAATTCATTTAAAATAAATAAATCAACAACATTATATAAAATTTTAACAAGGATTAATATTAACAAATCTTTTTACTCATTTTATTCCTATATGATAATAAACATATGGTAAATATTAAATATATGTATATATAAATGAAAAAAAAATTATATATATTGAACAAGCTTTCATCGAGAATTTATTTGAGTGTTTTTTTTTATAAATAGAATCAATTTGAACACATTTTATTAATGCTATAAAAACTAATACACATAATGAAAGAATGAAAAAAATAAACTTATAATGGATCATGATTGAAAAAACACACGACGACGACAGACTTGTACACAAATATATGTATATTTTTTTATATATAATAATAAAATCTATCGAATAGATCGATCTACATTACAATATTCAATTAAATATAATTTATTTAATAAAAAAAAACGTATTTTTCATTAACTTGTAATCTGAAATTAAAATATCATAATGTCAAGTTATAAATAAGTAGTTCAGAAAATATCTGTTAAGCAATATATATATTGTCTAAAATAAAAATTATCATATTTTATAATATTAATATTGAATTTAAAATTAAAAATTGCATAAAAATACCGCGATGCATTAGGTATGTTCTAAAGTTAAAAAAAATTGCCTATGCTTAAATCAAGCCTATATGATACTATAAAGAACACAACCTAAATTTCAATAATGCATAAATTCAGCTCTTATTTCCAGCCCTCACATAAAAGTGTTGTATCTTTATAAATAAAATACCTAATTGAAAAAATTCATTAATCGTCTTATATATAAAATCAAATTATAATCGTATAACTTCCCAATAATTTTAAAGTGAAAATTTATCACAAAATGACAATATTTAAAATCAACTTTCTTTATTTGAATAACAACAGAAAAATAAAATTATTGAAAAAAAATCATCAACATGGTTGAATGTAAAAAAAAACAAAGATATACCGCCATACAAAGTTCCTTTTGAATGAATTTTTCTCATCACCTGCTTCCAGTTTTTATTATTTCACAAAATGAATAATATAGTCAATAGATTTTTTTTTTCATCTATCTATAACCCTATTAATATTTTCACCGGACGTTGTGTTTTATCTATACATTTATGTATATGTACTGGACTTGTACTGAACATGTATATATTTTTATATTACCTATACTTATTTTATTTTTTTTTGTCTATATGGTTTTCCTTCATGTAGAAAACCACATAAACTAATTTTTATCTAAATACAATCATGAATGATGGAAACTAATTAAATTTTAGCAGGTTTTTTTTTTTATGCTATTATATTTATATTTATATACCTAGTTTATTATTATGTTTCATCATTTTTATCAGGATGATAGCGGTGATTTTAAGAATGCATATATCCTTTTTTTTTTTATTCAGAAACAATCTATATACATTATATTTGGTTTTGTTCAATCTATAAATGTGATTAATTTTGATAAGCCTGTATTTCAAATCAGTATCAAATTATAATAACTACAATAATATAGAAAGTAGGTATATATATATATTGGTCATAATAATAAAATTAAAAATTGAAGAAACGGGAAATAATATTGTTATATAGAGAAAAAATATTATAAATTATCTCCTCTGGATTTTATAATAGTATTATTATCTCCTGTATAGATATAATTATTTACTATATGCAAAAGAAATCAATTAATTTATATACTGTCGTTGTGTACATACTCTTTTTCTTCTGCACCTTGTCCTTGTATACATCAAAAGGGGTTTCTTAAGATGCATAACTTTTTATTGCATTGTGAAGAGCACATTATTAGCATTATTTCCACATTGCATTTTAGATTTGTTCAACATTCATATATTTTTCTGATTTTTTATATTCTTCTTAATATGTACATACAACTTTTTTGTCATTGGAAAAACAATATTGAAAGTAGACTTTGGGTTTTGTCATTGGGAAGAAGGAAAAATAAGATTTCGTCTATATAATATAATAAATGGACGACTATACAGTCGAAAAAGAATTTTATTACCGAACAAATGTAAAAGCTATAAAAAAATGTAATGATTTTTTTTTTTTTTTGTTTTTGTTTTTTAATAATTTAAAATGATGATAACGATATTTTGCAATTAATTTATTTTTTCGTATGAGCGAAAAAAAAGGTACAATTTTTTTTCGCGTGCTCAAATAATATAAAAACATACAAAAACCGAAAATTTAATAAAAATTTTTTATGTTTTTATGTTTATCACAATTTTTTTTTTTTTTTACCCTATATAACTTTACAATAAAAACAATGAATTTTGCAATTTTTATTTGCAGAAAAAAGGAACAACATTTTATAAGCAATTAACCATTAAATTAAAATTCTCCAAAAACAAAACTACAATGTATTCACATTTTAATAAAAATTTATTTATTTAATTTTTTTTATTTGTTTTTAGTGTATATAATTTAATTAGAATATTTAAACATATTAAAAATAGAAGGGTAATTAATTTAATATCGAAATTATAATTCAAATATTATGTAAAATTTTACACGGTATACAGAACTTTTTTTTTGTTAATTATTCATCTGGGGTGGCTGCAAAATAAGTTGAGCTCTTCGAGTTATTGAATAATCAGTGCGCTTACCTACTTTTTTGTTATAACTTTAGCTTTATTAATATGAATTTTACACAAATTCATTACATTGTAAATTATTCTTTATGGTAAAATTAAGATAAGATTTAAAAAGTTTGGTCTGATACATACAATAGAAATAATTTTTATTAATATTTAATTTATATTTTTATTGGACAATGTTTGTAAATATATTCCAATTGTTACGTAAAACAGATTTCAATCGAAGTTTGAAGTTTAAATTAAAAAAAAAATTCATTCTGCTAAGAAGAAATTAAAAAAAAATAATTAATAGAACAGGGATGGATCCCGTTTTCAACATTTAGACTTAAAATATTTCATGTACCTACCAATTTTTATCAAAATCCGCTTTTTCTATCAAAAATGTTTTTATAAAAAAATTAATTGCAAAAAAAGATTAACTTTGAATTGCATTCACATTTTTAATTGAAATTTTGTATATAAAAGTCAAAATATTTCAATTTAATCTCAATTTTTCTGTTACGTTTTGCACAAAAATTCTGATGCGAACTCGTTTATCTAAGAAGACATAATTTACTATAGTTTCAAATTCTTTTTGTATAAAATAAAATTTTCATTGTTCATTTCTGGCAACATAGAAATAATAGCTTTTTGTTATCATTGCGGTAATGCCGGTAACAATTTTTAAGCATAATTTTATATTAAACCAAAGTATTTAAAATATTGTTGTTAGTTTTTTGTTTTTTTTTTTTTTTAATTAAAGTAATTAATGTATTATTTCTTTTTAATTTGATCTTAAAAATTCTTAGCAAAAATCATCATTAAAAAATCTTGTACAAACTTTTGCACAAAGAAAATAATTATCTTAATTAAAAAGTTATATTAAGTTTCAAGTAATATAATAATTTAAACAGTTCACTGATTACTCATTAAAAATATTATAATTAATAAATTCGATATTACAATTTTTTTGAATAATATTATTTCATATTTGAAATTTTCAGTGGTAATAACATTTTTTTTAAATATCCTTAATTTACCTTTTTTTTTGTATTCAAATACTGGTACTTAAACGATACAGACTTGCCGATTGCCAAACCTATAAGAAATTTAACAATTTGAAAAATGCAAAAGACTGATTAGTAATCAGAGCAATGAGTTATTTAGTTAAGTATCATAATCTCTATTTTGATGAGGTAAAAAAAATTATTGTGCATTTAACTCTTACTAGTTTGAGTATAGATAGAAAATTATTGAATTTTTTAAACTAAATTTATTTTTGCCTTAATTTATATTACATATATGCATGCATGCATACTTTACCTACAAATATTTATTGCATACAACTAGAACATACATTTATCAATATTCAGTTTTTCAATTACCATTATTTTACTTAAAACACCACCTTTGTATATTAAACATTTCTTTCTCTTCTGCAATCAATGATGTAATATCCTTTTTTTTTTCATTTTATTTAATTGAATTCTTTTGTAAAAGAAGTCAGGGAAAAAAAATTAACAATTAAATAAAAAATAATTGATATTTTTGTATATCAAACCCTATCTATTATAAATTATATAGATACAAAATAAAATGTAAAAAAGATACATTATATATAAAACATAGAAATTTATATTATTGCAATGACACTAACTATACCTTAATAATTAAAATCACTTCTGGAAAGTGAACTGAACTCGTGATCTTAAGGTGGAAAAAAAAAATTAAATCTATGTTGTTATGTTGTGCAGGTACCTATCTATTTCTTTAAATGGCTCTGTATGATTTTAAATTTCAATTTATTATTCTAATATACACTGAGTCGTTGAATTTTTGTATTGAATGTCTTTAGGTACATGTATTCCAATAGTTATATTAATTCAAAAAATCTAAATAATAAGAAATATTTTTTAAAGAGTCGAGTGTGCCTGCTAGAAAAAGTTATAGTTATTATAATGTTACACATATATATGTACATATTATAATAAATATAATATAAAAAATTCTTTTTTTGCCTGCTCGAATAATGGCTAATAACATATAATAATATTTTGCCTTTCAAATCCATCTAAGTAATCTCAAACTAACTATATATACTTCAAATTAAAATTTTCAATCAAGAAATTTTAAATCTCATTTTCGTTATTCATCCTTCCATCTGCAAGAAAGAAGAAGTCAGTTCTTTGCTTGTTATTTTAATTTATAAGACGATTTTAGTGAGTTTTACTCGAAATATTTTATTATTTTTGGGTTCTTGAAATAAAACAGGTTATTAATATTTATTACATACAAAAACATTTTTTTGCATTCGTAAGGAATAGAAAAACAAGTTAAAAACAGCTAGAGTTCTTCAATTTAAATGATCATATAATGAACATTTTCCATAATTTTTATGTGCAATTTCTCAATAATTTCTGTGTTAAATAAACAATTTAAAAAAAAATTAAATTTTTACTTATTTTAAGGTGCCGATTTATTTGGAGTTGCTGTTCATGAATTCGGGCATTCACTTGGCCTAGGACGTGAGTACATAAATAATATATACTTTATTTATGCATTAAATAGTATTGAAACATTAAAAAACAAAAATGTTTCATTTAACAAAATTAAAAATAAAAGTTTTTTATTAAATTTTTGTTATTATAGATTCATCTGTAGAAGATGCAATAATGTTTCCGTGGTATGTGTCGGTTATTTTTTTCAATGATGAATTCATATAAAATCTAAAATTGAATGTTCTTTCAGGTATAAAGGCTATGACCAAACAAAAGGTCTTCCTGAAGACGACAGAAGAGGGATTCAGTATTTATATCCCAGTCGGGAAAAGCAATGGGGTTCTAACCCATATCGTCCAAAATTAACAACAACTACTACTACAACAACAACTACAACAGCAGAACCTATGACATTTAAGCCACGGTTTGTCACAAAGCCTCGTTTTCCTACTAACGATATTCCACGTAGCGATGAGCCACATCGTGATGAACCTAGAAACGATGACCCTCGTTATAAAGATCCCAGAAACAATGATCCAAGACAACATGATCCAAGACAACATGATCCAAGACAACATGATCCAAGACAAAATGATCCAAGACATAATGATCCAAGACATAATGATCCAAGACATAATGATCCAAGACATAATGATCCAAGACATAATGATCCAAGACATAATGATCCAAGACATAATGATCCAAGATATACTGATCCAAGACATAATGATCCAAGACATAATGATCCAAGACATAATGATCCAAGACATAATAATCCAAGACATAATGATCCGAGATCTGATAATCCCAGTCCTAATGATCCGAGACCTAATGATCCAAGGCAAGAGGACCCTAGACAAAGTGATCCCAGATATAATGACCCCAAACACAACGATCCAGGATACGATGATCCAAGGTATAATGATCCAAGACAAAATGATCCCAGATATAATGATCCGAGATATAACGATCCGAGATATAATGATCCGAGATATAATGATCCTAGGTATAATGATCCAAGACTTAATGATCCAAGATATAATGATCCAAGACACAATGATCCAAGAAATAATGATCCAAGGCATAATGATCCAAGACAAAATGATCCAAGACCTGATGATCCAAAACATAATGATCCAAGACATGATGATCCAAGACACAATGATCCTAGATATGATCCTAGATATCCATCGAATTCACCGCCAGCAGTTGATCCCAGACATGAAGAAACAACACGTTATTTCCATCAACATCATCATCATAAAACTACTCCAACTCCAAAGATGCACAGACCAAGACCCGTAACAGAGAGACCAGAACGGCGAAATCGTCCACCACAAACACCTCATACATATCCCACAACCAAATTTCCACATCATCCACACATTGATAGATCAAAGCCAGATGGTTGTGATATGAATTTTGACTCTATATCTATGATTCGTGGAGAGCTGTTCATTTTCAAAGACAAAGTAATAAAATTAATTTCTTACATATTCTCTTAAGGTATTTTTACTATTCATATAATTTCAGTACTTATGGCGAATTGGCGAGCGAGGTTTGTACTCGGGGTATCCTCACGAAACTAGGAGATTATGGAACCAATTACCTGAAAATCTAACACATGTTGATGCGGTTTATGAAAATCGTGACAGAAAAATAATATTTTTTATAGGTAATTAATTAGAATTAGAACTAAAACAGAAAACCATTAGTTTCAGATGACTTATCAGTTTTTTACCACTAGTAACACTCTGAATCGAGCAATATAACAAAAAGCAACATTGAAACTACTTTATTGCGCAAAAGTGACTTTAAATTGTTTTAAATGCTTGCTTTTACCAGTTGTTTTGCCACCAACATTAGTTTACCCTTAAATATAGCATAACTAAAAATTTTCTTAAATTATAATTTTGTTTTATTATTTATTTATTAGGAAGACAATATTATGTATTTAATTCAAACATGTTGGAAAGAGGCTATCCTAAACCAATCACTGAATTAGGTTTACCAGAATCAATGGATAAAATAGATGCAGCTCTTGTTTGGGGATATAACAATCGAACATATTTTTATGGCAATACAATGTATTATCGATTTGATGAAGAAGTTGGGAAAGTTGAATTAGATTATCCACGTGATATGAGTATTTGGCAAGGAATTGGCTATCATATTGACTGTGCGTTTCAATATACCAATGGTAATATTTCTAATTTAATATTTTTGTGGAAGAATTTAATCAAATTCAAAATTTTTCTTCTATTTTAAGGAAAAACTTACTTTTTTAAAGGGAAAAACTTTTGGGAATTTGATGACAATCGGATGAGAGTTTCTCATGTTCATCCTAAACCAAATCATAAATGGTTACGTTGTTCTCGTGCACATGAAAACGACAGAAAACATCAGAGTACATCATCACAACAAAAATTACAATTGTCAGCATCAAATTCAATTAACTCATATAAAAACATCTTTACCCTAGGAATAGCTTTAATATTATCATTAATAATTAGTTATTAACAAATTAAAAAAAACTTTGTGTAATATTTAACTTACATTTTTATATCATTGCCGATAAAATTATTCAAAAAATTAATGTTTTATACTCTAAGTAACTGCCATTAATTAAATTGTATTTTTATTTTTTACATAAATGTACAGAATTTAGTTTGTGAAAACAATGACGTCGATAAATATTATTATAAATTTATAATTTTACTTTCGAAGATTTTAATGTGAAATTTTCACAAGCGCCAAAATATTTTCTTCTATGACGTTTTTTTTTACTATTCATGAGATTTAAATTTTTTTATTTGATAATGTTTACGTTTAGCTACATCAAGTATTATATTAGACGTAAAATTGTATATTAAGAACGAGCAGAAGTCTGTTATTGATAAAAAAAATGATTTTGGTTACCTATAGCAAATATATAGATTTTTTTGAAAAATTTTAAGTAATAAATAATTTTTAAAGTTTTGCGAAATTTTACTTAATATTACTTTATTTTTATTAAAGTTACACAAAACCATAAATTTGCAGTAATAGTACTCATAATGAAATACAACAATGTTATCGAACAAAAGTGAAAAACCAACACTTTTTGATATTTTTTAAATTTTAATTAACTTTAAGAATAATTCTATAACTGAACTTAATTATATTTTTTACATGTGCGAAAGTATATTTTCTTAAAAATTCAAAAACCTCTTGTATAATAACAATAATACGCAAACTCTACATTTAAAAAAGGATTTTATAATTGAATCAACCAATTTTAATACTTTTATATAAAAAACATTTTACAAAACTTAAGACTGGTAAATTCACTTTAAATTACAATCAATTCTATCTTACTACAATTTTGGATACACTTAAAAATTTAAACATCGTGAAAAAATTTATATAATTAATTGAGATAAAAATTTTTTTTCTTAAAATCATTAGAAGAGGTAGGAAAAATATAAAAGGTGTTTGATATAAGACGATGAGATTTGAAAATGGTGAACGAAGACAATGATTATTATATGAGCCCTTCATTGCACAAATCGATAAACTCTATAAAAAAAAGTGGAGAAATGCGATGTAATAATTGTGCATTTGTTTTTAAAATTCCTTTTGTGATATAAATTCAATTAAAAAATATTGTCGTTTAATCATGTTAACCTTAAATGATTATGAAAATTTGTATAGATATAAAAAATTATGACTACTATACCAAGTGCTTTTACAATTAAATTTAAAATTTTTCAAAAATTGGAGTTAATCGATTTGTGCAGTGAACGGCTCACATATTAAATTTATCAAGGACAAATTATTAAGAACGCCTAATAAAAGGCTTTATTCACCTGCTCTATTTTTCGTCTTTCCATCACCTCATCCCTAACACATTGTATAATTTTTAATTAATATTAAAAACTATTTTATATTTTTAGTAATTACGTCTAATTTTTAAAATTTAATTAAAGTAATAAAACAGTAAAAAGAAGTAAAAAGTAAATAAAAGTTGTAATTCTGTGATATTATTTTACTTTGGAAATAATAAAGAACATCAAGAAACAAAATATTTAATGTTTTATTAATTAAACTTTTTGATTAGCACAATAATATAAATTCAGTTCGAGTTTCAACTAAAATTGAAATACATTCAGGTATTTGTAAATAATATAATTATTATTTTCATCAATTCATGGTGTATGTAATGTCTATTGTCTCAAGCGGGTATGATTATGTTGAAGTTACTACTCCAAAAATGTTCCTTCCCCTTATTCCCCTATTCCGAATTGAAATTGAAATGTTCGGCACATAATTTTCAGAAAGCTAATTCTTACACATTTCTTGTTATAAAAAAATATGCACAGGCACGACCAGATGAAACTATTTGTATTAAAGATTGAAATAACTATATCGCTGTGGTGCAGTTAATAATTCTAACGCATTGTTAAAATAGGCTGTGTTAAAATAAACAGAAACACACTTTCTTTTTTAGCCAATTTTTATTTCTATGTATTTTAGTTTTATAAATATAAATGTAATTCGTTTTTATTGTATTTTAATTATATTTATTATAAAATTAATTTTAAAACCAGTTTTAAACAAACTCTCATATTGATAAATTTTGACTTTATTCAAGTAGAATTTGATTTACAATCTTAATTAAAAACTTCCTTTTCGTTTTCCATAATTTCTTCAGTTTTTTAGGGAATTGTGTATCTAACATAGGGAACTTCAATATCATTTCCATCCTCATCATTACAGCAAATTTCGAAAACCAATGAGCGTTCATGTGACTCAATTCGTTTCTTTGAAACCCGACGTACAACTTCAGTCATTGGTAATGGTAAGCGTTCATTGCATTTAGCTTTGGGCATGAAAAATGAATAAAGCATAGAAACACCTTGCGAAAGCATTGTAATTTTTAATTTATGTTGATTTTCAAAATATTGTAAAAATTCGTCCAATGTCATTTCCCCAGGAACTTCGAAGCGATCCCATAAAGTCCATTCATTTTCGTAATATTTTTGTTTTTCAGCTAGAATCGGCTCTGAGAAGGCAACAAAAGGCAAAGCCAAATTAGTAAAACCATTTTTAAAGCGATCTAACGTTCGGTATCTGAAATTAAAAAAACTAGCATTATAATTATACGAGTAGGAACATTTTGCTTAGATTTTCAGAATTATTTTAGAAAAATATAAGGCCTCCAACTAAACTTAAAGCAGTAAATGACCACTTACCCTTGAATCAATTTAATAATTTCCAATGTTGCAAACCCTGATACAACTGATGTTGTAGTCGCAATAGCTGGAATAATTTTTCCAGCTATTAATTTCGAGGTGTGCCTATCAGCTAATGGTATTTTATAATTTGATGCACGCGAATTGGACGATGCAACAATGAAATCCATATGTAAATTATTATCATCATCTTTCTCAAATTCAAGCGGAGTGATACTGAAATCCAATTTACCCAATTTTGATAAATCTGTCAAAATTTTATTAACATCTTTATCAACATCGTCATTTTCAAACTGATTATTTTGCTGCTGAGCGTTTTCATTAACTTCAATTTTGACGCCTGTACGCGGTGTAAATACTGGCACCTAAAATTTAAAAATAAATATAAAATGTGGATTATAAACTTGACAGTGTCATTACGACACTAAAATTAATATTAACATTTAAAAAATTAAAATTATCCTAAATAATTACTGAAAAGTACTAAATAAACAAATAAACAGTAAGATCGAAATTAAACTGATTTAAAAACAAGAAATCTGTTTAAAAACCTTTTCATTTCAAAATTTTGCTTACCTGAATTTGCGATACCATTTCGGCCATAGTATTTCTATCCCGTACTTGAGGTATACCGTACACTGCAGCTTTTAAATTTGAAGCGGCATAAATATAATCTAAATGTAATGGTTCATTAACATCAAATTCTAGTGGCTCTGGGCAACGTTTGGGGCCAGACCAAAATGGTTGTCCAGATGATGTCATTTGATCCGGAGGAAAATTAAACAGTAACTGACGAATTTGATTCGAATATTGTTCTTGCCAATGATAGCGTGCCCATTTGACACAATCAGAGAAATTATTTGGCTTATCATCAATCAATGCGCGCTAGAAAATTTTTGAATATTATATGATGTTTGTAATTTGTACTAATGGCAATATCTTAAGGAAGGCATTGCAAGGACCATTTCTTTCTAAGTTAAATTTCTTTAGTTTTTTTTAAATATTTGTCATTAAAAATTTACTAAACATACTTTTTACTGTTATGTTAAAGTCAATGTTTTTATGAAATTGTGTGGATTTTATGAAAAAATTAAGTGGATTTATTTTCAGATTTTATGAATTTAAAAAAAAACTTTAAAAATGTTTCCTTCAAATGGGTAATTATTATTGTTTAATTTAATAAATCGGAAATAGCTAAACGTTATACCTTGACAGAATCCAATATTTCCAATGGTTGTACTCCAGCTAATTTTAGAGTGCGTTCAATGAATGTAGGATCGCTTATGTATTGTGATGCATTTTCAGCAGATTGTCTGAATACGCCTTCAAATATGTCCCGCGCCCATTGTAAAGTATGCTCTATAGCATTTGGGAAATTCTTTAATGTGCAAATGGGAATACTTTTTTCTGGCGGATCTTGTGATGAACTATATGATTCAGTTAAAAATGGTACAATTACTTGAGTATTACCCATTGTTCCCAATGTTCCAGAATCCACCATTGGAATACGATTAAACACACATTTCCGATCCATATAAATTCTTGCATCTACATTATCCAAAGCATTCGCAACACCGTTTAAACAACCAAAGAAATCTTCAGAAAAAACTTTTTCAGTTTCATATCCGACTCGCAATTCATGAGCAAGCACATTTACATCGGAGTTCATTCGTTTTATTGCCGCTGCTGCCGTGTGGGATTTTGGTTTTTGTACATCATGGGGTCTAAATAAAAACTGACGATTCAAGTTTGATTTTTCAATTAAATCCATATCTGTTATAATAATTTTTCCATTGCTGCCTTTTCCACTACCAATACCAACCATTCCAAAATTTTTCAAAATTTCACAACCAATAGCGCCGGCTCCTACAATAAACCAACTTTGTTCACTCAATTTCTTCTGGAAATTTTTTCCAAATATAGCAATTTGAGCATCGTATCGAGATCCAATAGGTTGCGCTTCTTCCTCGGAAATTTCTTCAGGCCCCAGACATTCGACGGCATCATAATATAAATATTGATTAATTGGAGTGAACTTTCCTGAACAAGCTTTTAATACTTCTTGGGCAACAAATCCACCCATTGCCGCATCAATTGGACATAAATTTCCGGAACAAACCTTAGAAAAAGTCAAAATCACTGATTCGCTTACACCTGAAAATAAAATACCAATATGAAATTACACTATTAATTTTGTTCAATTAGTACAATTTTACAATTCGTGCTTATGAATGACTAAAAAAACTTTCGTTACAAGTTAATGTCATCTTAAAACCTGAAATTTAAGTTTACAATTCATTATTTTTTTTAATAATTCTTGTTAAACAACTTGTTAAACATTGCTTTGATTAATTTTCATTAAAAATAATTTTGAAAAGACTGATACAACTCAAGTAAATGCCTCATAACAAAAAGTTAACACACTAATCGCATCTACATTTTCTGCACTTTTCAATAATGTTAAATTGTTTTACATAATTTTCGGTGATAAATGAGATAAAAATCAAAAATGAAATTTAATGTAATATCATCAATTGAAAATGATAAAGTCAATTGAAATATATTATGAAAGTATAAGTTTTAAGAAATAAAAACCGTTCAAACACTCCTTCAACAAGCATAATATCTTATTTATTAGCATCCAAAGTGACGTCTCCTGTAAAATAAAAATTGTTTCGAAAAAAACAACTATATTCAAAAAATCGATTTAGCTCCACCCCCAAACCTTAACATATCAAGATGAAATTTAGGAAGAATTAGTTTTAGACCACCAGTATCACAAAAAGTAGATGAGCATTGAAAACTGAAACACTTTCTGTTCATATATTATTGAGCTTACATAATACGTAAAAAATCATGGATGACGATTGTAGATAATTTCAAACCTTAAAATTGCTTGTAACTTACATGGTCAAAAACGACTTGAGGAGCAGGAAATTTAATTTTTTGCATAAAAATTATATAATATTACATTTTTTCTTACTTGGATCAACTGATTTAACTAATTGTAAAAAATTTTGCGCATCTTCTTGATTCCAAGGACGTGGCATTCGTCCTTCTTGTTGTACATATTGATGTAAAGCGTTAAAAGCTGAATGTACACTTCTTGGATACTCAGATTTAGCGTAATCTGTTATTATTATTGATGGATCTACCTCAGCTTTTTCAATCGATTTAAATGTCATTTGACTTGGCATTTTTACTTGCTTAACAATCCCGCCACGAATATATTCACTATGAGCAGTTGTATCACCAATACCAAAAGTATAGGGTCCTAATACTGTTATCTTAATTGGTTGACATCCATTCAGTTCGGTCATACCTTGGACTTCACTGAATGTAACATAATCATTGTCTTCTAATCCGTGACGGGTTTCATCCAAACAGGTAACTACACCTACTTCGTCACGTGTTATGCCTGCAATCATAGCCGAAAGAGGCTGGGCACCGTTTCTATCATAAATAGTAAAATTTTCACCAAAATCACAAAATATTTTCGCAAACAAGCCTCTAGTTTCAGCAACAATAAATGCAATATCATTTTCATGTGCAAATTCACCAATTCTATGCTGTTCTTCAGCAGTTGAGTCTGCTAAAACAATAACGCGAAATTGCAATAAAAATTCATTAGTTAAGTCTCCAGTGTAAGCAGAGGTGCGTACATAATTATTAAGTTCTGATAATTGACCGCATGATGCAACTGCACGATTTTTACCAATATCAGCTTCGGACAAATAAAACTGAGATGATAAATCACGTAACTGAAAAAAAAAATTCAATAACTTATGAATTCGGGAAGTAATTTAAACTTACTCTTAAAGAAGAATCAAAAATATAGATTAAAATCTTGTTTAGCTTTTGAGTTTAATGATGTTAAGTTTTATTGTGTTCGGATTCGATATCTTATATTCAAGTATTTCTTTAAATGCAATTTGGATTCCAAAGAAACTTAAGGGTTACATAAAAATTACAATCGTTTAGTTTCGCAAATAACGTGATTCTATTTTAAAACACAACAAACCGAAACAAAAATAAATAAAAATGGAATTTAACTAAGCTTATGGTAAAGCTACAGGTAAATTAATTCAAAAGCATTATTGAGATAATACAAAGTGTTATAGGATAAAAATCTTACGTAAATAGGTACCTAGTTTTTATAATTCGATAAAATTTAATAAATTCAAAATCATTCGAATGGAAAAGAAAATGGGATTTTCAAGATTTTTTACTATCGGTCGTTATTCATAAAATCTTTTAGAGATAAACGGGGTTATTCAAAAATATATTTGGATAACTTCAACAAACAAACATAAATGTGTAATAAATTTCTTTCATAATCTTAAATTTGAAATTTATACAAAAAGGGGTTTTAAACTTTGTTATTTTCATTTAAACGGATTTATTTACGTTTTTAACCAAAGAAGTTAATTTTCACTACTTATATTAATACATATATACAAGTACCTACACACAAACTTCGTATATAATAATCCATTAATTTATTTCAGATTATCTGTTTTAGCCTACAAATTCATGATTTTTTTATATTTCATACTGAGTTATTTTTATTTTTGACTTTCGATATTTTAATCAAACATTTATTCATTCAAAATATACAATTATTGTGCATGTACTGGAGGAACATACATAAATATATAGATACTGAAGAAAAGAAAAAAAATAATAGAAGGATAAAATGGAAATTCGAATGAAAAATTAATTTTATTGATTTACACGAAAGTATGACGTTTTAAAATGTTAAATGTAGGTGCAATTATTATACAATCTAGGTATATTTATGTACATTATATCTATCAAATATATCTATCTACATTTTAATACTTTATTTAATGGGAAATAATTATTTTGTTAATTAATTTTATGAAACATGAATTTTTTTGTGTTCTGAAGAATTCCAGATTAAATTATTTTCCCTTAATAATATTTTATAGGAATGTGAGTATGTAGTTTCAAATAAGATTTTTAACAGAGTTAGAGAATTTTTCATCCAAATTTTTTTCTTACATAAACTTTGAATATAAGGAAATTACATTGATTGTAACCATTATTATTACAAACTGTTTAAGAAATTGTTATAATTGTTCATTTCTTTATTTGTTTCGTATTGATAATATCAAATGTTATAAAAATTATCATATTCACGAAAATTCAAATGTTAGATATGCCTAAATGCTAAAATTACTAACAAAAAAATTACAAGTAAAGATTGATAGAATCTATCTGGTTAGTAGATACTAGTTATTCAGTTCAATTTTTAATATTAATTCAAGTAACTAAATATTTGAAAGTATGCAGGCACCAATACTTTCTTATTATAAATCTATTCGGACTGACAATTTGTTGGTCCCTACAGAAGCGCACATTAACTTTAAATTTATTACCTACCTGTTTAATGATATCCAGGTCCTAGATGGCAATCTGATAATTTATACAATATTACAATTGAAAAATGGAAAACAAAAACAAAAAACCCAGGCTGACAAGGAAACAAAGAAGACAAAAAATGTCAAAGTCAAACTGTGTTTTTTTGTTTTCAATAAAACTTTTGTTTTTTTCCTTCGAATTTTCTTTTTTTGTAAATTGCTTTTGTGATTTGAACAATACCTTAATCGGAAAAGTTTTAATACGGAAAAGTTTAAACTGAAAATTATTTGGCCAAACAAAATTGCTTAAAAATAAAAATTAAGTAGGTTAGGTAGGTACATAACTTAAAATACAGATATAGTTAAGTTAATTCTTTACTTACTGTGCAATTAATTTTGTCGTGCAATGTTATTGATTTAACACCACCCAAAATTATATTTTTGGCTGTCTCCAATCCTAAGCCATTTAAACCAGAAACTAGAACATCAGAGGTGGCCATTCGGCGCATAGCATCATGACCCAAAACATATAATTGGCGGGAATAGAGAGCTTCATCAATATCTCCAGCTGAATTTGAGCCTCCATCCTGACCACCGTTCCCCATATTTTGCTGTTGCTGTTGATCACCAAACATTTCGAAATCACCACCACTTCCACCAGTTAAATCGTTTCCTGCAGCTGCTGCTCCTCCAAATTGTTTACCAACTTTTCTTTTTGTTGAATTTATTGCTCCTGGTTTTTTGAAAAATAAAAAAATAAACAAAATCAAAACAATGTAAATTTCTTTTTTGAATTTTGGTGAAAAATTTATGACAAAAAAAAAATTTTTTTTTTTTTTTTAATTTTTCTTATAATTTTTCCGAACTTTTTTTTTTTTCTTGACTTAACTAATGAAACGAACGATGAATCGACAAATGTCGCACTAACACACATTCATTATTTGAAAATAAAAGGGATAGAAATATTTTTTTGCACAAATAACGTGAAAGAAAATTAAAAAGAGAAAATTATTCATTGAATGAAAGGAGACCGAAATGTCAATAAAAGCATACTACATTAAAAAAAAAAAAGAAAAAAAAGCACAGCCAAATTGAATTTGACGAATATGAAACATTTATTTTGCTTCATGGAATATTCATTTAGCAAAAACCAAACAACTATTAAGAAATTAAAAATTGCTCATAAAATTATTTTTTATTTAAAATTAATCAACAATATAAAAGGTAGAAGTGGTCCCCAAAAGTCCAAGGTTTTGGCCGACAAGCCTCCGTTTCAGAGATATAACTCTTCAAAATTTTCCCGTAAGATATCTATAGTAGGGGAAAGGGCTGGGTTGTGGGTCGGGCTGTGTTGAGGGTCAGGTAATTTTTTCTGTCATGCTAAGAAAATTGGAGGATCTAACTACTGTCAAATTTTTGTTTTGACCCAAGGTAGTTTTTAAGCGAACACCGAAGTGAATGAACGTATTGCTTATACAAGATGCAAAATCCATGTGTGAAAATCGATAAAAAAAAGTGTTAAGATTTTTTAAAAATGCTATTTTTTTGTGAAATTGAATTGAATGCATTAACATTTAGTTTAAATCTTATATTTTTCGAATTGGTATGGTATTGTGATGATATACGAGTCGAAAAATTCGTGGTGACCCACAACCCAGCCACTTTTTCTTTTTCGACATTTTTTCACGTGCTCACAAAAATGGTCATAAAATTTTTTGAGTTTCTTCGGAGAAAAGTTGCTTAAGAACATAACCTTTCCAACACTACATACAGCATACTTTATTTTGATAATTTAGGACTTATAGGCCAAAAACAAAACCCGACCCACAACCCAGCCCTCTCCTCTACACCTACCTAAGCCAAATGCATCGCAAAAGAAATTAAAAGCCCCAAGACGTTTGGGAGAGGCGATCGCCATTCTCGCATTCAGCATAAAAACTTTTTATTGTGAAAAAAATTCATTTTGGTGCCTATCTAATTTATGGAAACTTTGGGAGGCCATATCTCTGAAACAGGGGCTTGCCTGCACAAACCCTCTTGGATTTGGACGTTTGAGAACCGCCTCTACTCCTTCATCAAGTTTTGACGAAATCGGGAGGGTACACGTAAACATTATTTATGACAATAATTTTTATTTTAAATTTGTAAGAAAAATTTAAAAATTTGGCAAACTGAGAAAGTTAAAATATTTTTACTTTAACGAGCGAAAGCTACGTTTTACGATTTTGAGTATAACACGAGTAATACATTTTCATACAATTTGATTTTTTACGTGCGTATTCGCGAGGTATTGTTTGAAATTTTATGCAACGATAAAGAGGAAATAATTCAACAAAAACAAGCGACAAATAGAAGCAGAGAAATATGAGATGGTGTACCACTGTAGCATGTACCTATTTTCCAAAATAATAGCGATACTATCAACAAAATAATAGCAATGGGAAACATTTATTAAAATTTAAAAAATATTACCAAATGTAAAAAATAATAAAACATTAATTAAACCGTTAATATTGAAAGTGGTTTAAGTCCATTTTCCAAAAAAAAAATAGTTCATGATAACAATAAACACAATTCTATATATTCTTTTTATTTATAAACAATTTTAGTCTAGTATCATTAAAATCGTTTTGGTTTTGACACTTGAAAATTAGCTTATGGAAATATTAATGTATGTAAAAAATTCTTTTTAAGTATTATACATATATACTTTTAATATATCAGTAGGACGATTACAGCGTATTTTAAAAGGTCAAGATACTGGTAATGCAAATAATGTTTATAAAAGGTATTAGGGGAGAGGCTTGAAGGTTTCCATTGCTTGCACGTTGCCACCACTGATGTATTTTAATATTCTAGCAGTCTCACAACCTAAACTCCAAGTGACATCGACGTCAAAAGAACAGTTGTCACTTTTAATTTACTTTTGGAGCTGACAGACGCAATAACACAGTGTTTACTGAGCAAAGTGTGAATTATTATTTTCAAAAACTTTAAAAATTAAAAATTGTGTTTTTGTCCTGTGCTCGTAAAGTGAACTTTTTTATTAGCAATTCAATATAAATATTTGGGTTGTGTTGCTTTTTCATTCAATTAACATATTCCAAACAGAATTAAAAATATATTATGAATTGGCAATTTTTTTAAATGGATTATACAAAATTGCGTCAGAAGGCAGGTTGCCACCTTTATTGGTTTGCAGGTTGCCACCTTGATGAAAGCGCTGATGACTGTATGATTTGTTTGAAGAAAATGCCGGAAGTACACAAATCTGTTATGTGCCACGAATGCAAAAGAACCGTTAACGCAAAATGTGTTTCAGTATTTAAACTTGCCCGAATTGTGATTCCGATGACGATTTGGAATGATTCCATATCATATTACAATTTTGTTTTTCATGTCAATTTTCAGTCATTTCTTTATGTTTACAGCCACAAGCCCACATGGCAGAATTTTTTTTTTTAATTTTTTAACCACAGAAAATTTGCACATAAAAATTTTGAAATCATTTTTTCCAAATAGATAAATGATTGTATATTTTCAGGACTTCACTTCATCGTTTCGTATCGCCCAGTAGACGAAAAATTTATTTATCTCTATTTGTTTCCCGTCAGTCAATGTTAAATTCAAATGCATCAATTTTTTTTGGCTTATCTGTATATACCAATGACACATCAATGATCACAAAAAGTAGTCTAAGGATTCTAAATCACACGATCTTAGTAGCCAATTGATAAGACCAAAACGTGAAATAAACGAATCATTGAATTTAGCAAGCAATAAATCCATTGTTTCACGAGCTGTATGACATGTTAAAGCGTCTTGTTGAAACCACTTATCACTTTTATCAATTTCAACTATTTTAATTGATAAATTTGGATTTAAATTCAATTGATAAATTTGGATTTTCAGAAACACTACCACTTACCTTACAGCATTAATATTTAATTCACTAGGAACATTTTGGTGATGTGCTCGTGTCGTGGTATTGTGTAAAGTTAAATTTTTTCAAATCTATTCACAGACGTAAAGCTTGTGTAGTTGGTCGATCAAATGGACCATAAAATTCACGAAACGCGTATAGGTAATGAGTTTTTTCAATAAGCAAAAAAAAATTATTTTAACATATTTTTAAAAATATCTTTTTAGGAAAAATAGATAAAATGAATATATTGCATTTCTAGAAATTTGATTAAAATAAATGGAATAAAAACATAGAAAATCGGTTTTTACAGTACCTTTTATTCAGATAGCTAAATTAGCTACGATCAAGCCATAATAAGTAAGTACTTAGTTAATTTATTAATTTTACATCATTTAAAAAAAAAAGTTGCATAATATAATAAAGAAGTCACAAATTTTTATTAAAAGTCTCGTAATTTCACCGTACTTGATAACGTTTTACAACTGTACTGATTTGCTTTCTTGTATAAGGCGGCAGTCAAAATCTGAAGACTAGTTTTAGACTACTTTCCTGTATCCAATTGAATTAAAATTTTACACATAACTACCTAGACTTATTTTACGTGGCAAAACAATTTCGAATAATTCTTGAACCAAAAGTTTACTTTATTTAAGTAAAATTAATTAATTCAATTTTATTTGGAGCAAAACTTATACATTCCTCGTTGCCTTACAGAATGTTTTTAGAAAATGTTGAAGGTAAGACTTTATAAAAATCAAGTAAGTATATATATAACTTTTCTTTAGGCAGTGTGGACATGTTGAATTCGATTCTTAACAGAATGGTATAAATGTGGTGGATTGCGCAAGAATGAACATTAAGTATATATTTATAATAAATTATAACATTTGATGACTTAAAAAAGTGTACATATAATACCTATACCTATATAAGTATATATAAATATACCTATATAAATCTACATATATTCGTATAAGTATCATAATTACATCATAACCTAACGATACACTATAATCACCGACTATAAATAAAGGCATTTTATTTTATGTAAGATACTGTTTTTTTTTAACTTCTATTACAAAACACTAATTTTATAAAAAAAAAAACTTTTAATTATATAATTTAATTAAGTAGATATACTTATAATCAATAACACAACAATTAAAATTAAGCTGACGAGATTTTTAATCTGTAAAAAAATTAACTGACCACCTTTCGTCAAAAATATTATTCAATCATGAATATTAATATTGATATCCTAAGTAAATATTACGTAGTTAAATATTATTCCTGTACTATTAATATATGTGATCTCGTTCCCGAAAACGGTTCGATAGATTTCGATGAAATTTACAATAAGGGGGCTTACCGGGTAGGTTTTAGGTAGGTTTCATTTCTGGGAAAACCCGCAAAAACAGCGTAAATTATAAATTTAAAATAAAATTCACCCCCTTCAAATCTGATGCAAAACCCGCAAAAAAACACGAAAATTCAACCCCTTTAATTGTAATGATACTAATCTGCAAAAATCATGACAAAATTTAAAAAAAACCGAAAATTAGACATTAAAAATAATATTCTTTCCCGTTAATTTCCCGCGAAAAGCGCGAAAAAATCTGCGAAAACTATTAGGTAATTAAAAATAAAATTCAACCTCTACAAATCTGATCGTTACTCACCCGTAAAAAACCGACAAAATCAGCGAAAGCCGAAAAAAACCGCGAAAATTATAAATCAAAAATAAAACCCACCATTCTTAAAAACTGATCGTTACTAACCAGCGAAAGTCTCGACAAAATCCGCAAAAAAACCTCAAACAAATAACAAAATCCGCGAAAACAGCAAAAAAAATCAAATTGAACTCTTGAGATTAGATCGGCCTCCCAAGTACTTAAGATTTTTTATTTACTATTTATTTAAATACTCGGGCTAGAAAATATCCCTTATACCAGGGGTGGCCAACTTCATTATATGTAAGATCGACTAATTTTTTATAAAATTTGTCGTGATCGACCTTATAAAATATGGATATTAAACACATTCAATACACATAAAAGTTACAACGGTGAACACAAAAACATATATTAAATTTAATAGCAAGGCTACATGTCTTCAACCAAGCATTCATAATTTTGCTAAATGCAGTTCGAGAGAATACTAATAAATATTGAGTAAAGAAAGGATATCTAGTCTTAAATGAAATTGCCCATTCAGATGAAACGTATGTACAAATATTTGATGCATTTGGTAATTTTGATTTCTATTTATGATTCGGCTATTCCTAAAATCTTCCTTAAATTCTTTGGTATGTAAGATTACATTAGTTTTTAGAGACATGCTTTCATCCAACCTTTTTTTTTTATTAAAAAATGTGACCTTAATTTTTTAGACCAATAGATATGAATTTTTTTTTAAGAGGAAAAGGATACACATCAAAATGATGTAAATTAATAAGATCGAATAAGCAGTGTTAACGTTTGTAACTATTTGCATCATCTCCAATCGATTGATCGACTAAAAATTGGTTCGGGATCGACGTGTTGGCCATCCCTGCCTTATACAATTGATATTAAATAAAGGGAGTGGCTACAGTTACGGCAACCGTAACTTATTTTTTTTTTTTAACAGTTACGGTTAACGTAACTTATTTTTTTTTTTTAACAGTTACGGTTAACGTAACTTATTTTTTTTTTTTAACAGTTACGGTTAACGTAACTTATTTTTTTTTTTTTAAAGTTACGGCAACCGTAACTTTTAGGTAATGCTTAAAGTTACGGCAATTTTTTTTTGTCGAAAAAAAAAAAAAATTTATTTAATTTTTTTTTCTTTTTTTTCTTTTTTTCTTTTTTTTCTTTTTTTTCTTTTTTTTCTTTTTTTTCTTTTTTTTCTTTTTTTTCTTTTTTTTTGTCTTAACCCTTTCTTCGGGATTCGAACCTCGTTCTTCAGCATTTCATTCTACCACTCTACCTCTCGGCTACAGTATTAAAATTATAAACGTGTACAAAATAGAAAATATAAATTATGTGTATACATGTGAAAGTTATTGACTAGTAAAAACCTTACATCGTCATACAAAAAATGCAAGAATAGTTAAACCTTACCTAGTTATACAAAAATACAAAAAAAGAATTAAAAGCGCGAAGCGCCAAAGCAAAATAACAACAAAAAAAAAGAAGCCCTAGGGGGTTTGGGGGAGGCGGCGGCCGTCCCCCATTCAGCATAACAACTTTTTATTTAAAAAAAAAGTCATAATGCTCAAAAAAAAACTTTGCCGTAATCAGAGTCCGACGCGATCATCGATTTCGAGCTAGCGCGAGCGACGCAGCGACGTTTTTTGGCCTAGCAGCAACGACCAAATTTTTAGGTGAAAGCGATCGCTAGCAGCCATATAAATTTAAAAAAAAAAAAAAAAAACCAAGCAGCGACGAAAATTTTTGTCTTTTTTTTGTTTTGTTTTTTTTTTGTTAGCGATTATCAGCGGCGCAGCAGCGATCAAGAATTTTTTTTTTAGCAGCAGCCCCAAAAAATTGAAAATTTCGCTGCTTAGCCGCCGCGACTAAAAATATGATCGCGTCAGCGTCTGGCCGTAATCACTAAAAAAAAAAAAAAAGTTACGTACGCCGTAACTTTAGACAATTTTCTACAGGATTACGGTTGCCGTAACTCTCAAAAAAAAAAGAGAGTTACGTTTGCCGTAACTGTAGACGCTCCCTTAAATAAAAGTTATTTATTAGGTAGGTACCTACCTTTAAGTAAGTAGATTCCTATATTATTTATGAATAATCAGGCCTTGGTAAATGAAATAGCCTTGATTGGTAGACATTTTTAATAAATCATTAGAAATTGTAATTTAAATGGCTCTATTAAAAACAATAAGACATTATAAAATAACATATCCACGAATAATTTTAAGATATTCAAATAAAACGATGGGTCAAGAGTCAAGGTTTGCAAAATATGCAACAGTTTCTAATTAAACGTCCGCATTAGGTGAATGAGCAATAAATAAAATAAAATGAAAAAGTCTTCTTCCCTACCATTTTTTTAAATACGTAAATAAAAAATTATCGTTTCTTTCTAAATATGGTGGATGTGATATCGTAATTCGAGCAATGTTACAAGTAAAACGACAATACGACAAACGACTTACTGTTAATAAATTTCGCACTTGGTGGTTCAAAATTATCAAAATTACCCCTTCAAAAAAAATAAAATCAAGCCAAAGAACTTAAAAAAAAAATTATGAGTTGATCTTATACTATTTTCTATCAACTAACTACCGAGCTTCCTACATATTTTGAAATAAATCTGAACAATCTAACAATCGTAACAAACTGTATATAAACTGAAACACTTTTTATTCATATAGATAGGTAATAAAACAAATATTTTCGAACACTCATGGAAATTTTTGAGTTGTGAATAATCCTTATCATATCGAAATTCTGATTTTGAAAATATTGATTTTGCCAAAATCTTATTTCTAAAATTTTAATCTTGATAAAATCTTGGCATTAGAATCCCAACTAAAAATAACAAAATAAAAATAAATTAAAAACTCGACTTTCGATAAATAAATATTTCGCATTCCCTCAAAAAAAGTTTTAAATCTCTGTTAAAAATAGTAGGAATTTTTTTTTTTGTAAAATACTAGATACCTAGGTATAGTACCTACACACATTTATTAATTTGGACGCGGCCTAAAGATGAGCTCAACATTTAAACAACATAAAATTTTTTTATCAGGATTATAGAGGTAAGTACCACCTACCTATTATCATCTTACAGATTAAATTTAATTTTGTCTTTAGACAGTAGATAAACAAAAAGGAACACAAAAACTTCCAACACAAAAAGTATTCTTGAAATTTTAACACAGACTAATACTTATAACTCTTTAACAGACTGACAAAAAATAGTTTTTTTTCGTTCCTAAAAATTAAAACAAAAATGTAGAAAATTGGCTCCTTTTTCATAATATGGTGTGTGTATACTATTAAATAAAATTCTTCTTATTATTATTGTGTTTTTATATGCACATTTTATTGAGTTAAAAAAAAAGACAAATCATCAAACATGTCGCAAAATGTTTATGTTTAAAATCAAATAAACTTTATTCCTAATTGAGGATCTGTTAAAATTATTCAAATCAAAAACCCTATCTAATTATTACTTTAAAAGCGTAAGTAGGTACAATTTGCATTTTTAATAAGTTTATTAATTCATTATAAATTAGCAAGTAAACACCTAGGTAGATAGATAAATTCCTACATATACCTATTTCACTTTCTTTAACTGAGCCAGAAGTCAAACTTTAAACCATAGAACACTAAAAGAAAATAAACAAAAAACAATTTTCACATCAAGGTCATTTTCGTAAACATAAGCGGGCGCATCATATAATTTTTTTATTAATCTAAAATTCTAAAATAAGTCTTTTTTTTTTTGAGTCAGTTTAAAAAAAAAATTCTAATTTCGCTAATATGACTAATTTAAATATGACTAAAAGAAAAAAGAAAATTCTATACTTATTTTACATTTAACTATAATTTAAAACTGAAAATAAATTCTTTTTTTTTTTTTCCAAAAACTACCTATACCTACCTACCTACATACTTAGGTATAAATTGACAAATACTTCTAAAATTAGAACAAATAGGTATGATAATATGGAATTGCTTAAATTAAAATTTGCGGAAATTTAGAATAAAATAACACAAAATATAAATATAATTAATTAAAAAATAAAATATAATTTTTCACTAACCACCAGTTGTTGTTAATTCAACTTCACTAAAATTATTATCGGAAGTAGGATTTTTCAACGATGCTGGCGAGGTTGGTAATTTCCGCTTTTTAGCGGCTGGCGGCTCAACTGATGAAGAATTATCCGAAATTTCAGCACTAGACATTAAAATTGTTTAAATTGAATTAATTCTTTTGTTTGTCCTAAAAAAAAATAATAAATAATTTTTTTTTCCTTTTTTTGTTTCTCCAAGAAAAAATAGAATTTTTTTTTTCACTTTTTCTTAAAAAAAATATAATCAAATTTTACATCAAAAAAAATTTTTTTTTGATTCTTTTTTTTTTTTGTTGAAATTTTTAAAAATGTGTTTTTTTAGAAAATTACGTCTTCCAACAGAATTTTATTTTCAACTGAACCCCGAGTGTGAAGTGTAAAGTAAAAAATAAAAAAAAAAAAGATGCTTTTGATTGAATTTTTCGAAGCAAATTTTAATTAAAAAAAATTGTGTTCTTTTTTATTTCAATAGTTTTGATTTTAATAAAAACTATAATTTAGTTTTTTTCACTATTTATTATAATTTTTATTAAATGCAAATTATTTTTAATAATTTCACAATTTTTCAATTTTTTTTTTACAAATTTTAATAATTTTTTATAATTTTTTATGAAAGAAAAATTCACCATACAAATGACAGCCAATGTTAATGAGGTGAGGTTTAAATTTTTACAGCCATGCCATATTGCCATTTTTATAACATAAGAAAATATTGTTGTTTAGTCGATTTAGCTTTAGAAACGGTACACTCCTATAAGCTATACCGAATTATGCTGGAGATGAACTCAAAGTAACTGACGAGCGTAAATGAAATAAAATCACAGAGTTCAATTTATAGCTGTCCAAAATTCGGGTTTAAATAAGGTTTCGCAAATATTTATAAATAGTTGTTGAGTATAAATGGAGGTTTGTTATACAAAAATATTAGGTGTTTTAAACTTGAGTTAAATGTTAGTTAAATCAGGTTCACCTGATAAAACCAGCATTAATTATTTAGATTCAATGAACATGTTCTGATTACGCAATTTATCTCTTTTTTTTTTTTATTAAATATAAATAAATCGGTTGAATAATAAAAAAAAATGGCTAAAAAAAGCATTAAAATGAAATAATTTTATTTTTTGTAATTTTTATTTTTCGAATTATAATTTTAAAATAATTAATTCATATTTTTCATATTTTTTTAAAATTATGTTTGATTAAATTTTATTCACTAATTTTTATGTAGAAATTTATTAAAAAAATTAATATAAATTAGGTATTAAAAATTCATAGTGGGAACAAAAGTTTGAAATTGATATAACGATAAAATTTTTAGTTTGAGAAGCATATTAGAATGAGACAACAATAACATGTACAATTACAATTACCCCAATCAGACGCCGACGAGTTTTTGGCTGCGGCGACGCGCTTAGAAAAAAAAGTAAGCGACGGGCAGCGCCATCGGCGTGCAAAAAAAAAAACAAAAAAAAAAAAGGAAAGAGCAAAAAAAAAAAAAAAAAAACAAACAAAAAAAAAAAATTGAAAAAAATAACTAAAAAACCGAAAAAATATAAGAAATTTTTTTGGCACGCCGATAAAAAATATAAAATGCGACGAAGTGCGTACGCCCTGAGACGTCGACAAAAACTTTTTGCGACGGCGGATAAAAAAATCGGTTGCGATGGGCAGCGCACGGCGTATTTTCTTGTCGGCGTCGGCTCTGCCCCAATACCTATTATTTTTCAAATTTTAGTCCTTGTTTTCATTTACGGATAATTCAATCACATTTGCCCCAATTTTGCGTTTTCTTTTACCCCTTCAATTAAAAATGTGTGGGGGAAACAAAAACGTCGAAACTAATCTTTTTAAATTGTAGGTATTTCCCAAAACTTATGTATTTAAACATTTCAAATATCAGCACTATCTGTTGTTTTGTTAAAAGTGTTTTTCTACAAGCGCTCCTTATCCCTAAAGAAGGCTTAAAGAATATCAATTTATTTTGATATTTCGTCGAAGTACCATTCTACAAATTGAAAGACACATTGATTGGTGTGTTGGAATTATAACAGGAATTATACATCTGAACTGTAGCAAAGCCCATAGATAGATTGAGCCCGTCTTAATCATGCTTAAGTCAATTCGATTTTTTTTGTTAAGTGTACCTAAGCAAGTCAAATTAACATAATATTCTAAAATTTAAACGCAAATCCAATCGTGCACAAGGAAACAACTTTAAAATAACTAAATAAACAACTAAAAATTTACATAAAAAGAATTCATCAATTTTAATATTCATCTTTGTTTGTACAGTAGGTAGGTATCTATTTTATTTTGATTGCTTATTCACTTGGTGACAATTGTATAATGCTGAGTCTGCTACATCCATAAACATTGTAGTATATGTAGGAAGGTATACTTAGTTCATTTGTTAATCTTTTACTAAAGTTTGTTCTAGTTTTTCTTCTCACTATTTGCTCTTATAAAACTATCGGCAACACTCAAAATATTTTCTGCAATAGGTCTTATGCTTTGAGGTCGTCCATCAGCTCCAATTTCATTCTGAAAATACAAAATTTACCATTATTTAATTAAAAACGACACAGTTACCTCATAAATTGAGGACGGATGACATTTTTCACATTTAATTTCTTTCGCACTTAAATTTTTTTAATTTCCTGTAAGGTATTTAGTTTCGACAACTTTTAAAATTCTCCTACAATTTCATATTTTATTGAATAGTAACAATTGAATCAATTGAAAATGATAAATATTTTTAATAAATGACCTCTTTGGGAATTTTTATCAATATGTATTGTATTTTTTATAAGAAGTATTTATTTGTTAACAAATATTATTGGTATAAAAATATTATATAACAAATATTTGTTGCTGTAAAACAACTCAAATTGTTAATTTTAAACACAACTATCTATATTTATGCCACCAATAATAAAAAACATTAATATCAAACTTTATGGTACATATATTTATAATGATTTTTCTATTATATACTCTAATACTCACATTTAGTTTATTATTAGAAATGCCATTCGGATTTGTCCAAATATCTGAAGATGTAACACCCGTTGACATGACTGGCCCAACTATCAATGGGGATCTGACACATGCCCTTAATTTAATGTTTATAATGAATAATGAGTTACTATTATAGTTATACTTACTAAAAAGCTTTGTAGTAATTTAAGTTTTAAATTAAAATACAGTTTTTAAAAGTAAAAAACCATTAAATATTTGCAGTAACAGAATGCTTGCGAGTGAAAACCAATATAATATTAGAAATAAAATAGAAAATATAAGGTTAAATAATTATAAGTACATCAGCAGAGGAAAATTATATGTAGTTAACTTATACTTAGTATCTTGTACAGAAGCTAACATAACTTCAAAAAGCTTAATAAAATATCTTCCTCATCTAGGTTTTATTGTAAGTTTTTCATGTGAATCTTGACTTACTTAGTTTTTCAATGGTCTATTCTCAATATTTTCAAAATAATGTATTTAAGCCGAACAATATGCTAATCCACGTTATTCTGAAATTTGCTTAGAGTGATTTGAGTGTTTTTCCTTGAAGTTTAAAGCTTCGGTCTCACAAACAAATCGAAGTTACAAAACTTTTGTTAATAATTTTGGACTTACCATATATTCGATGGAAATTTCTTCTTGATTTTACTATTCTTGATTTTATTATGCTAATAAACTTTGGACTTAAGAAAAAAGTTCCTAAACACGCCCTTAATTACAAATGGACTAAAAAGAAAAAAAGTAAATCTAAACTTTTGGTGCCAACTAAATCATCTGTAAAAACAGTATTTGGAACAGTGGTTGCATCTCTAATAAATAAGATGCATGTCTGTCTGTCAACATTGGTTCCTTTTTTTATTAATTCAAATTTAAGACCTTTATTAAAAATGGGATACAAATTGATTAATTTTATGTGAATTATGTAAGAATATTAAGTAAAGTAAAATGGTTCGAAGAATGTAGCGACCTATTTATTTGTTATATTTGATATATTACGTAACACATAAGCAAAATGAAACACATCTAATAATCACAAAAATATTTCAATAAATGTTTAAAAAGCGCCAGGGAAAAACGTTTGTGTAGCACATGCATAAAAACAAATAATTGCAAATATTTTACCTATTCACATCCTCCAGTTTCTTTAGTAATCTTTCATTTTCTCGACTGACCATTTCCTGATCACGTAATAAAAGTTCCCTTGACATAAATAATGCCCCATTTTCGTCCCGCAATGATTGATTTTCTTGCATATACAATTTTACCAATTCAGCTAATTCTTGTCCTTCTAATTGAGCTAGTTTTTCCAAGCTCACTTTAGGCGCTTCAGGAATCGGACTGCGGTCTAAATTCAAATCAGTTGGACTTCGATGTCTTGCTACTTCTTCATTCACCAAATTGAGCGCCGCCTTCAAATGATCATTCTCTAGTTCTAATGCATTGATATCACGTTTCAAACTTAAAATTAATGCTTCTCTGGGATCCATCATAATTATAGGCTTTGTGCGTATACGTTTCGCTCGAGAAGCATATCGTAAGGTATTCAATGTTTCAGCGTAATTAGACTGAGACGGGGAAACGCAAGCAATCTAAAATACAAAAATAATGATAAAAAAAAAAGTTTTAATCAAAAGGTGAAAATAATTATATATACAACTTTTATAAATTACAAACATAAATTATATATTGATGGAATATACGATATGTAAAAATGTAATTTTAGAAAATAAAAAAAAATATAACCATTAATGTGACTCCTTTTCCTGCCAAACTATCAGCTAAAAGCTTTGTCAGCTGACTATCCCTATATGGAATGTGGCCTGTTCTCTTTTTTGGATCACTTAGTGAGGCAATACAATATCCTGAAATTATTTTTTTTTTAAATTTCAATTTACCAAAAAAAGTTCATTACTAGATTATTGGTTTTAGTTTTTAAACAAATTAAACAAAAATTACCTAAAACCATAAGACTTTTATTGATATTATTTGCTTCCTCTAATGTTTTGCCTTCACTTAAGGTCTTTTTAGTCATTTCGCTGCCTGCTAAATCAACAAAATTAACTTTTCCCTCTTTTGATATGAAAACTCCATTTTCGGCTTGTTGTTCTGATATTATGTGCACAGTTAATCTGCAATATATGACATATCCGGATATCGAAAGAAATTAAAATATCAGAAAATTGTAATAATTATTTAACGTTTTTATCAAACATTTAATGTTTAAGAATTTGTTTCATGTAGTGCATTTAACTAAAAAGTATAATCGCTGGAAAAATAAAAATTAAGTAATCTGTTAAAGTAGAACAAAATTATATGCCTAAACGAAAATATGTGGAAAATATATTTGCCTATAGCTATATATTATATTTATTAACATTTTTTGCAAATTATTGTAATTATAAATGATTCTGTTCAATACGTACATTGTGTGACTTCGTGACGAATGCTCGTTCATTTGATGTGAACCCGTGGCACGATTTCGCATTCCTAGAAATAAAACGATGAAAATAGGTTTATTGGGTATAGATATATACCAATTAGAAGAATTAAAAAAACGTTTGGACACCAATTATTTGTAAGAATTTGGACTGAGGTCTCGATTACAATAAGATTATGATAAAGTTACTATATGGTATTGAAGAAGGCTTAAAAGTATATTTTGTCTCTGGTTGGGATCAACGTATTTAAAAAGTAAAATATCCTGAATTCAAATGTTGAAAATTGCCCCCCTAACTTCATTCATGAGATGCTGTTCTATAATTTTATAATTTAGACTAAATAAAGCACAATGAGAATATAAATTTATAAGGAGTAGTTTTTCGATAATTTGTATTAACCAGTTTTGTAAAAAAAAAATGTTAACCACAATTAATTATGATTAAATTTAAATTATATTTAGATTTATCATTATGCAGTAAAAGTTACTGTCACCTTAGTGAATTTCCATAAATAGGTAGGTATTTGCATATTTTCAAAAACCTTGAAAATAAAGTATATTTTTATCAAATATCTAGGAATCAATCAATTTAATTGAAGGCGTACTCAATCAATTTGTGGGGAAAAAAATAATAAAAAAAAAAATAATTTACTCTGTTGTACAGAATACTCATTGTACTTATTGTTATGTTGTACTTTTGGTAAATATAATGTACATGTAGGTATATATGTAAATGAATGTAAATATTACAATTTATCATAGAATTATTTTTAATTTCATTTATGATATTTATTCCGCCCTATAAAAATTAACACGACGAACAATATTTACTGCAAATCTTCAATAATAAATTATTAATTTTTTTTTTCACTGAACGTACACTCATAAGACAAATACGAACAGTTCATAAGTTGAATTCCCGTTTTTTGTTTGGCTAGTTTTCCATCAAAAACGAAAAATGAATTGCATAATATTATGTTTTCTTTCATTAAATATCCCTTCCTTCATCCACCTTCACTAAAGTGCTTATAACAACGAACTAACAAATCGATTGTAATTCTTGAATTCCAAAATATGCGTTCACTTTCATCTCAACTCAAGAATGAGGTTCTACGATTTCTGGCTTGGAAGTTAGAGGCTCTCAACCAGCCTAGAGAATAAATAATTTTTATTTAAATGTGTGAAATTTATTTTTTAAGAGTTTTGATTGATTCCGTTAAGAAACTTTAAAAAAAAGTTGTTATACCCGAGTTGTTTCCAAGGAATCGGACGGGGGTCTGAGTTTATATGATAGTATAGATTGTAAATTTATAGGTGACCAAGGTATCTTAAAAGAAAATTATCCCAAATTGAAACGTTGAAAACGGGCCCCGCCCCATATTTCATTTATGAAGTATGTTCTGTTTTTTTAGAATTTACTTCTTGTAATGTTTTTGTATTTGTCAATTTGATCAGAAAGCATGTATATAAAGAGGAATCAGTCCCATACAAAAAAAAGAATTAAAATAGTGAAACAAAAAATCCATATCACAACCCCATGAGCTTTTTTTTTTTTTTTTGAGAATTCCACTCTCACAAAAGCTTTTAAAACTTTCAAAATTGTATAGAACTGTTGTTATTTTGAAAGTTTTAAAAGCTTTCGTGAGAGTGGAATTCTCAAAAAATACAAAAAAAAAGCTCATGGGGTTGTGATATGGATTTTTTGTTTCACTATTTTAATTCTTTTTTTTGTATGGGACTGATTCCTCTTTATATACATGCTTTTTGATTTGATTCTATTTTTTTTTTCATTTATTTTATGTCTAAACTAGTCGAAATACCCGGCTTCGCACGGTAGTACCAAACTTTTATTAATATCAAAACATTTTAATTCAGATTTTGTGCACTAAAAAAAACAGAATTTCAAAATTTGTTAAATAGCCACTTCCCCGGTGCCTTAACACATCCAGTCTTCTAAATAGTCGATTCGGGTCCAACGCTATAATATTTTATCGGAATATACCTAAATTGCAAAACTGTCTTCCGTGGGAGCCTCGGATCCTCGAGTAGCTCCCGTCGGTGCCTCAGATCAAAAATTGCTAGTACCCTACAATCATCTCGGGTCTCTAGGCTCCATATTTTCAAAATTCCAAAATTTCGAAATTTGTTGTATAGCCCCCCTATTGAGCCCTGGGACAACGGTTGAGGGCCTTTCAACATCCAGTTTTTTAATTAGGGGTTTCGGGTCTAACGCTACTATATTTTATTGGAATATACCTAAAATTCATAACCGGCTTCTAAGGTAGCCCTCCGCCGTGGCCTCGGATCAAAATTTCTAGTACCCTATAACCATCCCGGACCCCAATGATACTCAAGTTCCAAATTTCAGCTCAATCGGTCCAGCGGTTTAGGCGCGATTGTGGAAAGAGGAGAGAGGACAGAGGACAGAGAACAGAGAAACAGAGAAACAGAGAAACAGAGAAACAGAGAAACAGAGAAACAGAGAAACAAAGAAACAGAGAAACAGAGAAACAGAGAAACAGAGAAACAGAGAAACAGAGAAACAGAGAATTTTCATTTTTATTTATAAGATTATTCGATTTTTTTAGATTATTTATTAATTATGACGTTATAAGTTATAACCAGTTCTTTAATTAATTTTTAAAATTTCAAATAATTTTTATTTTATTTAAAGGTTCTAGTGTTAGTCTAGCTATAACCATTGTAAAATATAATAGTATCAAAAATAAATAACTTATAATGTATGCACGTAAAAAAATAAAGAAGTTTAAAGTTTAAATACTGTTTTCTATTCTCTATTGTGATTAATTATTGACAAGAACTGGAGTTCTAAATAAATGTGTTTTATAATTATCAACGTCCTTTTTAAATGAGTTTAAAATTAATGCATTAACTACATAATGTACTACTATATTTTTTTTATAATAAATTTGATCCATTTCTCATTCATTAAAAATTAAAATGGCAATAAAAACATTAAAAACTTAAATAAACAAGTAAGCAAGCTAACTCAAAATATTATTATTAAGTATATGTAGAAATATATTAAAAATTATCTTTTTTCACGATATTTTTATAATAAATCAACATTAATTTAGTACAAAATGTTAAACTAAGTTTACCTTCTTCTAAAACTGCAAATAAATCATCAAGCATTTCACATTCAACACTGAATAAATTTTCAACAAAAAAACCGCCAGATTTTTTTGACCATCGTACTTGTAATGGCTTATGTCGAGGATTGAGTAAATCTATAACCTAAAAAGAATTTTTTTTGTTAATACATCTTTACAAATTCTATAAATGAATTGTATGTAGTTCTAATGCTCCTTATACGATTACGAAAGGAATAAAAATTTTACCTCAACAAACTATATATTTCTCGCCGTAATTGAGTTAACATAAAAATAAACTTATTACAAACCTTTTCATTATAAATCTCTAAATATGATGCTTTCAGAATGAAATTAGTTTCTTGTCTTGTTTTCAACAATTGGAAGAGATGTAAAAATGATTTAAAAATTAGTCCATGCCTGGAATCGGTTGGATCTAATTTTCCAAAAAATAAATCTGGTGGTCCTGTTAAAGTGTGGGTTTTTCCAGATCCTGTCTGACCATAACAAACTGAATTTAAAAATCAAAACAAAAAATTTGGTATAGAGGTATGTATTGTAAATTATATTTTTTTTAATACATACACGCAGTACAGCTGAATCCTTCGATAGCCATTTCGACAATTCTTTTGATGCCTGAATATTCTAAGACATCCTCTTGTGTGGCTCCTGGCTCAAAAACCACATTATAAGTAAGTAATTTTATACTCTTGTTTCCACTGTTGCCAGACCCACGACCTTCAACCTTAATAAAAGGAAATAAAAATATTTGTTATTAACTACAATTACGATATAATACGTACAATATAATGAGTAAAATTTGAAGTAAAATTAATTGAACCATGAAAGAATGATTTAAAGCCGTAAAAGTTTGAGTGTTTTTACAAAATGTTTGCCTATTTAATTGCCTAATTTTTATTACTTTATGTTACCAATATTTTTTTCTAGGTCTTCACTTTTAATGTTATGCCATTTTTAAGAGTTAACAAATTTAATGCATAATTATTTTACATAAATTTAGGTTAATATCTATTTCAGCATTATAATTATCTATTGCATTGAATCTGTTAGATTTATTATATTTTTATTTCTCTTATTTTACCATTATTTGTCCATTGCCTGGAAATTGTAAAATCATATTCGATGCACTGCCTCTTTTTTCATTATCATTTAGGGGTCGTACACGAACAACAACTGTAAAAGAAATAATATTTCCAAAGAATATAAAATTGTTCAAAAAATATAAAAAGAATATCCTAAATTCGTAAATTGCTTAACATTAGATCCTAGAACACATTTCAGAAAAGATAAGCAATAATAGATTCCTGAAACGACATCTAACTTCAACCATCGAATTCTCCTGATCCTAAAAATCACAAAACTTATTTTGTCTGAACTTATAAATCTGTTTTATGTTGTGTCCACATTAGCTGGTCATAAATTAATACATTTATTTTAGTTTTTTTTCAAATAATCAAGTTGAAAAATTTTAATTTATTGAAACAATATTTTTTATTATAGGTTATTTATTTTATAATATAATTAATTATACCGTAGGTATATAAATTTAAACGAAATACAATGTTGTAGATCTTTTTGATTATTTAATTTTCGTAACTTTATAAAAATTGTAGGTAATTTTTTTGACTTGTTTTCGCCGCTCCGACTATTATTTCAGTAATTTCGAGTACATAATTTTCTTTTTCATTTATTGTACTGATAATATACTAATAAATTACGCAAGCTGTATATAAAAACATTATTTTGGATAAATTCTTTTGCTTTTAATATACTAAATCCTAAATTCATATTTCTCTTACCGTTAATATTGTCATCTGGAGTTGATGGTTCACTTTCAGTCGATTTGCTGGCAATAACTTCTAATGTATCTGCACTTCCTATTCTAAAATAAAAATATTTTTTTTTATATAAAACTATTATCTAATCCTATATCATATTTTTAAGTCTCCGGAAATGCTTGAAACAATAAAATAATGATTCTATTAAATTTAAATAGTAGTCAAATTCAAATTAATTAACGAAAAAATTTTAGGAAAAGTTCTTTGTAAACTTGAGTTTTAAAAAGAAATCAGCCAGAGATTTTCATTAATAATATTTTTTTTTTCCTGAATAATAATAATTTAATTTTACGTAATAAACTGTGTGTAAATGAAATCCGTAAATGTATGTTCTCTAAAAACTCATAGACCATACGGCCGCGATTGACATAAAAGATAAAACTTTCGATGTGAATCAATGTGAAATGACGTAAGGTAGTGGCAGAGAGTAGGGACGAAGTGAGAGGTAACGGAAAAGGGCAGCATAAGGGAAAAGAGAAGTTGTAGGAGAGCGAAAGTGAAGGGTCAAAGAAGAGAGAAAAATTTATTAATCACTATTAATAATTGTCAAAAGAAAATAATACCATTATCTGTTTCTGTATTTTTTTTTCAATCTTAATTTAACATATTTTCCCACAACAATTTAGATTAGCCTTATAATCTTATTTATTAATTTATAATTAAATTTTAACTCTAAACAAGTTCATGATCAAGGTATATGACGTATAATTGTACATATATAGTTATATCTTATAATATGATCATGATGATAATACATTTAATTAATCTGAAAAGTTGATGAATAAATTAATTTAAAACCCATAAACAAAAATTAATCTAATATACATTGTTTTTAATGCGATGAAAAATTCGTAAGCATATAATTAGTTGTAAAAAATATAAAATAAAGTGCTTGTTCTAAATTATCATTTTTAATTAATTACATTTTTCATGTAATTAAAGCTAATGTTTTTTTATTTTCGAAAATATTCAAAGCCAATAATTGTTAATAAAATCAGGAAAATTTTTTTATTTTACTTATACAATTTGAACAAGAAATCAAAATAGTGTTGTATTGTATCTAAAAGCGAAAAAAAAACATAAAAATAGTATTCTCTAAGGACTTTTCACATATGGTTTTCATTGAATATTTTCTTTATTCAACATTATATTATACATAAAAAATTATATACATACATCATGGGCAATAATAGAAGTTTTTTTTGACAAAATTTCGTTTGATTATTTCTGTATATAAAACTGTGATAACATGCATACAATTTTACATATCATATATGTATGAATGAATATTACTTTTGTTTTGAAGTCTGCCACCATCACTCATTTGTATTTTGACTGTTTAAGATTTATACATTATATATGAACAGACAAAATATAATGTATGAACATTTTTATGTAAGTACAATACATAAATGTACTATTTTGTTGACAAAATCAAGGTTTCTTGGAAATAACTTAAAAATTCTAATTAAAACAATAATAATATACCTTATAAAACTTGATAAGCTTATAGCACGTTATTCATTACATCATTTGTACACATATTTTTATACTGCATGCAGTGTATACTTGATAGGTTTATATTTTGAAAATTAAATAAATAAAATAATATGGATGTAAGTACTTACATGTAGCTAAATAAATCTATAAATGGTGGTATAGATTTATCAGAACGTAAAGAAATTGTAACTATAGCATAAACTTATTACTAAGATGAAACCTCATGTGAGAAAAGTACGTTTTTAGAAGCAAAATAATTCGAAGTCATCTCTAAACAGCATGAGAAAGAAGATTAATACCGTATAAGAGATTTGTAAACCCTATCAATTATAAATTATTAAATTGTTGCAACTTTTAATTTAAATTAATACCGACTTACATATTCGAAAATATTATATGATGGAAAATATTACATGAGCCCATTGTACTTAAATATGGGTCTAGGAAGAAGAAAGGTAGAGCAACTTAGGCTTGCAACATGCCGGAACTTATGGTTATGCTTATTCTCTAAAAATGCTGCAGATCAAATTTTAGTCCTTTCGTTTCAGGGGAGATATTTATATTTACATTTGACCAAAAAGCATGTATATAAAGAGGAATCAGTTTCCATACAAAAAAAAGAATTAACATAGTGAAACAAAAAATCCATATCACAACCCCATGAGCTTTTTTTTTTCAATTTTTTGAGAATTCCACTCTCACAAAAGCTTTTAAAACTTCAAAAATATCAACAGTTCTATACAATTTTTAAAAATTTAAAAGCTTTTGTGAGAGTGGAATTCTCAAAAAAAAAAAAAAAAAAGCTCATGGGGTTGTGATATGGATTTTTTGTTTCATTATTTTAATTCTTTTTTTTGTATGGGACTGATTCCTCTTTATATACATGCTTTTTAATTTGACTGTGTTATGTTTTGGGATAAAAGTAAGATTTTATTTGTTTTGCAACAAACTAATATAATTATTTAAAAATAAATTCATAATCTCAGTATCGGTACTATACATTGTATCTATTTATACATAATTATAATTTTTCCACTCGAATCTTATAATGGACAAATATGAAACATTATTATAACGAGTTTTGTTATAATTATTGATTTCGAACCATATTTTTTAATAAAAAAAATAATAGAAAATTCTACCATTGATGACAGTTCTAACCAATACTTGAATACATTATAATGTTTATACAAAATAACATATTTTCAACGAAATAAAAAAAAAAATTACCAGCAATATTAAATCGGCAAACATACAGATTTTAAAATTTGATATTGCCTTGAATTCATCCTTTTTTAGGCGATTTTGCCTATATTGACACTAATAGCGTGATTTGAAAATATTAAATAAATAATTTGTTTAACGAATACGAATACACTGTATTGTATCTATTATAAAGCAATTTATTCATTAATAATACTTAATGCAGTATAAAATAGCATATCAAATTTTCCATACTTTTTTTTTTTTTTGTAATTTTGTAAATTTATTTTTCACCCAATCCAAGAGATCGCACAAACTATTTATACAATTAATACGATAATGACGCATTTGAATTGAAACATAGTTTTTCCAACACAAAAGTTTAATTTACATTTATTTAAACACCTGTACCGTTTACTTCACGAAAACACATTTTGGCAGCATAAATATGATCCTTTACTTTGTGAATGCAATTAAAGTGATTAAAATGAAGCTAATTTATATCTGCTTAAATGAATTTATAATATATTAAAATTAATTTGTACCTATTGAATTTTTATTAATAGGTATTTATGTATATAAAAATGAATAATGTACTAAGTATATACATATATCAAAAAACTTTTTTTTTTACAAATTTGATACTTCATTAAAAGTATTTCTTAATCAAAAAAAAATTCAAACAATATGAGTCAATAGCTTTCCCCTTTTTGTGTAGTGTATAGTACGTAATACTAACGAAAATTTTGCGTAGTTTTTAATTTCTTTATCAAAGCATTATAATCTTTTAGTTGAATTAAGTTCTTAATACTCAAAAATATTAAATTATTTTGCTTTAGAGGTCATGAATTTTTCAAATATCATCAAATTAAACAAATTTTTTTGTCCATTTTGTAAGTACTATTTTTAATCAAATTAGTCACGAATTTATGAGTTTTACTGGAAGTTCTGGGGGTATATTCTATTCATAATTTATTTAGAACAATACTTGATTAAATGTATTGTAAAATGGATTAAACTATTATTGGGCAACTTTGTACCTTTCTCGCCTAGTCACGTTTTTTAAGACGAGTGATGGTCTTTTATTAATTTTTTTATTCTTTTTTTCGTCAGTTTCACTGGTCGTCCCCAAATATTCAATAACTCTAATACGTTATATAACTCTCCCATCCTGTGTTAAAATTATTTTTATTTCTAAATGCATGATACCGACTAGTTGAATGTTTAATCAACTTCTTAGTGTTGAGAAACATGAAATCATTTTGATACTTTTGGAATACAAGTACAAATTGAGTAATACATAGTAATGTTGAAAGATTTTTGTATGATGTTAAAAGGTAAATTTTATAACTAATTTAGAAGACAAGCTGAATAAATTCTGTTTAAGTTTCAAATTACTGATTGCCTTAAGTTAGCTACAAGATTAATAAGTTTTTCCTTTCAAAATATGCCGCGCTAACAGTTGCAGATGGGTGGCTAAATTCGGATCAAGATTATTTGGCTTAGTGTTGGCACATCTAATGTAAAAACTCCTTATGTCACTTAGTATGTTATAAACTATTAAGGTTTTACCTAATTTATAAAATAATAATATTATTTTTTTAAAATAACGAATAACTTTCATTATTGAAATTAAATTAAATTATTCAATAACAGAAAATAAATGCGTAGGGAATGTTAAGTTAATTAAAGAATCCTTTCCGTTAAAATGTAATTAATTTACTTATGTAAATATATTTTTGTTTAGTTAATTTAATAAAATAATAAAGTTCAACGTTCTTTTCTAATAACAAAACAAAACATTTTTTTTTCTAATTAACATTTATAAGTTGGTTCTACAAAAATCAAGTTGTAAATCGCTTAACATAAGTGATACTGGGATGTCACATAAAACCAATTAAAAAACTACGAATTAACATACGAAAATTAATATTATTTTCAGTTTCAGGAAAAAAAAATGATAAACTGATATTGGCAATGGCAGATATGAACGTATTTTATTATACGAATTAATTTTTTATGTTTATTTGTTTTATAGAATAAAGTTTCCTATCTTACTTAAATTTGATTTTAATTATTTTTTTGGATAGGTATATCTTTAATGAATTTATTGAATAAATAATAAAAAAGAATTTTTCAGTTTCGAAATTAACGTATAAACTTATAAACATCAACCTAATTTAAATAAATAAGTAAAATGATTAAATATAAATTGTCTTTTCATTATAAACATAAATTTCATTCAACAAAGATTTTATTCCTTGGCCATTAAATGTTTAATATCAACAAGAAAAATTTGATTTCAAAATTAACAAAAAAAATTGTCATCAGAAGCCAAATATTATATTATACAATTTATTGTAACTTAATAAATATTTTTAATAAACTATACGGAAATCATACAGAAATCACTACGCTTGAAGAACCAAAATCAGACCGCTCAAAGGATGACCAGGTTTTACAAACAAAAATAGAAAAATGCTCAACTTAACTTTCTCTGAATGTTGACAAACAAATTTTTGTTTCTTTAGTAACAAAATTATTTAGAGTGACCGAGGAGTGACCCTTTTTATAAATATAATAAACAACATTTACATCATACACAAAAAAAAAAAATTATTTATTAAAAAATTCTTATCATTTTTATCATTCAATTTCTCCTCGATCCATTATAATTAATGATTTTTAGGATGTCAAATTTTATAAATAATTTTAGAAAGGGCACTAAAAAGTGAGCATTTGACAAAAAAGCTAAGTGAACATAGGAGGACTGTTGTCTAAAAAAAGAGATATATTGTTCACCCTGATTGAGATGCATTATTGCCATGCCACGCCAAAAACCGAATACATAGAATTATTGAGTGTTTAGAAAAAACATTTAAACTTACTCATTCCCTCTGGATGATCGTAATATGATTGGAGCATTTCTATCTGACCTACTTTCATTTGTTCTTCTATTTCTTAAACTATTCGATGGACTTGGTTTGCGTCTCAAACTGCCTTGACTACTAGATCTAGCCATTAACGAGGTTATTGGTGTTTTATTATTATTCTTTTCATTTTTATTTGAACTTTTCCTATATCGTGATGTATTTTTATCACCACTACCAATTTTATTAATTTTTGTTGGTACACTTGAAGCTCTCGTTACCATTATTTATAATATTTAATTCTTTAAATTATGTTTTTTTCCTTATTTTATTTTAGTATAATACAAAAATATTTATACATTGTTATGCATATAATTTTGTAAAGCTTTCAGGTAATTTTTTTACTTAATTAAAAATAAATAACATTTTTATAAAATTAATTTGGTTAAAAATTATTTATTCTGCCACCAAATATTTTTTTATTTTTTTATTAAAATATAATTAAAATAAAATTTCCTTTCATTTAAATAAACATTTCCCGCTTTTCGTCGTAAAATGAACAATTTATATCACATAAAATTATATTAAAAAAGAAAAAAGAATAATTAAATTGTTAATCAATTTTATTTTTTTTGCATCAAAACATAAGTTCACTCCCATGTTGAAAACATATACATATTTATATATATGTACTATTAAAGAATAATAGACATTTATTAGTTAAAAGTACATTTAAAAGAGAGTGGAAAAAAAATTAAAGAAGCTAATTTTACAAATTGTACTTAAAAATTAACACTTTTGACCACACCGAATTTATATGGTATCGAACTTTACACTTGTAACCGTTTTATAAAACTAAAACTTAGTATGGATATTCAAATATTTTTGTAATAAAATAATGTTTTATTATTATATCCTTTTTAAAATATCAAGTACACATAAATAATGAGAATTTTATTTTACATGTATTTGTTAATTAAATATTCAAATCAAATTGAATACATAAAGGTATAATAGATACAGTGTTTTTATAATTCTAAGTTTTTTTTTGGAATTGTTGTTTAACTTAATGTTGGATTTTTTATCATAGATAGAATTAACTTAATTCAGTTTCAACTAAATTAAATTATAAATTGATATTATATTTAATTTCAATATTATTAAAATTTTTGAAGTTATTTTTTTTTTTTTAATATTAATATTTCATTTTATAAATCCATTATACTGTACTACTATGTAGAGATAATAAAGTAATGAGATGTAATATTGAATCACTCATTTATTTTTTTACTTACTTTTAGACATGGTACTAAGCTACTAAGTAAAGTTTACTAAAACGTCAAACTATATCATACAAGTGGTTGAATGTTCTAAACATATTTTATTTTTAATGTTTTTTCGAAATGAACTATGTATTAATCAATCGGTTTTTTTGGTGCGTATAAAATAAAAGTGGACGTACCAGTTCAAATGCAAATGCCAAAACTTTAATATCTCTGATTATACGTAGTTTTAATAATATATATATAAATTGAATTACAATATTGTTAAAATGGAATATTGTAGACTTTTCTCACTTTGAATAATATCTGAAGACAAAGCTTATGCGAACTAAGGTCTGTAATTTTTTAGCCCATTATGAATTCTATTTATAATTCCGTGAAATATACAAATATTATCCAATTTCAATTCAATATGAGATTAATTTTAGAGTACAATTTTAATCCATAAAAATAATATTGTAAACTTTTTTTTTGTTTAACCTGTAATCATTTATGTAATAAACACCTTGTCATCAATAATATGGTGGACAGTGGGGGACTATTTTTTTGTCCAGCACGGAATATTCAAAAAATCAATTTATATACATACATTTATATTTAAACGTACATAAATAAAGTTACGTATTTATATAAATAGGTACATATAGTTTTTAAATTTATAGTAAGCTAAATTTTCTTAGAAAAATAAATAAATTTGAATAATAAATATGATTATAATTTGAAATTTTATTTTCGCGGTCACCTACACTTGAAAATGAAACTACAAATTTATTTGTTGTAACTTCTTGTTGCTGAATCGTTTTCATATCAAGTGTTCTGAAAAATACTATTTATGTATATAATACGTCATAAATATTTAAATTTGAGTTTTTTAAGAATTATACTGTATGTTCTTATATTAAGTTCGTTCTTATGTTAAGCCTAGTTCTCATTTTGCTAACAATTTAATAGTTTTGAGTAATTTAGTACCTTTACTTGCCTGAACAACAAAATTTTATTCGAATAGTTTAGTAACTGATTCAACGAGTGAGTCATATCACCACGAATCACTGTATCTTGAACTAAACATAAAGAACACTAAACAAAAAAATAAGATTCTCTAATGAACTGTACTCGATTGGAGTGTTTTGGTCAGTTCGTAGACGTTTAGCAGCTACTCGACTAAATTAGTAGTACAGACAGCGCGAACTATGTAGACTTTATACATACGACCATGTCTTTTAATTTACTCTTAAACGAAAACGAAAACGATTCGAAATCCGTAATAAATCAAGCTCAACAACTTCAAGCTCAAAAGAAAATAGTGTTTTTATTGCTATTCTTGCTTTAATTTTTTTTTGTCTTGTTTTATTTGTAAGCGTAGGTAATCAAAATCTCTTTTATGGCAGTTATCCACTTCATTTAATAATAGAATTGTAGCTTTTGCTGTATTGGTCAATTACCCAAATTATAGGCTATTTTAACAACATTAACGTAAGTTCTTTCATGTTTTTAATAACAATAGAAAGCTATCTACATAAACTTTACCTATACTTTTATAAAAAAAAATTTTATATTCAAACAAGGAAAAAATATTTAACATTTAAGAAAATGTTGGGCGCTTTTTTTTTAATAAGGAATAGTGACTTTTTAATTATTAGACATTTCCAATCACTGACCCTTTATCGTTCCATAGAGAAGATCGGTTTACAATAAAAAGAGCAATTTTTGTTTATTTAATTTTTCGCGAATACTTGACTAAAATATTTCTGAAACAGTGACATAATAATTGGAATACTCAAATTTTTCAGAATTTGAGATTTCAATTAATGTACATGTACATTAATAATAAGTAATTTCATTTAGATGTAAGTACAATAATATTTAATTTATATTCGCACAAAAAAGATTTTTTTTTTTGTTTATTTTTCATTATTGTTATAATTATAATTATATAATGGTGAACATTTACATATATATATATATATATTGAATTATTATTTATTAATTTAATGAATATTTTTTAAATATTTATTTTTATGTAATTTTAATATGTAATCTTATTAATTAATGTATTACATATCTTAAAAAGAAAAACAATTTACATTCATTTTATTTCATCAAAAAATATAATTTTTTATGTTAAAAAATAAAAGTTATATTTTATATCTTATATTTATATATATTTTTTAAGTTTAAATTAAAAGAAATTTTATATATTTAAGAATTAGTTACTAAGAAAAAACTAAATTGAAAGAATATTTTTTTCCTTCTTTTTGAACGTATAATTAAAACTTAGTATGAATTGAATGAAAAATTCTACCAAATTTATATTATGAGTAAAGCAAGAAATTAAAATAAATTTTCTATTTTACATCACTAAATCTAAAAAAAAGTTAAGATCGCTTTATTTTTTTACTACAAACTTGTTTGATGGATAAATTTGTAAAATTTAGTGCTCTTAAAAAAAAGTCATATAGCAGCTAATTTATTGTACATACTTAGATGATTTTTTTAATCAACTACTTATCTTTCAAAAAAAAACAAATACATTAGTTTCACTGTTTCTTTCATTTAACAAAGTTCATAAGAATCCAAAGAAATAATGAATTTATAGATTGTGTAAATTTTAAATCCGTGTAACAATAAATATTCAAAATAAGAACATTTATTATCCACTTTTGTGAACAATTTTGTTTGTTTATTTGGATTTTTTTCCATAGTACTTCGCTTCCTATTGTTTCATCACAATATATTTTTTCTTTTTTATACTTACACTTAATTCAAGTTTGTTAAATTTATATTTTAAAATTAAAGGACACAATTTTTTTTTCTTGTTGTATCTTTTCCATCAATAATAAAATTAATTGATTAAAAAAAAAAGAATTTTTTTTTTGTTATTTTTAATTTTTATTATTAATATTTTGCAATTATTTTTTCATTCATATCAGCCTATAAGCGTAATGAAAAATTTCTTAAAATTTCTTATTAATTATTTTTAAGATTAATGAAACAATTTGACCTTTTTACAATAATAAAATGAATAATTATATTCTACAAATTCTAATTTATATAATTAAAAATTCTAAATTATTATTTATTTTTATGCTCTTAAACTTCAGGATTTCGAATATGCTTTATATTTGAATAAAAAAAGAAAATGAATTTATTAAAAATTATTATTATTTATTAAGTATATTTTTCCAAAATCGTAATATTTAAAAAAAAAAATTAAATCAAATAAAAAAAAAAAATTTAATCCAGGGGAAAAAATTTTTCAATCACTGAATTTTTGAAGAAAAAACAATTTTTTTTGTTGGGTAATTTTTTGAACCCATATCTCATCAGTGACTAATAAGGAAAGGAAAATAAACATTACACTTTTGTAGCATTCTAGTTTGTATGTCGTTTTTTTTTTTTTTTACTTTCAACAGTAGATAATAATTAGCTCCATATGTAATACATAAAGTGAAACAGAATAATTTTCAGTTCCAATTGTTATAAAATTATCTTATTTTTGTTTTTATTATATAATATCTGGAAAGGGTACGGAACACCCTTTTCTACAGGTATCAGAACTTGACATTTGTAGTTGCCGAAAAAGTTGTTATCGCCTTAATCAACAATTCCTGAAAATGAATGATTTGAAAAGAATAATTTTTATTTGATTATTTTAGAAAAAAAAATTCTCTATTCATTTACTATCTTTCGAATAAAATTACTGTTGGTATCTTTGCAAAATAAAAAATGCAACTTTTTAAGGCACAAATTTACAATAAATTAATTTGTTAATGGAGCAAAAACTATCATATCTTGAAATATTTATGAAAATTAAATCAGAAAAGCGTGATCGTCACGTCGCCCGATATGTTACAACTTCAACTTTATTAATTGTATTTTAATTATATTTTATATTTACGTATTATTTTTTTTATTGTAAATTATCAAAAATTTAACATTTTGTTCTTCTATGTACACAGTTATACATTATTATTATTATAAATATAAATTATAGTATATACATTTCTTTGATATTATATCCATGTTTTTTTTTCTTAAATAAGAGATTAAAATTGAATTTGCATTATTGTTCACAATGTTTTAATGAACTTTAAAATCCCTCTATTAGTAACATTTCAGCATGTATACATAAAAAATAGAATTTGAAAACAATTTTGTCAATTTTTTTAAGCTTGAAAACTTTTTATTTAGATCAGTGGTTCTTAACCTTTTTAGCTACCGGCACCCCTAAAATTTTCAAACAATATTCTCGCACCCCTTACCAGAAATTATTGACTTATATAAATTAAAAAACAAACATTATGCAAAACATATTTTTTATACTAAATTAAATTTTTTAATAAAACACTAAAAAAATATTAAACTTCTATCTATTATTGCTATATTTTAGCTTAGCTTTTGAATTTGACTTTAATGTACCAAATTATATTCTAATAATTAGAATATAAATATTCAACTAAACTTGTAAAATTAACTTGTATTAATTGTTTTATTATTAATATTTAACTTTTAATATTCAACACAAAAATTCAAACTTGTAATAATCAACACTAAAATTCAATTATTTTTAAATCTTTATTCAATGTAATGTGCGAAACAGTATTTATATTTCTAAGAATAATCGCAACAATCAACTAAAATTTCGAGGAAATATAAAAATCACTATAGAAACGCATTTGAATTTTTGTAATTGTAGAAAAAATACAAAAATTAATTTGTTTCTATGGTTTATAATTTACAAACATATTTAAAAAATGTTTTGTGAATAAAAAATTTACTAACCAAAATGAATTTTTAAGATTAGTTTTTTATTTTGCTAGCTACACGTGAATTAGGAAAATTACAATTTCGCACCCCCAAATATTCAAGCTCGCACCCCTAAGGGGTGCGTGCACCACCGGTTAAGAACCACTGATTTAGATGAATTAAAAATTTTATTATTTTCTGCCTATAAAACTGTTTTTGAAAATTATATCGATAAATTTTCTTCAATACTACATCATAGTAAAAATAAAGTAAAATTTTAGTCTTTTTTGAATAAGTATCTAATATAAAATGGACATTTTTTTTCCAAGATTCTAGAGACTACAATTTATAAATATGTTACTTATTTGATAACAACTTAAACTGAATGTAATAATATGGGGATTATTATGAATTACTATTGAATGGAAAAATCTTACGGACGAAGATCCATTATTCTTCGAGTAAAATCAGTATTCAAAATAAATTTAGAAAATAGTATTTTGGTAAAAAATTTCTGATCGATCATAAATTCATAAGAAAACGTCCGATACAAATAAGAACCGAATGCTACAGATTTTTATTTGAGGCGTAAGTGATTAAAAATACTTTTGATTCTGTACATTTTTTTTTACTCATCAAATTTAAATTTTGCTTTGAATTTCAATGTTGTATATTAACTTAATTGAGACACGTTAATAAGAACAGAAAAGAAAACAGCAAAATATTAATATTCTAAAATTGACGTTATTCATGAAATATATTGTATGTTTTCCTGTGCTCTATATTATATTATAATTATATCGTTACAATACATAAAATATTAGAATAGAATCACATTAAGATCCTTAATTTTTTCTTTATATTGGGAAATTTTTTTTTTTTAATTAATTTTTGACACAGGGTTTAAAGTTCAGTTTCTCTTAAATTAAAGTAATATTAATCTAAATTTGAATTATGGTTTAAAAAAAAAATTAAATTAAAAAAAATATTTTAAAATTCGTAAATTCTTCACTCAATAAAAAATCTCGAACTCTTAAGTTTACATTAATTCAAAATGAAACTTATCAAAAAATCCAGAATTTAAGAGCGTTTTTACATTTTTAATTATATTATATTATAATTTTTATTTCTTTTATTTCAAAAACTAAATTCTAAATATTTTTTATTCAATATTATATCAATGAATTCTATTTAATTAGAACAAACCAATATAATTTAATTTTAACCGCTTACATTATTTTATTTATGGGATAGTACATTATTTTCTGACTATACAAATGTACATCATTGGTAATAAATAAAATAGCTTCGCTTCAAATAAGAAATATGATGCGATAATATATTATACATATGAACTGTACATAGGAAAATTTCGACTCATTAAAATAGACATTGACTCATTTTGCCAGAATCTTTGAACAATTTCTTTTTCATTGATTATTATGCTTTTATTGATAAAAATAACGAAAAAAATAGCAATGATATGCTCAAGTCAATAAAAATGTGTTCATTATGTTTGAATATTCAAAAATATTTTGTAATACTATCTTCTCATTTTTCCCGTTTAAAATATTCAAATTTATAATTTGGTGGTGGAGGTAAGTACTTTGGCTTACATTCGGCGCAATACCATTTTCCCTGAGGAGCAACCAAAATACCGACGCATTCAAAATGAAACCATTCTATCATGCAATCGTCACCATCACAAGCAATCATTTCAGAAACTTCATCGTAAGGACATCGACAATAACAATAAACCGATTCACCTTCACGTGCTGGCCTTGCTCCAGCTGGTGGTCGTATTGGGTAACGAATATTATTCCTCCTGAAATACTGAATAGCGGCAGCATCAGGATTAGGAAATAAAGCTGGTGGTATAATCTTTTTCGGCGGCTCTGGAGGTAGCGGTACTGGAAAAACAGGAAAATCGGTAGAAACAGCAATTTCACTTGTTTCATTTTGATCTGGTTTAACTTTTGTTTTCTTTTTACGAGGAATTTTTTTAGAATACGATACAATTGGAATCGTTAGCTTATCATCGTCACTACTAGTAGAATCTTCATCATTATCTTCACCTGTACCACTGTTATCAAAAAGTTTATTTGAATATATTTGTGGCGCTTCAATGTGATGAACTTGCACTGGTGGCAATTTAACAACAGATTCTACAATTGGATCAATGGTATATTGTGGAGGCTGTGGCTTCTCTGGTTGTGGTCTTGCTCTAGGTGGTTGATAATCCAAGATTGAAGGAGGCATTTGAGGTAATAATAACTCAGAAGGTCGAATTTTAAGAGTAGGTATAGGTGGTGGCATAATATTCGACAATTTCTTAGGAAGCTTCATCTTTATTTTTTTGGTTGTTGGAAATTCTTTTTTCTTCGACAACCGAGGGGTGCCAGAAGCTGATTTTTTCTTACTGCTTTTATTAGACAATAGAATACTTTTGGATGGCGATGGCAAATCTTCTTTACTCCAGGTAAGTTGTGGTGGAGGAGTAGGCTTAAAAGCATTACCATAAGCAGCACTAATATTTGCAGTACCACCTCCAATAGAGAGCAAATTAATTTGTGCATGCTCTTCATCACTTGAGTACCCATAGAATTTGTTTGGCCGCCTAGCGCGTTTGGACCGTTTCAGAGCTCCGTCTTTTGTAATACCGGCATCAGAGCTACTGCCTGTACTTAGACGATGCTTATAATACAAGGTCTGAATTGAACTGCAAGCTAAACTACTATGCTCTGTTGAGACTCCGGTAACTGAAAGTTGTGATTGATTGGTATCTTGATATTCTAGTAAATTGAGAGGAGATAAAGGTTCTACAGGTAACAATGTTGGAAATACATTGATTTGCGGATTTAGACTGCTCTCTATTTTCTTATTATCTGTTGCCTTAATATTCGTTTTGCAAGATGTTTTACGTTTCTTTTTCTTTGTTTTTAATTTTTTCTCCTTCGCCATTTCTTCGCATGGTAAAGATGGAGTTGACGGCCTTGAATTCTCAACAATATCAAACTGCTGATGTGATGGACTCATTTGTTGCATTAGCTGTTGACGTTTCGCTGCCAGCATTTCATTCGCAATTTTTTGTGGATGTTCGTCATAAAAATCTTCATCAGATTCAGATTCTTCAGTTTCCAAATCGGATTCCATGATGATGGGCTTCAAATTTAACACAGTTACGTCAGTTGTTACAACATCAACAATTTCACTGGAAGTGTTTTTTACTATTTCCTCCTATAAAAATTAAAAATATTTGATTATTTTCAAACTTTAAATTGTTGTATAAAAGTGTTTTATACTTTAAAAACATAAAAAAAGATAAAATATTAATTTTAAGTTCCAAAACTAGATAAGAAATTCAATGGTATTTTTCAATTTCTAAACATATTATATTTTTTTTTATAATAAAAACTGAATAATGCTACGCTACTTAAGTGGCAATTGTTAAAAAAATGTATTTACTTGTTTTCTTTTGTTTCTTCTTTCTTCACGAGCTGCACGTTTAGAGGCTGCTTTCTTTTTCCCCTCTGATGATGAACTATCTGCAGAATCTGAACTTAAACTTGAGTTACTTGAAGAGGAACTATCAGAGCTACAGCTGCAATTGGAACCACAAGAACAACTAGAATCAGAAGAACTTGACGAATCTCCCGAAGAAGAGTCACTTTCATTTCCTGTATTATATTTTTTCGGCTTTTGTTTTTGTTTTGAAGGTGACTCATCTGCTATTTTAGGAGTAAACTTCATAAACTCCGATAAACCATCAAATTTCGTTACCTCTACATTTGATTCAATTGAGTCTATCGCGTCTAAAGAAACACACTCATTAATTGTCTTGGATGAAGTTTTCTTTTCCGAAAACATTTTTTTAAACATTCTACAATAGTCGTGGTCTGACTGAGCAACGTGTAGAATCGGTCGACCCTGAATTAAATCTTTTTCTTCATATTTATCATCTTCTTTAGATTGTTGTTGATTGGCTTGAAAATTTTTAAAATTTTCCCAAATATCTGCAGTTTTTTCATCTTTAGTAATTTCCTTTTGAGAAAGAATTTCGTCATCTCCATATTCTGAAGCCGGTGACAACATCACACTAGGTACAAATTGATCAATGGGAGATTTTGGTCCAACTGATAATTTTATTTTTGAAACCGAATCATCGTCTGAGTCGGAAAGGGAGCTTCCACTTTCCGATAAATTAGGAGCTCTTAAATTTAAATCTTCTAACGATTCTTTATGATCACGCTTAGCTTTCTTTCGCTTCTTTTTATTAATCACCTTCTCCTCCGATTTTTTTGCTGTATCTTGTTCTTTCGAATTTTCTTTTTCTTTGGGCTCATCACTAACATAAGAAACATTTTCTATTTTTGTTTCAACATTAGTTTCAACTTTCACATCATCATTTTGTTTGAAAACTTCTTCACGATGCTCAGCAACGTGTTTCAGTAAAAGTTTCCTTGAAATAAATTTCTTATCACACCCGTCCTCTGTACATGGATACGGCTCTTCACCAGAATGTAAACGCTTATGAACCTTGAGATGTACTGCACGTGAAAACGACTGGTGACACACGTCACATATGAACTCTGTCGGCGGAACACAAAAGTGATAAACATGTGGCCATCGTTTTTGTAAACAACGCTTGCATAAAACAGATTCTGTTCCGTGCTTCCAGAACAAATGTTTGGTTATATCAGGCTTATTACGGTAAGCTATTCCGCAGCGATAACATAAGTGATGTAATTTATGCTTCCAGACATGATTAGATAACCTAAAAAATATTTTTTTAATTTCTATATCAAGTATTTTGTTTATTTATTATTTCAAAAAAAATTAATATAATTTGTTCAGATTTAATTTGCATTATAGATTAATTTAAAAATGCCTTAAGTCCCTATTTTTCGAGTGGCTACATTTTCAGACGGATTATAATAAAAATTATGATTTGATCATAGAAACCTTACAAAAATCCTATTACTGAATTTATTTTTGATGAAATCCAATGAAGTTGAATTTTTATTTCAATTAAAAATGGAGAAATCACTAGCAAAATTATATTTTAGTATTACATTTATTTAGGGATCATTGGTTATATTTATACTACTTTGATTGTGATTGGTATACTACAAAATTTATTCTAACTTCATTTTTGGCTTGACAAAAAATTTTAAAACTTATTCAAATACTAGAACTAAGATTTTATTAAAATAAAACGTTATTTTGATGATAAATCAAAAATTAAATTAATTTTGTTCGGAATGACTGGTCAATATGACACCAAATGAAATTGATAATAATAATAAGGATTTGTAAGTAATTCATGTTAAACTACTTAAATAGATTATAATATAAAATTTTTAACATAACGGATAAATAGTAAATAAAAATTTTATAAATAAATCATAAATAAAAATATCAAGAAATTCACCTGCTCTGATCGAAACAGTGTTCTAAGCAGACATCACAAGCAGAATGTTTTTTTCTTAAATGTACCATCAATCTGAAAGCCGATGATATATTATCTAATTCACATAAACAGCATCGAAACTTTATTTCAAAAATTGCCTGTTTGTTTTGGGCACCTGGACAAATGTGGCATAAAATTTCCGAATAGGTGTAGAAATTTGTACGACACATAAAACATAATATGGCGGTTCTTAAATGCATTTTTCGATTATGAATATACAAATCCTTGTGAATTTTCGTTACAAATCTACATTGAAAACATTCGAATTGATTCTCATCAACCAAATTTTGACTACTTTCGTATTGCGTTTCAATTTTGTCTTTTGGAGAGCAATATGTCTCTAAATTAAAGAAATAATCATTTAATTCGGGTAAATAACTTTTTAATTTCATAACAATTGTCTGCGGTTGTAATTCTTCAGCAGTTATACTGTCAACGGTTGCCGAAAAACGATGATGCGCTAACATGTGCAAAGCTAGACTATTTCCATTAACAGCAATACGTCTAACATGGTAACAATACAAGCAAATTGGGTGAGTTGCTTTCAAACAAATTCTCAAAAATTTGACACAATCAATTTTATCAAGTGGTGTGTCCAAAGATAAATCTTGAACCAATGAATCATCATCGGCTACTGCTATGCCGTCTGTAGGTGTATTATTTTCCACAACTTTAGCTGACTGTGCAGATAGTTCTAAATTATCTTTATCTTCTGACGGACTAAATAAAGTAAAGTCTCCTACTTTCTTTTCAACTTCTAAGTAATTACTGGATTTTGTTTCATTTAAATTATCAGTAGACAATAAAATCGGATGCTCAGATTGTTCATCCTTCTTTTCTTCAATTTCACTATTATTGTCATTTGTTTTGCTTTCCTCTACTATTTCCATATTATCTTCTTTTGAATTTATTTCATCTTTCATTGGCGAAAAATCGCTAGATTTTCTAGCTTCTTCTTCTATATCAATTATTATTTCATCTTCTTGAGATTTTATATCAGTTTGAGTCGAAGGTTCAATAGGTAAGTTGTATTCATTTTGATTTATAGATCCTTCTTGTTTTTGCTGACAAATTGGTTCGCTTGACTGTTTCTTTTTCAGTTGTAAATTTTGTTCCTTTGTCAAAACAAATGCCTCTCTTGAAGTACAAGTAACGTCAATATCCATATCAGAGTCATTCTTAGAATCACATATAGTACTACTGCTGCTTTTACTAATAATTTCCTCGTTCAAATCAACAATTCCGGAATTCTGTGGATTTAATTCACTATCATCAAATTCACTGGATGCTCCGTCATCAGAATCTATTGTTGTGGTCTGATATTCTTTAGGAATTTTTAATTTGATTTTTGGTACAATTAATGGTTTTTCTTCATGTAAATTTTTTTCAGAACTTCCAGAAATATCTCTTTTTGTTGTTTCCGGTATTTCCCCTTTAGCAGTATGAGCTAACTGAGTTGAATCACTTATTAGAGAAGAAACTTCCATCACATTACATTTATCGCGAGTAATTTTCAATTTTAGAGAAGGTAAAGCATTCTCTAGTCGTTCTTTTTGCTCACGCTTCTGTTTCAACGAATTCCGATTCGATTTATATAAATTAATCAAATCATTATCATTATAATCGTAATGATCCAATTGAAAACTGCTGTCGTCTTCTTCTTCTCCTATTACTTCATTTCCAGTATTAGAATAATCTTTCCGATTTTCAATTGCTTCGAATATTCCACTATTATTTTTATTTAATAATTTTTTATTGATGTTATTATTGTCAGTATTATAAAAATCTTTATTATGATGATGTGCTTTTGCTCGATTGGAAATATATTTGGCATTAATGGAATCCAAGGAATTACTTTCTCTTGTTTTGTTCAACTTACAATTTGAATTATGGGTTCCTGAAATTAAGTGTTTTTTAGAATACGTCAATCATTTATCTATTTTATTAATGAACATTATTATATTATAATTATTTATAATAATATTTCTTTTCATATTTCGTAGTTCATAAGTTCCCAATTAAGCAAATTAACAAAAATAAAATTAGAAAATGAGTGATTATTTATTTTATATAATGCCACATAAATATTTTTCAATTTTCCTTTTTTCTTAATTAATATTTTATTAATCTAGAATTTTGGACGATAGTTTCGAGTTTTTCGCGAGTTTGTCGTTATTGGATATGATGCGCGGGTTAGTCGTAATTAGATATGATGCGCGGATTTTGGCGCGTAATATAAATATTTGTATTATACATATATGTATTAGAATTAGATAAGTATAAATAAAAACAAATTACTGATTCCCAATGTTTTTTGACTTCGTAAGAGAAACAAAAAAAATTAAAATCTTAAAAAAGTATTCATCCCCACATGACTATTATTAAAAAAAAACTATTAAAAAATATATATAACAATTTACCTGTTTGGCCACATAAATGGCAAATTTTTAATTTTTCAGTACAAAAATGTTGTGACAAATCATCATGTTCATTAAATATTGATTCACAATTACAACACATTAAATAGCATGATGAATTTTTTGATAATTTAGTTAAGTTTTGTTGACAATCAAAATGATTTTGTTCTTCATTATGTTGCAATTCGAGATGCACACTCAAGTTTTCTACATTAGGGAACAGTTTCAAGCAATGCAAGCAAATAAATTTTTTATGTAATTCTCGCATATGCAAAAATAGGTTCCAACTTTGATGAAAGGTACCGCAGGAAGAGCAAAGAAAAAATTTTGTTTTCTGATCGTCATTCCTTCTATCAGTAGCAATAATTTCATTTTCTTTTTGGCTCGCGACATTTTGAAAAGCAAGAATTTTTTGCTGGTCAAATTCAAGTGATGGCATTGAGCTGGCAGCTAGTGTCAGCGAACCATCCGGAATATAATAATTAGGTAATATATTATTTTGATCATTTGGTAAACAATACTTTTGATGTTCTTGCAAATCGTTTAAAGTGGAATAACAACTAGAGCATGTCAAACACTTATACTGAATATAAGCTGTTTGAGGTAAATTGTTTGCTTCTAAAAACTGAATCGGTTGAGTTTCATTAGAAAATTGTTGCGAAAAAATTGTTTGTGGAAGAACTCGCGGTTGTTGTTGTTGTTGCTGTTGAATATATTGTGGCAAAATTTGTAAATGTTGTTGCGGTTGAGATCCAAGAAATCCTTGTTGTATATAAGTGGTATTATTGTTTGGTTGTTGTAAAATAGCTTTCAACTGAGGGGAATTTTGTTGCATAACATCGAATTGTTGGGCTTGCTGTTGTTGTAAAAAATCAAGATTTGGTTGAACAATAAATTGCTGAATTGGTTGATGGGTGATAATTTGCTGCTGATGTTGTTGAAATTGGGTATTTGATGTTGAAATATATTGTTGATGTTGTTGTAGTTGCTGATGTTGTTGTAGTTGTTGGTGTTGTTGGAGTTGCTGGTGTTGTTGTAGTTGCTGGTGGTGTTGTTGATGGTGAGATAGTATTCTTGAATTTCCTTTTTGCTGATGCTTTTTTTGTGGGGATTGAAATATTTTTGTTGGAAGTTCGTGATCAAATTGAGACTGGGATGATGTCTGTAAATAAATTTGTTGTAAAAAAGGCGTTTGTTGTTGAGAACTATGTAAATAATCTGTTCTTGGTTGGTTCTGATGGATCATTTGGTTCAAATTTTGCTGTTCATCGGTTATATATTGACCTCGTTGTGATATAATATCAATATCTTGAGATGGAGGCTGATAAACAATCGTTTGATATATTTGTTGTGAAGATGGCTCTTGCGTTAATCTCAAATCTTGGGGTTGATCTGGGCCATGACTAAGTTTAGTAGATAAATCAAGTAAGGAAAGATTTTTTAAATTGTCATTTTTGGATCTTTTCCTTCTACGTTTTTCTTTAATTAAACTTGTTTCTGCTTGTTGTTGTTTTCGTTGCTTTATTTTATCTTTACGACTATTATTATTGGCTTTAGGTGCGTTTGAATTGTTCTCCCCATCTATTTTATAAGATTTTATTTTAAAATAATTTTGAGTTGAACATAATTCAGATTGAAAATTATTTTCTTCCACAATTGTTTGGGCGGCATTATATTGCGTGATATTTTTTATTATATTTTGTTCTTCTATAGAAGTTGGGTGCGGAATGTATTCACTGTCGCCACCGCCATCAAAACTTTTTTCATTAATATCTACATCAAATTTTTCATTTATATTTTTGTTTTCTAAAGAATTTTTTAACGACATATTCAAAGTTTTTGTTCTTCCTAAGTTCAAATGTTTATTTTCTGAAACCAATTCCTTATGAAAATTTCGTTCTAATAAATCTGTAGGCACACGCCTTTTAAATGAATTCTTACTATCATTTCGAATATCTTTTTCGTTAGTGCTCAATTTTCGTTTTAAAGGATTAATTTTTTGCGCGTCCCAGTCTTGATCAATAACTAAATTTGACGAAGAATTTGAATCACAACTATCATCATTCGCAGAATCTTGAAATTTTGAGGATAAAAAATTTTTATTGATTGATAATTTTGTATTTATAGATAATTGTTGCTGAACTTGGGTTGTACTGAAGGAAGAGTTATTATTATTTAGAGTAGTAAGTAATTTATTTGCAGACAAATTCTGCAAGGCTTTATCTTCACTCAATGTTCCTAATTCGTTAAAAGATTTTTCATTACAGTCTTCTTTTTCTTTTAAACAATTTAAAGAAGTTGCACTAGAATGAGAAGGTGCTAAATTTTTCAAATATTTATTTTTCTCCATTTCCCGTGCTATTTCATATTCCATATTTTCTGATTCATAAAATTTTCTATCATCGTAATTATTTTTTTCGCTACTGCTACTACTAGTTAGTACTGAACTATTTAAGATTTCGTTATTATTTTCTTTATTGTGGTTTTCAGAATTTTTTTCCTGGTTGTCTTCCGAACTCGTTTCTGCATTTTCTGTGCATAATTTTTTTTTTTCATTTAAGTGCTCCGACAAAAATTGTAAATATTTAGAATCATTATTCAAGTTCATTGATAAAACACATTTGCTATGTAATGGATTATCAGTTGTCCTTCCATAATTTACCAAATTTTCAGCTGTGGCTTTTTCCAAACAATTTTCTAGATTAATTTTTTTAATGTTTGTTTCATCGTCGTTAATAGCTTCCAGACTCGGAGAAGATGTACAACTTTCTTGCCGGCTGTTGGAAATAATTTCTAAACTTGGAGAGTTACTTGAATCACTTTTATTCGAAACGGTTTCATCTTGATTAAATGACTTACTTTTTCTCTGTTCAATTAATGCGTTATCCTTAACTTCTTGATCGAGACTATCAATTTTTGTTGAAATGTTCTCACAGCCAATATTTATGTTTTTTGAATTTATATTTAAATCAGTTTCATTATGTTGTTCAAATTTAGATTCAGTTGAATTTATTGAATTATTCGCCAACTCTAAATTACTAATTTCATTAGTAGTTGAATTTACTTCAGAAATAATTTCACTGTCTTTTATATCATTGGAAAAACATTCAAATGGCCTACTGATACTATTTTTTTGTGATATTTCTTTTATATACAGTGTTTCTCGCATTTTTGTCGTTTCTGAACTGATATTATTATTACTATTATTTTTACTTAAATTAATGATTTTTGAATAGGATTCTGGATTATTTTCATTATCAGAACTAAGCTCAAAAATTTCATTTGTCGAATCACCTTCATTTTTATCGATTTCAAACGTTTCTTTCTTAGCACTCTCACTATCAATTTTTTCAAAATCATCTGACTTTGGAATCGAATCTTCTACAATATTGTTTTCTTTCGATAAATCATGATTATCCTTTCTTTTGAAATTTTCATTGCTGAATAGTTTCCATTTTTCAGATGAATCTAAATCTGTCGCTAAATTTTCCGTTGGTGTAGACTCGTTGGTTTCGTTTTCTTCGACTTTTTTTTTATTCAATTCGAAAATGTTATTATAAAAATCTTTATTTTCTGATCTTATATTATTTTCTAATGTATTGTTATCGAAGCTAGAATTATTTTTTGAACACAATTCCATGTTATTGGTAGATTCAAGTTTACATACATTTTCTACATTTTTTATTTTTTTCGGGAAACCTTCATCTTCTGGTTCTTTTGTTAATTCTGTATTATTTGGTTGATTATCAAATTTACAATTAGATTTACTTATTTGTGTTGAAATTTCTCTCAAACTTCTATCAAGTTCAACAGAATTTTCATCGAAATCTTTCAAACCAGATGAGTTATGCTTATTAGAGTTAATTTGATCAATATTATTGAAATATTTATCTTCATTTTGTGTTGAAACTACATCATTCTCCTGCTCTGAGGTTACTTGCGGCGTTGTGCTATCAAAAATTGTTTTCTTCACTAATTCATCGTTATTTTTTTCTATTCTTTTGTTAAGTAATATTTTTTTTAAAATATTCTTTTCAAGATCGTCTTCATCTGCAGACTCGCTTGATGCTTTCTCTGTAGTTGTTGTTGACTCATTTATATTTACATCATCCATTATTCAGGAAATGCCTTAAATTAAAAAATTTTAAAGGCTTTTAGTTTCAAAAAATTTTTTTCTCTTATTTACTATCTATCTCTACTTAATTCTTAATCATTATGTCAGAATATTTTTAAATTGAGTTTGTAATTAGTATATTATCAGTATTTAATATATACCAGCAGGAAGTGGATCATTAAAATCTAATTGAAATCATATTTTCGAGAAACAATAAATCTATATTCATTGAATTCCATCAAACTGGAATTTAGGAATAGGATTTAGGTAGGTAGGTACCTACGTCCAATTTTTACAATTCATTGTACAGGTACTTATTTATCCCACAGAAAATTCTTAAAATCAGATGCATTCACTTCCGGTCCATTATCAAGCCGCTGCGATAATAACTAGATAATTTTGCATTGCAATAACTTTAATAACTTTCTGTCGAATACCTACTAGGTACTATTATTTGAGAACAAAACAAAATTTAAAACAAAACTCTTCCTGCCCTGAAAAATTCTCAATATTTTTCAATTAGTCAGTAATTAGTAGTAAAAGAATAATCATAAAAACAAACAGCCCAAATATTTAGCTTCACACAGTCCAAAAGACCAAAAAATGCGTAGTTTGCTTTTTTTTAAGGTGGACAAATCAAACAACAAAGCAAAACAAAAACAAACTTTTTCGCATACAAATTTTTTATTTATATTTTTTTTTTTTTGTGGGCACAATCGCACAATAAAATTATAATATTTTTTTTATTAAAAGTTTTTATTTTCAGAAAAACAAATGAATTAATAAAAATATTATTTTAAATTAAAAGATCTTTCATCGCTCGGTTCGGTGGCGCTTTTTTTTATTTTCCAAAATATTTTTTTTTTTTTGCTTTTCTCTAAAATTGATATTGAAATAGTAGTATAGAAATATTACCTGGGTTGGTTTTTTTTTTTGGGCTAATCAAAATATTGCAAATTGACAAAAAAAAAAGAACTTTTCGCGAATTAAATTTAAATAAATTCAAATTGAAAAAAATATATTTTTTTATTTCCGTTTTGATTATGAGCTTTTTTTCATTAGTTAGTTAATACTTTGTAAAGCAAGCAAGCAATGCTATAATTTTCATTTGGATATTCTAAAAATGAGAAAAAATTCTCAAAATGGCGTCATATTTTATTTTTATTGAAAAAAAAAAATGCGGAGTCTTAAAGTTTATAAAATATTTCCACAAATTGTCAGGTCTATGTAGAAAATCCTTACTGAATTTTGATGAAAAAATGTTTATATCTCCTTAAATTATTTAATTTTCATAAAATAATTAATTAAAATAAAATAAAATTAATTTAAATTATTTTTTTTCTTTCTTATTTCACAATAAAGTGCTTCTTGCTTTTTTTTTATAATTTTTAACTAAACGTGAAGTTGGCAATATATTTATGACAAACTTTATAATGCCTCAGAGAGAAAACAATGCAATGTGATATTTACAAATTGTTTGTCTTGCCAGCATTCGAAATTATAATATCTCGCTTTTTAATGTTTATCAATATGTATTTAATATCTTGTTCTTTTTCCGGATATTTCGTTTCTTCCGGAAACTTTGTGGATATTACGATACAAAAAGTTATTCCGGATATTTTAATTTCCAGTTCATTTTTCACTTAGCCGTTTCTTTTAGCTACTTTTTCCTAGATTTAGTACGTTTGGCACCGTTCATTTTGTGTCAAAATGTCAAAAAATATCTAAAAAACAAAAAAAGTCGAAATCTAAATGTAATAAAACTTGATTATAGTATCAAGTTTGTGATTTGATTACTACGGTCTACGACTGTAAATGTGTTTCTAAAATCTAGCAAAAGAGCTTTGAAAATTGAAATAGAGTCAAAGTAACTGTCGCTGATGAACGCAACAAAAAAACTTTAGCTCAAACATCGCAAAATTTGAAACTATTTTAATTTTATACTAAATTTCGAGTAAATACACTCGTCAGTTGCGCTGATTATTAGCTTCAATACTGTTAAGTCTCGTCGAAATTATAACTTCATATTTCTTTTCACTCATTGATTAGTTATTATTAGTTAGTGAATACTAATCAGATGGTAATACTTTTTTCGAAAGGAAAAAAATAATAAATAAGAAATATAAAAAAAATAATATTATTTATTATTAAAAAAAAACAATAATTCTTAAAATTTAAAAATTATTTTTAAATTATAATAATGTTTTTTAAATATTAAATTAAATTTTCAATTCTTAGGCAAAAAATTAAATTCGAGCTTTTATTATCTCATTTTACGATTTATTATTACCTATTATTACCTAGGAAGGTACCTATATGTTTTCCTTGTGAATTTGATTTTGAATAAATTATTTTTTATCACAAAAAAAAAAAGTTCGGTCTTTTAATTTTAATCATTCTCCATTCAATTAACTTTTTTTTTCAATTTTTATTATAAAGTCGTTTGAAGTAAAATATTTTTATTCTTATTTTTTGTCTTAAGTAATTGATTTTCATAGGTTGACGTTGACGTGTGTTTTTTCTTGCCTATAACGCAACCTAGGTACCTGTTAATAACTAGGTTGGTGAGTACCTTACGCCTATATTTTGATACAACTACGTACAAGATTTTTATAATTCGGTGATAGTGAGTCACCTCATAAGTCAACAAAAGTAAATTAATCAAGATAAGGGAAAAAAAATTAATTGTTTTTTTTTTTCAACTACTTAATATTAAAAATGATTGATTTTTTAAAAAATTTATTTTTCGATTTTCATTTTTAAATTTGAATACCTACACCTACCACTAAATTCAGCTTTGAATTCCATCAAATTAAGGAGATTAAGAAGGTAATTAATTTCGTTATCGGTCACCTGATAATTATAGGTAGGTATACCTTACCTAGGTATTTCAACAAAATAACATGTTTGCATCACTTAAAAATCGAATAAAAGAAGAAACTGGAAATGATTTTCAAAATATCATTCCAAGTAGAAGACGCATTTCATCATCTGCCTCTATGGAGCACGATACTGAACAGGTATAGTATATCTACATGTGTTTATACATTTATTCAATACACTTTTTTGTTGCTTTCTTTTGATAAAGTTCGTCCAAAATGAAACTCATATCTAGATATTTAAATTTAAATTAATGGATTATTTGTACCTCTCAAATGTGTTCGTTCTATTATGGAATGACGTTTTAAATATTTTTCCTTTTTTTTATGGATTAAATAAGTATATACCTACTACCACTTAATTACTGATAATTTCATCAAAATAAAATAAAATTAATATCACATAATATAAAAAGCCATCACTAGTATCCAAGTCACCAACTAGTACCAAGTAACAAACGTCAATCCTATCAATGCTTATGCCCTATTTCTGATTTAAATTTTATTTGATGTGAAAAATTAACGTAGAATGATGTTAGTATTTATTTAGGTTGACATTCTTATCCTAATTCTTCTGAAATACCTAACTCCTCATTTCATATTAAAATTAAACATGTTTTTAACTATGCTTTAAATTATACCTGAGTATCTCCAAAAATTCTAAATATACAAAAATAGTTTTGTTCAATAATTCTTAATTTTATTGCTTTTAGAAAGAATTTGAAACAACCAATATGTGCAATCAATGCATCGAATTAACGAAAAAATTGAATGAATCTAATCAACTATGCGAAATTTTACAAGCAGAGAAACAACAATCAGAAAAAAATAACGCAACCTTAAATGAATCATTAGGGTTCGCTAAAATTCAAAAAAATTTCATCACTGAAGAACAAGAAAAGATTCAAAATTTACAATATGCTGAAATAGAAAAATTAAAAAAATTGTTATCTTTTCGAGAGCAAGAAGCTGTTGATCGCTTAACAATAATGGTAAGAAAGAAAGAAATTGATGAAATGTTCAAAATATTGATTTTTTTTCCTCGAAATCAATAAGTTGATTTATATAAAAGGTTGATTAATGTTAAAGGTTCATTTTGAGACACCAATCTAAGAAAACTGAATGTTACCAATCACATTCGCTAATTAATCTTCTGCTTTCCAAACTTTCATTCGAAAATTCGTCTAATAAGTCTAAAGAAACTTTATTTATTTACAAAATATGAGAATTACCGTTCGTTGTAACGTGCTTATATTTCTAAACTCTTTAATTCCCAATTTTATTGTAATATCTTGATACTTAACAATTATTAGCGTGTAAGAATACAGTTCATATTAAACAATCAGGAAGAAAAAAAAAGTTATGTTTTTAATAAATTATTTTCTTTAATTTCAAAATTTTTCTAATTTTAGAAGCAAAATCAACAGCAAATGGAAAATTTAACACTAGAGCTGGAGCGACTCAAGGTTTTGGAGCCAATGATGGAAGATAAGCAGGTATATACAAAAAATATTTTTTTTTATCAAAAAATGAAAAATATTATGTGCATGTGTAGTTAGTTATATTTGAATAATAGTGAAGAGAAAATTATTGATCACTTAGTGATAACGTACTCATTTATGTTACTTTAGAGTTAATCACATCGACATTACCCTTCAGTGGTTATTTTTTCAATTGCTAAATGTAGGAAGAAGAAAAGTTCTTCTTTTACGATTGAAGAAATTTATTTCAAGTTAAAGGAATTGCATTTAATATAAAAATCCAACAAGACAAAATGTTGTTAGGATATTGATGTATATAACAAGCAACTGAGAATTCAACATTTGGATCAGAATTCAATTGTATTAATGTTGTACGAATTCGATCTGAAATTGACGACAAATTTGTGTATGGAAAATTTAAAGTAAATCCATAGATCTAAAAGAATAATAATTATAATTTAAGGCATTAACACAAAAACAATATTTTTCCTTACTTTATAATAGGGAAATTCATTACTTATTCGATCCAAATAATTTTCAGAATCTTTATCAAGTAATACGTCTTGTTCTAATTCCACAAGTATATCGTACATAACGTTATAGAAGCTCCTGTAATGAAAAATAAAATTTTAATTTACATTTTGACTTATAATTACTTGTGTTAGCTGTACTTTGTTGTGCTTTATAATCAAACTTAATTTACCTATTCCAAATAGTTTTCCTTGTCGATCTCCATGAATTAATTTTTTTCATAATCTTCCTTTCAATGGTATTTCGCAATTCATGCAAAGAAATATTCAAATTCTTGTATTGATAATCTAGCTTGTGGACGCCTCCAACTGGCGCAGGATTTTTTTTATTGAATAACGCTAACCACATAGAATTATTTTTAATATTAAAATCAATCATTGATATTCTTTGTTCTGTTTGAATATTGTAATATACCTAAAATATAAATAAATGTTATGTATATGATTATCCACACCTACCATATTAATAAAGCCAATAAAATAAAACAAAAACTAACATTGTCCTGCCCCACAATACAATAAACAAATGCTAATGGACAATTCACATCAGTACTATCGTATTTTTTGCCTGTGCATGGATCAATCAAAATAAATGTATGTCCTTCTTGAATTAATACGTATGTACAATCTCCGTACGGATAACTTATTCCCAAAATAATCCAACACTTCATGCCCAAATTTAAATAAAAACATGAAAGCAGAACCCCTAAATCTTTTGCAGAAGCCCAAGTTATGTCAAGAACAGTCTAAAAAATAAAGAAATTTGTTTTAATAATTTTAGTTTTTAACAATTTTATTTGTTATGATTCATGGTACCTATTCAATTATTAGTTATTAAAATTTACTAACCTGATTACTCAACCAAATTCCATTTAAACCTAAGCAAGGACTTGAACTTTTAAGCAGAGATATTAGTGATACATATCTTCTAAGTAAGTTTTCCACATTTTCATCAGATTCGAATGGTATTACTATCGATTCCAATAATCTTGTTACACAAATCCTTTTTCCACTTTCCAATGTTATAAGAGGATCAAAATATCTTTCGGGGAATATTTGTTTTAATTGAATTAACCATTCGTAAATATATGCCTTTACTTCAGTTAATTCTGCACATTCCAAGCATTGTGTTTTTAGCTTTATGTAATCAAATTGTGGCTCAACCGTAATAAATAACCAAATGTACATTGAATTACGCATTTCCGGTATTTCTGCAGACGGCAAAGAAGTATTCTCTGTGATTTTGTTAATAGAATTAAGCCTTGGTTTTGTATAGCCTACAATCACTTGTGGAATATTAACTTCAAAAACTGCTTCAATTTTTTGTTGACTAAATAATGTAGAAATTGGAATTTTATATTCTCCTAGATAATAAGTGAATATTCTTTGGTATACCTCCATGGATCTGGCACCAATAAAATCATTTTCATCATTTACTAAATCCTCCAAATATTCGTCGAAAATTTGAATTTTTAATTCTTCTTTTTCTGCTATATCGAAATTGTTTATCTGAAGCACCAATTGTTCGTTCCATGTTGGATGAGAACCTTCAGCAGTTGTCGTTCTTGCTGATTTATCTTTGAAGCATATGTTAACAAAAGGACGAACATTTTCTGATTTCAAAGCTTTAAAATTCAATATATTAATAATGAATAAAAAAAAACAAATTTCAGAAGGTTTGGAATCAATATCTTGTTAACTAGAAAAATATTCTTTGAAGTTCAAGAAAACGTAAATAAAGATTTTTTTTTTCATGCCTTGAGAAATGCTTAGCCTATTAAAGACAATGTTAAACCCTTTAGCTAAAAATATACTTACAATGTTCATTTAAAGATCCACTGCTGATATTTATTTTTGACTGAAGAAAATTTCTTAATGGTACCCCCGTTGCTCTGAAAGCACTAACGACAATATTATAATTTTGTAAATTTTTATGCTGAACTTGAACAGGAACAAAATTTGTTGAATTTAATGGTCTATCTCGTTTTGGTCCAAAAAATCGAACGATGCTCTCTACAACTGATCTAGAATGGTTTGTGAAAATTTTCTATTTTGAATCATTAATTGGCAAAAACTTTATTATGCAGAATTTTTTTAGTATCTGTATCTACGATATAAATTTTCAGAAGGAGGTCCAGAAAAAGATTTAATGAGGCTGGGTATATACAATATTTCAAGAATCTCATTAGAAAATTGATAAAATAGTTTTTTGAATTATCTTGGAAAGATGTAAATCACAGTATTTAAGTAAATTTAGGGGTTTCATATTTGACCAATTTGAAAAAAAAAAAGAATATATGTGCATATTATATTTTTTAATTTCGCATTATTTTTTATTGCATTGCATTAATCAATAGTCATTTAACACAAAACTACATGCTTAACTAAAAATCGCAGAATTTTTATATTAATAGCAGTTCAGGTTAATATAACATTAAATACTTTTCTTATCGAATTAGCAAAAGAGAACAAAAAAAACTGTCAGTATTAAAATAAAAAGAAAAAAAACTCAATTTTACGTGATTACATTTTTAAAGAAATTTCAATTTTGAAATACCTACTTAATTTATAATTTCGTAGAACACAAACTACCTTATTGTCGGTGATTCATCGCCAATTAAAACATTTGTATAATTGTCATTTCTATTCAATTGTCTGCAATAATTGCTGATAATGTCGTAAACTTTGAGTAAATGCTTTTTTCCCCTATGTTTGTGCAAATTAATTGGATCCATCCAATCCCCTACATTTAAAACTTTTATATCACTTTCCTCTTCCAATTCATTTTCAAATAGCGGAATGAATTTAAAATCTTTATATTTCATATCATGTTTATATCTCGCTTTAAGCCAGTTCAATCTTTCGTTATTTTCAATTTCATCTCTTGAACAAAATGTAAGTAAGTCTTCATTAAAATTTAAAGTTCTATGCTCTTTTTGATTTGCTGTCGCAGCTACTGTCTGGGTGGTTTTACCATCAAAATCATTTGTTATTGATGAGCAATCGGGGCTTAATGGATTTATCAATTTATTTTCATACCATTGCTTAAATTTTTCTTGCGATATTTTAAAATTTGAATTTGTGAAATCATATAATACATCAGAATTTATTTTATCGCATCGAATTACAATTTTAATGTTACCAGAAATAAGCTTTTGAGCATCATTAGACATTGAAGAAGAAAACTCAATATTTTCTGAGACGCCTTCAGAATAATCAATTGTCATTTGAAGTGGCAAATAAATAGTTATCATCTTTTTTTGGGTTGACAGTTTAGATTTCTCATACACCTATAAAATGTGTAATTAATGTAAATTTGGTTAAGACTTAAGCATAATTAATCAATTAATAAATTTGGAAAAATGTCAATAGAAGCAAAACTTACAAAATTAGACTTTTATAGAATCCTTTAAAAAAAAATTAAACAAGCAATAAATTCGTTTTTAATATTTTTTTTATTAATTAATGATCACACTCGTATTTGCTTAGTGGGACAGTACTGATGGACGAGTATCGAAAATAATGTCCAAAGTTCTCAAAGTATCATTATGGCCAGTCTTAAAATACAATTATTTACCATTATATGAGCGAGATCATTTCGAAAAAGAAAAATTCCCTGAAAGTCAAAAGTTTATTTGCCTGTATTGAAAAACCCTCAATCTTCCGCACTTGAAAACGATCATTATATTACCAAAATAGATTTTATTAATATTAATTATTTGTAGAGAATAAAGTTTATTAGGTATCAAAAGAAAATTAAATTACTTCAATTGTTATATTGTTTGGAATTTTTGTCTCCAAATAAACACCAAAACATTGATTAATTTCAATTTTAAAATCAGATCCTAATTTAAAATTTTTCGTATTGCCCACAAATTTATTATCAAAAAATATTCGAAAATTATAATCTTTGAATGTTTTCAAATTTTTGCAACGATCTTCTTTCCATTTAAAATCCAATTTAATTTTTGGTTCACCAGGTAATCGTGTACAATTTTTTAAAATTTCTTTTACATCAACTTTAATTAATTCTACATCTGGTTTTCGAATTTTTTTATTTTCTTTATTTTTATAGTACTTTTGATATTCCTCTCGCAATGTTTCTGTTAATTCTATTTGATATCTTTCATTCCATTTGAATTCATCATTTTCTAGATTTTCGATTTCTTTAATTTTTATAATCAATTGAATATTTGTGTAATTAAATCCCTGATTCTTTCGAAGTTTTTTTAATTTAAACCATATCTCTAGTGAATTACAAATTAAATTTTTTAAAATTAATTCTTCTCTGTGTAATTTTTGTCGTAGAATTTTCGTGTGATCCATGAGAATTTCTAATTTCTCAGCAGCAAAATCATTTCCATCGCTATCAATTAAATTCTTTATTATTCCTCGAACACTATCTAACTCTGATGTCAATTTTAATACAGTGTTGTTTGTAGATTTTTCTCCATAAGCTTTAAGATAATTTTCAAGTTTATTCGCCAAATGATGTTCTTCTATTTGAAGTGGATGTTGGATAAATATCAATTCCTTCAATGTTAAAGTTAGAAGTCTTTTTTTTGTAAACTTTTGCTCTTGCATTTCAGATAATTTTACAGAACAAAATATTGGATTGAATTTTTTTGACTCGACGCTAAAAAAAAGTAAATGATTTTTAATAAATTGAATTCTTAAAAAATATAAATATAACATGTTTTATCGCATCGAAGTTCAGCATTTAGCTTATGCGTTATTATTTACTATTTTATTTTTGTTACTTGTAATTAAAAAAGAATAACATTAAGACGAAACTAAATTACTGATTAGTGAGAGCATAGAGAATAGTGAGATTTATCTACAAAATAAAAATTCGTATTTGTCCAACTGGAACCAAGTGAGTCAGTTTAAGTTTTAGCACCTTCTTTAGAACCATCTTTAATTATAATAATAAATGAGCATAAAAGAAGATAAATAACAGAAGATAAATTTTCTCAAGTTTTACAGTTAGTTTGAAAGGAGATGATTTATCGTGTTGGTTTTTCTTATAACGTCGATGTTTTAAAATTATCATTAATTTTATTTTCCAATACAAAAATCAGTTATAGTTAAAAGGGGAAAACATACTTACTTCTCAAAGCTATTTCCATTTGATTTTGTTTTATATAATTTCGACTCTAACTCGTAATCTTGCATATTTTTCAACATTGACGAGGTTTTTATGTAGTCAGAATTACCTTCTTCATAGAATCTGTTTACCATTTTTATCATATTTCTTCCTCTGATACCATTTTTATGTGATTGAAGGTCTGTATAGTAAATTCCATCTTCTTGTAAACTTTGTTCTTCGGTCTCGTTTTTTAAATGTTCCAATTTTTTACTGGAAGGTTTATAATATAATTCATCATCATTATAATTAATTTTAATTTTACCAAATTCATTGACAATGTTTTCAATATCTTCGATTTGAATATACGACGATGCTTGTTGAGTTTCCGACCTTGCTGTAGGGCTTAATTCTAATTCGTCTACGGAAGGCGGCGATTCTTTTTCATCTTGTAATGTTAATTTACTTGATTTCGATATATCCTCTGATATTAAATTATTAGTGTTGAGAAAAAAATCTAGTTTATTTGGAGTGGGCACTTCAGTTAAAATGTATTTTGAATTGTCTAAAATCTTTGAAATTTCTATCTCAGATTGTAAATATTCTTTAGTTAAACATGGTTTTTTCTTTTTTATTGCTTTCTTTAATTTTAATTTATGTTTCTTATGCATCTTAAGGACTTTTGAAATTATTTTTTTTTTTCTAAAATCATATGTGAAATTGTGAACATATAAAATTTTTTTGTTGTGGTTAAGTAAATTATCTGTTGTTTGTCACTATGGTTACCTAAACTTTAGAAAGATTTGATATTATATCTATTTTAATCATTCACGGACATAAAATAGTAGTTGTCTATAGAAACACTCCCTTTATTTATTACAGCCAGTTCACAAAATTATAAACCCTTACATTTTTTACATTTTATATTCGTATATTAAAAATATGGTTAATTGTCTGTGAACAGTTTTAATTTGTGAAATTCAACATCTTTAGACAGGCTGTTTTCAAAGATTAGAGAGGTAACTTACTATTACTAATAACACTATGCTACATTACTACCATAAAGTAACTATATAAGATAGAAATTCGTTCCATACAAAAAATACAAATTAAAAAACGAAACAAAAAATATTAAATATTGTGACCAATTGGGATAGTGATTTCATATATTTTAATATTTTTTGTTTAATTTTTTAATTTTTTCTTTTATTTTCACTTACTTTATGTTACTACTTAAAGGTCTATATCTATAATAAACTATGAGCAAGATAATTTAAATGTTATAGTTTTATGATATAAGGAAAAGCGAAATCTTTTTGACATATTTGCATACTTGCATAAAATTAAAAACGTCATATTTTCCTTTAAATTTTATATTTAAACTGGTTAAATTAATATGATTTAAAAATTTCTCATTTACATAACTAATTAATGCGTTTGTTTAATGTAGTTTTTATATTTCTCCTTAGGATGAATTAGAAAAACTTAGACATTCATCTCAGTTAGATAAAAATAATCTTACAACAACTTTAGCCGCAATTCAGGAAGAAAATAATAATTTGAAGATTCGTTTAAATATTGTTGAAAAGTCTCGTATGGATTCAATATCGTCAATGAGTTTCGATGAAAAAATCAAATCTCTTATACAAGGTAAAATTAACTTTAATAGTTTTTGTATTGTTATTTTTTTTTAACTTGTTTTTAGAGCGCAAATTATTAGAACAACGCCTAGAAGAAACTCAATTACAGCTATCAGATATTAAAACTTCTTGGAGTGGGCAAAATTTGGCACTCGAAACACAAGTTAGTCGCTTGTCAAGACAAGTGGCTGAAGAAACAACTGAAAAACGGAAGGCCTTAAAACTTCGCGATGAGTTGACTGAAAAAATTAAATCTTTTGAATTTGATTTATTGAATGCCAGAGAACAAATTGATCATCGGGATAACAAGGTTTGATAAGTACCTACTTAAATTTTTGTTTAGTAAATTATAGTAAATATGTATTTTTTTGAACCAATAATTTTCCAAAATTTAAAAAAAATTTTAAATAGTTACAAAATTTAAATTTTTTTTAAATTACGAATAGTGATAAAAAATATCTGTCGGTTTTTTTATTTGTTTTATATTCTTTTAGAATTTAGAGAATCATAATTATAATTTTTTTTCGATTATCTTCTGTAGTTTTTGGATATTTGAATTTTAATAAATTGAGTTAACACTGATATATATAATCTATAATGTTTTCTATATTTTTGAATGAACTAAATACATTTTTTCACTATCATTTAAAATTTGAACAATATTCAAAACTGTTTAAAATACGTGTTATGTAATGCATAAGTTTTATTCTGAGGAAAATAGTTTTGAGAAAACGATATCTCACTACCCAAAGAAATTCCCATTCCAATTTTTTTTATGTTTCCAGTTTTTTAGTTCGCTACAATTCTAGCTTTTATCCAAACATAAATAAAATCGGTGTGTCGCCACTTCCAGGGCTTTAAAGTTCAGAAATAATAAAAATATTTTCTAGACCCTTAGAATCAGAGAACAAATAAATGTACGAAGTTCTTTTTCTTTTCTAATTGAATCGAATTATTATTTTAAGTAGGTTCTATTTGTTCAATAAACCATTACACAAATTGTTTCTTCATATTTTATTCTTCCCTGTTTTGTTTTTTTTTAGCTTAAACTTCTGGAAGAAGAAATCGATGAACTAAATTTAGCACTAAGACAATATCGTGAAGATAATGAAAATGAAATACTAGAAATAAAAAACAAATTGGTAAATAAATTATAAGTTCATTTGAAACTATTAAATTGCAATTCTCTTTTTAAATATGTACATTATTATAATCTTTGCTTTAAAAAATGTCGGCCGTCATGTTGTAGTGTTATTGTCGTTATCCTACAGTGTGTTCGGTCGTGGGTTCGATTCCCACCTCGGGCTGGAATTTGTGTGAATTTTTCAATTGTCCACTTGATCTAAGTGTTTGTGTTGTTTTTAATGTGTATTACTTTTTTATTTTTAAGGATTCTGCATCAAAAGAAAATAGTGAATTAAAAATACGTTTAAATGCTGCTAATGAACGATTAAATGAATATGCAGAAAATTCAGAACAAATATCACATGCATTGAGAAAACAGAATTTGCAATTACAGGAACAAATTAAAGAAATTGTGAATAATTTAGAATTTGAAAGAAAAGAAAAAATGATAACTATTTTAAGAAATGCTGAAATTTCTCAAAAAGAAGAAATCTTACGAAAAGATTTAAGAATTGAACAAGATGAGTGTAATGATCTTAGCGATAAAATCAAAGATCTTAATAAGGAATTAAAATTAAAAAATAATGAGATAAATGAAATAAAACTAAAGTATCAGAAATTAAATGCTGTGATTGAAAACCAAAAAGATAATTTAGCTCAATTTGATAAACTTAATATTGAATTGAATGAAAAAAATAAGGTAAGAAAGAGGTTCTTTATAGATAGTAAATATATGGACATATGTATACAACATGTATATACGCATCGTAAATACAAAAATATCTTTTTTTTTTTGTGAGCATTCAATTGAATATATGTATGCAATTAAGATAAGAAATTACGCTAATCAAACTAAAATTTCATAAAATTATAAAAGTAATTTTCGAAATTAACTAAAATTCTGAAAGATAATATCAATTTTAAGTAAAATTTCCTTTGAAAAATGATACTTCTACTTTAAAACTATTTGCAGCTGTGTCTTCTTTTTCTTATATTAATCTAAAATGTGATGTACAAGGAACAAAAAAAATCTCTTGGATTTTTTTTATTTGTAATTAATTGTGTGTTATGATATAGCATGTTGTATGTTATTTTATGTTTTAAAAAATATAAATTATTATACAGCAGTATTAGAAAAATTATTCTGACTGAAAAAATATTTTATTTATTCTCTATATGATTTTAGTCAATAAAAATTCTTAATCAAAGATTAACTGATATGAAGAAAACTTTACAGAATGAAATAAAAAATCAACCCAGTGAAAATGTAGAAAAGTTTTCAGAAGCTGGAGGGGGAGTAAAAAATATCTCAAGTATTTCGAATGGAAGCATAACAGGACCAATTGTAATGGATGAGGTCAATTTTAAATATTTAAAACATGTAATAGTCAAATTTCTAACCAGTCGTGAAGTTGAAGCTATACATTTGATTCGAGCTGTAGCAACTTTATTGTATTTAAATAATGATGAAGAAAAATTACTTTATGACACATTGAACTGGAAAATGAGCTGGTTTGGTACAAAGCCAGAAACAAAGCAACTTCACTTAATCAATAGTAACAAATCCAATAACGGTCATCGTGCCTTTCCATTCTCACCAAGTTAAGAAAATTATTTTCGATTATTACACGCAGTATTTAAAATAGATTTTAAGTTTTTTTCTACTTTTTAAACTAAAAATAATTCAGAAATCAAAAATTATATCAAAAATATTCATTCATTCCATAAATTATATGTACGTATTTAATTTTTAACAGAGTTAAAATTTAATTTAATGATAAGACAATAACCAATTTTAGCCATGTATCATATATTTATTTATTTGAGCTATTAGCAAAAATTTAAAAACAAGAATAAAAAGTTGAAAAAAAAATTTTACTTCAATTTTATTTTTTTTAATTTAGTTTAAAAAAATCTTTCTTTATCAATTTTTTTTATGTTGAACAAAGTTGTTTACTTTTTGAATTTTTAAAATAATCTACCGCATATCGTATATTAAACTTACCTAAATGTGTCGACTTTTAAAATGTCGATTCGAAAAAATCGATACGAATAAAATATCGTTTTTGCATCTATAAAATGATTTAATTATGTACCTAGTACAATTAATTGTTTCCTTATTACTAATTTTTCTCGCACTTCGCACATTTATAAATCGTCGATAAAATTTTCAATGTTTTTGTTTTGTTTTATGTATATTGAAGGATTGAAGATAGAACCATAGAACGCTAGAACTAGAATAGAACTAGAACATCGCAAAAAAACATGTAAACAATAAATAAATAAAAATTTGAAAAATATGATTTTGTAATAGTTCATCCATAATATAGGGTGCCTTCCTATTTCGCGAACATGAAAATTTTATAGCTACACTGTAAATGAATTAATTTTTTTTTTAAATCGTTAAATGTAGGAAATAAATAATATTTTTATTATTTTTATAATTATGTAGATTTGGATAAAGCCGTGCTGCTGTGCTGCTATATATATTTGCAGATAAAAAATTGGCAAATTATAACTGCAGTCTTATTTTCACCTTTTAATTTTATTCACCTCTCGCAATGACAATCTAATATCAGCTGTTAGAGCTACTTAGTACGTAATGTTTGTGTCATACCTTATTTTGTTCATCAACTACTCAACATTGATGACTTTAAAAGAAAAAAATTTGGAAATTTTTTCTTTTAAATTTAATTTGAAATAAATAATAATAAATAAATAAATAAATTATAAATTTTTATTAACTAATAAAAAAATATATCAAAAAAGTTTTAACTAAAACAATCAAACATTTATTTTATTGAAAACCTACTTTCAAGAAAAAATTAAAGTTCAGAGAAAAAAAAAAATGGAGTGTAGAAGAAAATAAAATTTTAGTGAAATTTTAAAATTAAAAATTAATGAATTTTTTTCTTGAATTTTCTTATTTTTAAAATTTATTGAAAAACATTTAGTACAAGAATTAAGAAAATTTATTTAATAGGTATTTATTTTTTAATTTATATTTTTTTTGTTAAATAAAATAAAAAAAAATTTTAGAATTGGGTGGAAAAAAAAAATTTTATTCAAGTTTTTTTTTTATGTCATTTGAAAGGTAGGTAAAATTTTTTTTTTACATAAAATACGTATAGAAGAGAAGGGTATTTTTAATTTTTTTTTCTTTTTGCCTATATATAGCTATATTTCATTAAAGATAGGTAAGGTAGGTGCCTATCCTGCCTGGTAGGTATTCATATTCAGTAATAATAATTCACGAACGATAATTGAAATTTAGATTCCGGAAGTAATAATTATCAATAGTAGGTAGTAGTAGTAGTAGTTAGATTAGATACCTACCTATTTCGTAATTATTGTTATTGTTTTTTTTTTTTTTCAAAAGCTATGAAAACGGTTTAACAGCACAAGCTATGACAATAGCATACGACCTTGAAAATAATTATCTGTTCTTCTTAGCAATTCATATTGTCTTGTTGCGTTGTCAGTCTTTGATATTGAACATGAATGTTATATATAAACTTGACATCGATTAATTTTAATAAAGCCACAATAAAAAAAAAACCAATTAGAATAATAATCACCTTATCATATAAGAATATCAAATAGGTAGGTGTACTTGAACCTAACCAAGTAATTGAAGTTATCCACAATAGTTATCCACGATTTTTAAAAGTATGTATCTTTATATTTGGTCCTGAGGTAGGTAGTATCTTCATAAGAGAAACTGAAGTTATGGTTTCTGTAGCCCCGAAAAATGGCCATAAAGTACTCGAAACTGCGAAAAAGGAGGTTGCAATTTCTGCAGCCCCGCAGGGACACGCTAAAAGTCTTTAGCTGTCTAAGCATAGATGAGTTGCACAAGAGCAATGATAAGCTCCTTAACTCCAAAGGGAAAAAATCGTGAACTCGTTGATACATTTCTCATAATATAAAATTATGATTCAGTATGATTTGTCGATTTTTAATGATAATTCATAATAAACATCCAGATTATTACTTTAACTTTAAGACATAAAATTTGTTTTTACTAACAACAAATGCCTTGCTGCTGCTTTTGATTTTATGTAAATAAGTATCACCTCACAAGTGTTTTTTTTTTTATAACCATAACCGAACAAACAAATAATTTTTGATAAGGAAAATTGCATTTTTACACGAATATTTTGATTTTCAATTTCAAACATTCCATTCGTGTGAGATTCATTTGAATGAATAAAAATTTTCTGATAAATATAAACACATTTTTTTTTTTTTAATTTTTTAATTTCATGACTGAAACCAACTTCAATAAATTTATATTTAAAATACCTAATTGTAATTATAGTCGTATGTATATTTCACTTATTAATTTCGATATTAGCATTTTGTTTCGTTTAACAATATGATCTAATAATAATATTCTTTCTTTTTTTACGTTCAATTTTTAACTTCAAGATAAATTTAACCTTAATTTGACCTAAAATTACTAAAAAAAAACTTAAGCGCTTAAGTAATTTATCTTATACAAAATATTTATTTACATATCTATATTGAAAATTTTAGCATCTTTTTAAAATTTTGTCATCAATAATGGTGAAAGGAAAGTTTTTATGTTTTTTCACGTTCCTTAAAGGAAAATTCATATCTTGGCAGAATATAAAAAAAAAATGTTATAAGTATATACTTATATTTATGTATATAAACATCCTAAGAGCTTTAACTCTTTTTCGGGGGTTTTTTTTTTATAATCCCTTTCCTTCCTACTAAAATGCTAAAAATGTTTTTCTTTTGAAGAAATAGAATTAAGTACATTACCTAGTTACAGTTTGAATTCGAGTTTGAATCTTAACTTATTTTAAATGTAATTTCTTAAGTCAATCAAAAATAATAAAATTTTATGGGTAAAAGTAGGAAGTTATAAATAAAAAATTTAATTATAATTTTTAAGATAAATTATTTATTAAGGGTAAAGCAATTAAATAAAACTTAAATATTTTATTTTGCTCTTGATTTTATATTATTTTTTTTTAAGCTTAATTATCTTCGATGTAATCTTTCAGGGCATAGGTAATAAATAAAACTAGGACTCAATGAATTAAAAAATCTAAAGTATCTATTCTTATGAATTTTAACTGAAGGAAATTTGCAGTGCAAAATTTTTAAAATTTTATTAAGTTAACCAATATTTTTAAGAACCAAAAAAAACATAGGTCCCTGCTTGTCGGCTATAAAATTTATGGTACTTGAGAATAACAAAAAAAAATTTTTTTTTTTTTCAAGAACAATAAAATCAATAAATTGTCGCAAACAATTTTCTTTTCTTCATAGAAAAATTTATAGAGAAAAAATACTGAATAATTTTTAAGATTTGCCCTTGATATTGTCTTTTTTTTTTACAAAATTTCCATGTATATAATGTAACTAAATTACGTTGTTGTAATAAAATAGTTATTCTGCTCTAGGTACAAAAATATTCTATAATTAATATTGTCTGCTTGTTTTTTTAACATAGTTTATAACATTTAAGTACATGAGTGACTTTTTTTAATTTAGAAATGAAAGATTTTGTATATAATATGGCAAAATATCTTTTTCTATATTTTTTAGTTTCATTAAAAAAAATTTTTTATCAAAAATTTCTTTATCATCATGTATAAATTTTTTAAAAATAACAAAAATGAGTTCCAATTTATAAATTAAGTCCGAACGTAAGATGTTAAAAAAATGTTCAAACGCTTAACATTTTATAAAAGCAACATTTTTTGAAAATTTACTGAGATAATGTGTTCCTTATATTTAATGATATAAAAAAGCCTTGAATATTCGGAATAATAATTCGTACCACTTGGTTTCAATTTTAGTTTAAGCTATTCATTGACTATCATCAATACCTAGTTTACATGATAGTCCAATCGTGGTTGAGTCGAAATGTGGTTGAAAAGAGGTCAAGTGATGTAGTCGAAAAGCATGTGGTTGAACTGTGGTTGAATTGAGTTTGAAAATGACAAGATCATACAAAAAAAAAAACAAACAAACAGCTGTTGCTTATTTTTAACCGGGTTAACCGTTTACATGGATAGAGTCAACTTAGCCGAGCGAATTTCTTGGGGTTGAGTCAGGTTAACCCAGATTAACTCTACCACCGTTTACATGTAGTTGAACCCGGTTTCAACTCTCCATGTAAACTAGAAAAAATAGATGTCTAATAGTCTAAAAGCAAATTAACTTTTTTTGGTTATTAATGGGTTTTTTAATCACTATCTAGGTTCTTATTTTGATAAAAAAAAAACTATTAATGCTCAATATTAAATATATGTCAACCCATTATAAAAAAAAACCCGGTTATCAATTATTAATGTACATTGTTTTACACTTACATAATATGTTATTTACAATTCAATATAAATTACAAATTGTAACTTTGAAGGTTAGAAATAACATCAGTTTATCAATATAAAGCTCTAAAACTTTTTTATTTCCTTATTATTATAACATTGGTATTATTGAAGCTTTATTTATATGTTGGAACAAAATAACATAAAAAGGCTTAAAAATTTAAAATATATACGTATGAAAAAAAGAAATAAAAAAGTTGTTAGTTCTTACCCTTTTCACTTGGGAATATAGGGTATGTATTGAAATTACCTACTACTACATGTCACGAAATTTCTGATAAAGAAAAAAAGATAATTGAAAAAAACTTTAAATACTTAGGTACATGACTATTTGAAAAAAGGATTAAAAAAAATGTTAACTAACTACTTCAGAACTCAAAACTTAAGCGGCATGAATTTAAGAAAAATTCTTATATATGATAAAATAATTATATATGATTCTGATATACTAATTAAATTACGAAAATATAATCTCTTTTATGATGATGATAAAAGGAGTTTGTTTTGTATTATTTAAGTAATTATCTTTATGTAAAATTGATAGAATGTGTCCCTTTTTAAGGAAATCTATTGAAGTAAATATGTCTCCAAACTTGTAATAAAATTAGATTTTTTTATATGTTTTGAACCATTCCTCTATCACATCCAATCGCTTCTAGCCCGCGAAAAGTGATCTAGATTTATAAAATATTATTTAACATAAAAGAAAAATATTTATGTTTCAAAACAAGTACAAAATAGTATTTTTTATTTTATATAAAAAATTAAAATTTCAATCAAAAAATCTTAGAAATATAAACAAAAAAGGAAATAAATATTTAAAAACATAATGATTATTCTGGAAATAATATTGAATGTATATTATAATAGTGATGTATGGTTTTTTTCGGTTAGAAAAAAATGTTTTTAAAATTTCACGAAAATATTATACATAAGTATTTACTAAATTTGTCAGAAAAAATTCCTTTGGAGTCATAACATAGCATAAAATTTATATTTTATGAAACATTGAATTGTGTCAGCAATATACTAACAAATATTTTGTCATGCGTATAAAAATTATTCGCGTGCCAAAAAAAATTCAGGGGCATAATAAAAATGTAGACAGACTATAGTTTCATTGGAATCTTTGAGATATTTATTATACATTATTTCCTCTCGATGGCTTTTTCGTTATAAGAACTTACTAAAGTCATATAAGTAATAATTAATTTTTTCCTCATGATTCATCACATATGTTTTATACTTATTATAAATTCATATATATTCTATAGATTAGCAAATGAAATAATAAATATCAAGGTTCTTAGTTCCAATTGGCTTAGTCAAAAATGGTGAAATTGTAGTTATACTTAGCAACACAAACATGTATAACGTTTGAGGCTGAAATATCTTCTTTTTTTTTTCTCGAAAAATAGTTTTAGCTAGAAATTTTAATCACAATAAAAATATTATAAAATTAACATATTGCGTGATGGCTATGAATTTCAAAAAACACTTGAACATCCATCATATTTCATTTTGCAATTATTTTATATAAATACAAAAAAATCTCGAACCGGATTAAACATAAATAAAAATTATAAATACATTTTTTTTTACGGTGAAAAAAATTAAATATATTATATTATGTACTTAACTATTACATATATTTTATTTTCTAATAATAAAAGAAATGTCCTTGAAAAATATTTAACCATATATACAAACAAAAAATCTTTTCCTTTTTTAGAAGAGAAATAATTAAACAACTAAATACTATATATATAGGTACAGTAGGTATATCGAAAGTATTTTATTGTGAATTAACAAAATAAATTAAAATCCAATTAAAAAATTATTTATTTGAAATAAAATTGATTAAGTTCTTACCTTAGTATTTAAAATGTAAAAAATTTTTTTTAGAGTGAAAAGAAGAGTAAAAACAAAGCTATGATGCTATTATGAAACCGGATTGAGGGAAATTTTAATTTTATATGCTGACGATGCAGTATTAATTTATAGTGAAGTTAGTTTGGAGGATGTTTTATGGCGAAAAATGGTTATTTACTCCATATTTATTACATACTTACATACTTAAATTTTTAATTTTAAAAATGAGAACGCAAAGAAACATTGTTTTAAAATTACACCTAAATTATCATTATCAACTCTAAATACAATTTAGATTTATAACAAATTCTGATGACATTTTTATTAAATTGTTTATTAAATAGTTTAATAAAGCAATAATCACAGATTTAAAGTCGATCGCAAGCTATAAAATGTAATAAGGAATCTTTTTTTAATTTGATTTTAATTATCTTACTTGCTGGTATTTTATTATTTATTTTTTACCACATTTTCTTAGTTTTTTAATTACTATTATGCGTGTGAAAATCAAAAAGTCACTAAGCGATGGAGTACTTAATATTTTTAAAACACATTTTTGGATGCTACAGATTTTCTTTGAAAATAATGAATAGTTTCTGCCCAGGTTTCTGCCATTATCAGTTACAATAATTATCGTGTTACATGGCGAGTGGAGGATACTTTTCACATTTCGAAAGCAGATTTAAAAAAAAAAGTTTATAATTCTAATCTAAATCGTGAAACTAAAATAAATGAAAAAATAAAACTCAAGGGAAAATAAAATAATCTGGTTTCAAAATATAATATACTTACATAGGTACTGAAAGATACGGGGAGGTAATTGAATATTTTAACAAATAATCTGGTTCCATTAATAAAAACAATTAGCTCGACCAGGAATAAGTATCTGAAATTTGAAAGTTCTTCTCTGCGTACTCTAACAACAATTATTGTATTACATACTTATAATACAAAACTACATAGGAGAAATGTATTTTATTACGATAAGAAAAAAAATTTCAGAATACGGAATATCATGTTATCTACATTATGATTTCGATTTTTTGTCACCGGAACTTTTTGATTTATGACAATATTGATTGTACGTCGGCATGGCGTCGAACACAATGTACATATATTTTTATTATCGAAGTTCATTACGTATGTCGCTATTTATATTTTTATTAAGAATCAAATCAATTACTTATTATAATGTATAATAAATTTATTATTTTTATTTCCGAAACGAAATGTTTTTTTTATTTTTTAAATTTTTCAATGACAAAATATTTAACGACCTAAGAGTGTGTTATAATATGTTGCACATTTTATTTTATGGTATTATTATACTTACATATTTAATTCATAATATTCTCCATACATATTTCTATTAGAAATATTAACAACTTAGATTTTTTTTTTTTTTTCAAAAGTTAGCAAGTATTTTGAAGGGGCGATTAACTCGAACATTCTCAAATTTATTTTTAAGATGATCACTTTTTTAAAAAATCGGCGTCCTTTATGAATATTTATTAAAAAATACGCACATAAATTATTTTTTAGAAGTTACTAATTGCTTTTCAATCAATTAGGTATATTTTTTTAAAGGAAGCTTAATTTTTATCGATTGGCTTTGAGATAAGGGTACAAGAATTAAACTCTGTTGTTCAGATAGCGCGAAATTCAATATTTTTTTAGATATAACATCGAGTACAATACATTTTTTATTTTTAATATAAAATGTATATACAAATGCATATGTGGTTATACAAAGTTATAATTATTTTTAATTTTATTTCAATTTGGCAATTAAACAATGTATTACTATTATTATTTCTATGCAAACGTATAAACAAAAAATACATTAAATTTAGTACAAAATAAAACTGACTGGAATTTTTGGAAAGAACACTACAAATTTTTTTTAACTATTGTATAGTACGTGTAGTACCTAATTTCTTTTTTACACTTCTGAAACTGGTTTTTTAGTTCACCTTTTTCGAACACTTGTCAGCATATATGTCAAAATTTTGCGTATTTAACTTGGATATACAATTATACGGAAAAATGTACAAAAAATAATTTTAATCAATATTTTCACTACACACGCGTATCTTATGATGTTCTTTAAAAGTTTACGAAATTTTCAGGAAGTATCTACGTATGTACATTTAAAAATTATAAGAACTTTAACATTATAATAAAAAATCACAATATAATTATGAACATAATTAGGTATAGTGAATAACAATAAAAAACTAATAATAAGTAAACGTGTGTAAAAAATTATTAAAAAACTCCTTAAATTCAAATTTGCTGATAATTTCAAAAAAGTTTTTTAAATAAAATCATAAAGATTAAATTAAATTTTAAATGAAACAGCAACATCCCCAACCTACTTTTTATTCATAATTTTCAATAAATAAATAAATAAAATGCCCATGTGTATGCATGCATTATGCTATTATCCATGATATGGTAGATTAGACCATTTGAATGTTTGTTCAATATGTTTAAAATCGATCTCTGATTCTCTGTCTGTCTTTAATACTTCTAACTGCTTTCTAACTGCTTTCAAACTGCTTTCAACGGAACTTATTTAAATTTCACAGAAAGAAGCATTCGGGTAAAAGACAAGTTAAGTTTGAATTTCAGCCAAATCTGATAATTCTTTTAACGTTATGAGTAATTTAGATTTTGGTTAACCGAAATTAGGAGGAAATTAGGAGGTATATACTAAGACGACCTCTGTTATAATTTTTCCAAACTAACTATATATAGTTTGTGTATTCATTTTAATTTTTTTTGTTTTTGTTTTTTTATTTTTTGTCTGCGCTTGGCCAACCTAATGAGTAAAATATACTTCAGAATTGGATAATTTTGTTTTATATTAGGGAGCTTTTTTAGCCCCGTGACCGTACTCAATACGTCATGGGCTTATATCTGGTCTCCTTAATTATCTGATTTGGTTGAAATTCGAACTTGAGTTGTCTTACTTACTCGAATGATGAGTGTGATATTTGAAGGTGTTCTGTTGTTTTGATAGCAGTTAGAAGTATTTATGGCAGACAGAAAATCAGAGATCGATTTCATTATATATAAAAACTTATTGAAAAACCTTACAGACAGAGTTGCTAACCAACTCAAGATGAGTAAACAGTCAACTGGTCTATTTCATCCTTTACTCGGACACTAACATTAATTAATTCATATACCTATAAGCTTTTTATTATTAGAAATTAAAAAAAAATACCTAAGTACCTACCTAATAATTATATGAAATCGTTTCTTGTTACTAAGATTTTCACTTCAAATTTAAAACAAAATTTATCAGCAATGAAAAAAAAAAACAAACTAATAAAAGTGCAATGTATTTTCACTTATTTTTTTAATTAATCTTTTGGGTAAATATTTATGTTGCTTGATATATAAATATTATTCCAAAAACAATCAACTCACTACTAACTAGAAAAAAATAAAATTCTCTGAAAAACCACGCAAGAACAAAAGATTAATTAGAAAATTAAAAAATTTATCATGTTTAAATATTGTTCTGTTTAATGAGTTCACATAATTTTCAAATGAAAAACTGCGGCTTATAGTAAAAGAAAACCCATTTACATACATAATGAATGAAAATATACGATTCTATAATGTATCACCAAGTGTCGGCTTCGATTTAAATAATTTGTGGATGGAAAATTTTTATATATGGTTGACTTAGAAATAATATTTAATCGTTTGGTTTATAATATTGCGTACATACTATTAATTACTACTCCTATTATTTAGTACCAAGATATTTTTTTTATAGAAATACAGGATTGAATTCTTTTCTCAATTTAAATAAAAAAAATTTGTGATTATATATTCTCAGTCAACAGCATAAAATTAGAAATAAGGATTAATCAGCAAAAGTTCATAACTTGAAATATCACGAAATATTTCTAAAATAAGTCATGTTTCTCAAACCCATTATTATATTGTATAAAGTCTTAAATAATCTTTAGAAACAGGGCGATTATCCTTTTTCTAAAATGGTCCCAAAAACGGTTGAGTTCATATTATTTTCTTAAATACATTGGTTCAGTTCTCGGAGTTTACTAAATGTTTCTACAGATAATCATTTATGTTCCTTTTCATAAAAATATATAATATTATTTTAAAGTGGTAAAAATCGATTATAGGTATAACAATATAATCAAGTAGGGGACAGAAAAAATTGTTTCGTTATTAGGAGAGCCACCGTGAAAATTGTTAAGAACATTTAAATTCTCATCAAATGTGAATAAAAAAATGATTAGCTCCGATTCAGACCAAGGATTCGGACTGTGGCCAAAAAATGAATTATTTGTCATTTATGCTGTCATTAATATGTATATTTAAGTAGGGTGTTTATGAGCGAGAGACACGTACCAATACCATAGTACCTACATTAAGATGTATATTTTTGGCTGACTTCATTTAAAAACTTTCCATTCGAATTTCTAATAAATGTTTTTTAGATTGCTCAATTTTAACTAAATGTGTGTATTATTATTTTATCCGTTTTTTTCAATTATAAACGTATGCATGACATAATTTTAGTTTTAAATTATTGCGTTGTAATAAACTTTACAAAAAATAAATCAAATAAAATAATTTGTAGCGACAATAGCACTAGCTCGTGTGCATCTTTTACATTAGTTATTAGGAAAATTATTTTGAAAACTTGGGCTCTAAAAAGTTACGAAAGAAAACTAAACGGTAATAATAATATATGTATGTATTACTGAAACCATAAAGAATATTTGCTATTGAAATATTAAATATTTACATTAATATAATAGTACGTATATTTATAGGTATTATTTATAATTCCAAATTTTTCTATTTTAAAAACCATCATCCCATATACATACACATAAATATTAATACATGTATGCATTTATTTTTTGTTATACGAGACGTGACATGGTTATTATTATACATGACATCTTATTGTAGTTAGGTACTTGAATTAGTAAATTTTCTATGGCACGGTTTTCCGCTCAAATTAAATGCATTAGTATCTTTTTTTTGCGCTTGTATTTAATCTATTTTAGTTTTTCGTGTATAAAAGCATGAAAACACTACTTTCTGGGAAAAAGCACATAAACTTAAAAACTGTTTATCTTTTTTAAACACTAATTTTTCTCTAAGTCTATACTTTTCATTGTTTTATTAATAAAATGGTATGAACATTAAAAAAAAACATAAACACAAATGTCTATCACCTTCTTGGAGTGTGTTGCAAAATTATTTAATTTGAATCATGTGTTTTATTGAATGATTATATTTCCAGGTTATTTTCATGAAAGAAATCAATATTTATTACACAAAAGTGTTATAAATTTAGAGTGATGAAAAAAATATTAAGTTCTTGAGACGAAAATTTATACGTTGCGTATGTTAAGTATTTTTTTTGCTTTAATTATTTCCATCATAGGTAATAAATAACTTTCACTTTTAAATTCAATTCAATTTTAAACCGTGGAAAGTAGATTATTTCATACTAAATATATATGTCAAATTTTCTTTTTCAAATTTAAGAGCTCATAGCTCGCGAACCAGAACATCAATTTTAGTTCTTTAAATGCCAAAAGAACCGTATAATTTTACGAACTTTAATATCCACATAAATTTTTATATTATAGATATTTTGGTTTTGTGTACTTCACCACTTTAATAGGATCATCATAACTTTCATTATGTTTTTATTCAACATTTTTATAGTTTTTTATTTTTTTCATTTAGACGGACCCTTTACCACCTTTTATTAACATTTTTATGTTAAAAATATTAAAAATATGATAAACCTATTCAAGGAACGAGTAATGTTCATTGAAATAGTACTCAAATCTCAATGGAATGGGCTGAATTTTAGAATTTTTAATTTTTTATCGTTGCGGTAATGGAAAGAAACACTAATCGTCTTTGGAAGAGCGAAAAATAGGGTCAACTTTCAGTGCGTTAGATAACTATAGTTCCAAAAAAAGTTTTAAAAAAAAGAAAGATATTGAGTCACATAACTCACTTATTCCTTTGCGAAATGAACATGAAGAATATAAATGAAAAAATAAAATACAAATATATGTATCTATTACTTCAAAGTATTAGAAAAAAATAAAATTTTAAATTTCATCTGACCCTCTCGAAAGTTTCCATTCGATTGTTGAAAAATCCTTTTTCTTATATAATTAACAAATAAAGGTCGCTCAGTGACCTATCAATACTTATTATGGAAAATAAACTAATTAATATTTCATAATGGAAATTGTCTTGGTAATATTAAAAAATTAAAAAAAATAACCCATTTTTTCTAAGCAGAATAATAATAAATGTTTATTTACATTATACACGATTTAATATAAAAAAATATATATTTTGATGATGATGAGCAGTGTGTGCTTGAGCAAAAAAATTTCTATTGATTTGCAAAAGCTAATCACTCCGGAATTCTCATATATATAATTGAAGCGTAAATCTATTTGAATTTTTTAGATTGCTTTGTATATAATATAATAATTTTATAATTTTTTGTTATGAAAAATTTTACAAAAACTTGTGACGTAGAATCCTATCAAAATATTATGTATATATTGACGGCTGGCTTATTGTTTGGGGTTTTTATTTGATAAATTTTCTCATGCACACTTGACATGATTAATTCTCAGAGAACAAAAGTATGTATAAGCTTTTTTTTTTTTTTTGTATAATCTGTGGCCACAAAGATATGATCGTTTAAGTCTAGGTATTTTGGAGATTTTTCAGCAGTTTAAAGATTAAAATCCTTCTCTAAAATTAAATAATTAATTAAATATGTTTCCATTTATCATATGCATGAAATATGATGATACGAGTTCAAATTTATGTATAAAATTCCAACTAAACTGTTGTTCTAAATCCCCAGTTCAACTCTCCATGGATCTTAGAAAAACAAAAATGTAATTTAGAAAAATTATAAAATTTTAATGGCATTTTAGGATCTCAATTAGCGTTGCCAGGCGTCCTCCTTTAAGGAGGACAGTCCTCCATTTACTACTTAAAATATCCGTCCTCCAAAAAGGCTTAAATGTCCTCCATATTGAAATTTACAAAAAAATTATCGTAGTTACCCTGTTGCTCGCTTTATTTTCTCGATTTATTTTCTTTTGTTAATAACTAATGTTCTTTTTCTTTTGTTTTGTGTACATATTATAATTTTTAATGGTGCTACTGTACTGAGTGATTATTTCCCAAAATTTCATCAACTGGTTCGCAGTGAAATTATTTTGCAAGGAAATAGTATACTAAAAAAATTAAACAGCATGAAACCCACTTTTTTTTTATTAATTCACTAATTAATTTAAAAAAATAAATATTATTTATATACAACTGAAATTTAGTAAGCATATAAAAAAAACATTAAAATTAAAAATCAATAAATTAATTAAAAATTAATTAAATCATTTAAAATTATTTCAAATAGCCGGTTCGCACGAACCATGGGGGGTGCCTTAAAATCAAGTGACATAAAGTCAATTGACTTTAAGTCACTTTCAAAGCGACATAAAGTCAATTGATTTTATGTCTTTTTCTAAAATGATACATAAAGTCAAGATTTAAAGTGACCTAAAGTCAAATGATCTTATGTCGCTTTGCAAAAAAAATTAAAAGTGACATAAAGTCAAGATATATTTTTTTGATAATGTTCAATAAATAGATTGTAAGTCACTTTCAAAACGACAAAAAGTCAATTGATTTTATGTCTTTTTCTAAAATGTGACATAAGGTCAATTGACTTTATGTCACTTTAGATCTTGATTTTATGTCATATTTTTTTCCCAAAAATTTGGCCTTTTCCACCCGCGCCTCACGCATAAAAAATCGATATTCGTTCATAACGAAATTAAATCGAATAATGAATTAATGTCGAGAAATAACTTAAAATTATAAAAATTAATTAATGTCGAAAATAATTTAAAATTAAAAAGTTAAGGAAGAAATACAATTTTTTCGAAAAGGTCAAATTTTTCGGAAAAAGAAATATTTTTTGAGAAAGGGCAAAATTTGTTTTATTGTTTTACAATTCATTCTTAGAAATAATTTAAAATAAGTTCAGGAAGAAATACAATTTTTTGGAAAAGGCCAAATTTTTCGGAAAAAGAAATATTTTTTTGGGAAAAGGCAAAATTTGTTTTATTGTTTTACAATTCATTCTTAGAACAATAAGAATCAATTGACTTTATGTCACTTGATCTTAAGGCACCCCCCACGAACCATAAGATTTAGACTTAACGATTTGTGCGAACCGGCAGGAAAGCATGATTGGTGCTACTACTCATGCAATAAATGAATTGTTTTAGTTTAAATGAGTTTTTTTTTTCATCATGTCCTCCTTTTGAGTTTTCAAAACCTGGCAACGCTAATCTCAATGCAAGTTGTTAAGTTTTAGAAATATGATTACTAGGGTAAAATCTGATAAAATTCCGTTAAAGAAAAAGTCGTGAAATCATTTGAAAATTAGAAATAGCTTTCTTCTGCTGATGGTCCTCCACTTTCAGAAAATAAGGTTCTAAGTAACTATGTTAACTTCAGTTTTTTTATTTTGAGTTAAAAAAATTTTTTTTATTTATTTTCCAATCATTAGCATTAGAGAATGAATTAAAAATGACTCAGGGGTAAGGCTCTTATAATTTGAAGTTCTAGAAAATGTAACTTTAAAACTATAAACGTGAAATTTGAAAGAAGTAACGTAGTACCTAGTATTATATAAGAAGCTGTCCTGCAGCATAAAATCATAACAATATATCTAACTCTATTTAAGCGGTTATACCTTCTGACCACAACAGTATTATCGAATTTTGCTGAGTACAAAATTTTATTTTTATGTTTTTTCTTTTTTATCAGTTTCTATTATTTTACCATTAAAGTATCTGAAAAAAAAATATATATAAATATTTTGAATATATACAACTTAAATACATTTTAGTTGAAGAAAAAATATTTTCTCTTCTTTTATATATTTATTATACATTTTGAGTATCTCATCATCATCGAAACAGGGAAAGCTTTTTTTTTTTTTTTAAAAAAGAAAAGCTTTTTGAGACAAAAAAGATATTTCAATTTTTATGTTGTGTGTGGAAATTTTCCGACAGTTAGTCTAGTATTTAACGGCGATATGTTAATACGGTGCTAAAAAAAAAAATTTAATATTAACGGTAAAAAAAAAAAATTAATTTTATTTTTGTTTTATTCCGAGAACTTTACAACAAAAAAAAAAAAGACTAAGAAAGAAATAGAAATAGAGTGAGAGAAAAAGAGAAAAATTTATTATTTAATGCATTATTACAACAACAAAAAATAACATAACATCACAGTCAAATAAAGAAGAGAAAGAAAGAGAAATAAAATCATTATTAACTTTTTTATAATTCTTTTTTATAAATGAAATAAATACAAACTAAAAAAATTATAAATTGTTTCATAGGAAAAAATATATTTATATATATATTTTTTTCTAATGTTTATTTTTATAATCAAATTATAGAAAAAAAAAATAAATAAATTAACTTTTACATCAAAAAATATATAAGAAAACTACACATATAGGTATATATTTTACTCTATATAATTATTTATAAATTTTATTTTATAAGAAGCAAAATTTTTTTTTTTTTTTTTTATTAAATATATATATATGCATTTCATTTAAAACTAGTGAAACAAAAAAAATATATATTTTATTTCTTCCCGGAAAATTGAAAAACTTATAAAGAAAAATCAAATTTATATCTACATAAAAAAAAAAAACTAAGATACTTCTATGTTATGTTTTTCTATTTCATTGAATAAATAATGAATCAGCCAGCAGCAGCTTCTTATTTATATTATATTTTTATCATATTATAAAAACATCATAATAAATAATAATAATACTATTTTTGTTATAAAACAAACAATACAATATATAATACATATTAAGAAAGAGATAGAAATAGGAAAATTAAAATAAAATAATCAAAATAAAGTGGAAAAACAAAAAAAAAAAAAACAAAACTCGCACACGCAATTTGAATTCACATCTTCTTAAATAAAAAAAAAACACAATTGAAAATAAAATAATTAAAAAAAAAAACTAAACTAAATTAAAAAATCAAATAAGTAGGTAGGTACCTATCTATTTAAATAATATACCTATAGCCTATAGATATATATTTTTTTTTTAACAAAAAAAATGAATAAAAAGAAATTTTTATTTTTATTTTTATTATGATTTTTTTTTTTTTTAATTTTATTAAACTCTATTAACTTTATCACAAATTAACAACAAATAATAAGTATAATAATTGAATTAATAGGCTTTTATTATTATTATGATAAAATTTTTTTTTTTTGTTATTATAGATTAGATATCTAAATATTATTAAAAAATATTGTATTTTTAAATATTATTAAAAAAAAAATTTTATCAAAATTATATAACATGGTATACCTATCTACTTTTTTGTTAGAAAAAAAAAAACCTTATTTTTGCGCATATGATTATTGAATAAAAAAAAAAAAAACCGTCATAAAATTTATTATTTTGGTTTTACCAAAATTTTTGTTTGATAAACTCTCTAAATACAACATTCATGTTATCAAAAAAAAAAACAAAAAAATAAAGGAGGAAATTCTTATAAGTTTTAATAATTAATAAATTGGGTATGTTCAAAAGTTTAAATGTTTCGTCTTTTAGATCTACTTACTGGTAGGCGCGCAGTGCGCCTGCTTTCAGTAACAACATCTATCGGTGTTTCGTTCTGTCCAGGGCTGCCAGATGGAATGAATGAAATTTCCCCAAAATAGACACTTTTTTAAAAAAATTCCTCAAATTTTTTTTTATATTTTTGTGTACTAAAATTTTTTTTACCCTAAATTAGAAAAAAAAAAAAATTGGATAACGGTTTTACTCACTTCAGTTTTTCTCCAAAAACAGCTTATTTTTGCAAGATTTCCTCAAATTTTTAATGTGTTCAGATTTTATGCGGTACCTATATGTTGTAAATCAAAAAGTTTAGTTCCAACAATAGATTTTGAGCTCAACGTACGTAGAAGAATATGGTAATGATATAAATTTCTTAAAATCATTAGGGTGAAAAAAAATTACGAGTCTTAAATTTTAAATATTGTTGATTGCCAACGTTAGCACAATATTTCTGAATTTCTTCAAACTTTCCTCAGAAAAAAACATTTTCCTCAAATTTTTCCCCACGTTTTTTTTAACTTTTTCTTTTCCCCCGAAATTAAAAATTTTCTCAGTTTGAGGAAAAAATTCCTCAATCTGGCAGCCCTGGTTCTGTCTCAGTAATCTTTGTCATTGGGATTAAATAAATCGCCTTATACCGTATCTGCACTTGGACCTTATAACTGACCTTAGAGCAGAACTGACCTGAAAACTGACCTGTGAACAGACCTTTCCCATACAAAAAAAAGTAAAAAAAATAACTAACCTTTGCGTAAAAGGCCAGTTTGCAGACAAAAAAAGTTAGTTTGCAGACAAAAAAGGTCAGTTTGCAGACATTATAGTTGCCAACTTTTCTGCTTTTTCCTTGTTTTTTTTCAGCCTTTTTTCTTTTTTCAAACGGTTGGCAATACAAATTTAAAAATAAACAAGATAAAAAAGAGTTTGTTTACACATCTTTTTTTTTTAAGTGTCAAAAAATAGAGTTTGTACGGGTTTCGTTAAGGCGACCTTATAACTTCGCTACACTTCAGGTTAGCAACCATGAATTTCTTGGTTTGAAAGTAGGTTGGCGAATGGGGTGACACACTTATAAAAGATGGTTTGGTTTGAAATTAAAAAAAAATTCTTTGTAAAATTAAAAAAAAATTCTTTGTAAAATAAAATTTTATTTTTTCGTAATTTAAAAAAAAAAAATGAATTTTTTTAATTTAAAGAAAAAATGGAAAATAAAAATAATATTAAATTTTTTTTTAAAAATATTTTAATTTATTTTCTTTTTTGACAACCTACAATTTATTATTATTTTTTTTATATCGAAGCATTTTAAAGTATGATTTTTTCTGTAAATTTTCTGCAAATTGACAGGTTATACCTTTTTTTTTTTTAAATGCAATAAAACTACGTAGTAAAATTTCTAGGTTTGTGTCGAACCGACTTTCAAACCATGAAAAAAAAAAAAAAAATTTTATATGGCAAACCAAGTACCAAACACAGAACGAACCTATTTTTTTCTGCAAAACACGGAATTCTGTGTTTGTAACCTGAAGTGTAGCGAAGTTATTAGGAACTGACCTTTGCATACAAGTGCAGATACGGTATTACGCTATGAAAATCTGCAATAGCGTCCTCTGAAAAAAACACGCAGGCTGCTTGGGGGCAAAAATATACAAAAAAAATTATCGCATGGCCCTTTGAGAAGAGCTTATCAGGCAAGGAAGTATAAAGGGCCAATAGGCTCTTCACTCGCTCAACATAACCTACTTCTTTCTATTTCTATTTTTTAAATTTAGACAATAAATACCTATAATATAATTTTAAAAAATTTTCTTCCATTTTCTGAATAATAAATAATAAAAATTAAAATAAAAAAATTAAAACATTAGATTTCAGTATCTGTAGAAATTTTTCATAAAATACTTATGGGATTGATAAAAACAATACTATACATATAATTAAATTCTAGCTTTTTTATAAAATATTTTTTTTAATTCTTTGTTTTTTTTTATATATACATGCATACATATATAGGAACATACACTATATATATAAAAATATTTCAAATATGTACTTACCTTTTATTATTATGGATTTTTATGTGACAATGAATTTGCGGTAATTTTGATAAGTGCAAGGTCCCCCCCAGCAAATTAAATCAGCTGACTATATTTTTATGTTTTTAAAAATATGTATATACAGATTACCTATTTATATTATTTTTAGGTTTTTATTTTTAATTTTTTATTATTTTTTGAAAAAAAAAAATAATAAATTATTTTTGAACTTGTTTTGAGATATGAACTTGTTTTTTTAGAAGATGAATATTTTTATAAGAATTAACAAATTAATTTTTATGAGTATCGGTACTCAAGTTTGTTAAACTTTTAAATCATATTAAAAGTATGGCATAAACCTTTTGAAGGTGAATACAGATACCTTACTTTATAGTAATAATATAACGATCATATATTTATTAAAATGTCAATTTCTGATGTTCGATTAAATAATTTTTATCAATTTCAATGTAAATTGTAATGTTAAATTTATATTACGTTCTAACTTTTCTTAACCGATTAGATTAGTAAAAGGTGAAGCATTCTGAATGATTTACTTTTTTTTTCATTTAGACAATTTTTTGTTACTCATTTCCTAAAATAACTGTACGAAAACTTTGTTACTGCTGTTTCTGAGCTAGTTTTGTGGTTAAGCTAAAACGTTATACATATTTTTATATTTTATTAATGTTTTTGTTTTTGTCTTTTTTTTTTGTTTCAACATTTTTAATATGAATATAAAAAAAAATTAAATTTTTTGTGTATACATACATACTTATCTACCTAATTTCAAAAATAATTAGATTAACGCTTTTATATTATTGAACTTGATTTTCAATATCTTCAAAGTTGACATTCACACACAATAAAAACGGAAAAAAAAAAAGTTGTTTCCCAGAAGATAAATTTGAAATTCTGAACAAAAAAAAATTAAAAATTGCTAAAATTAAGGAAAAGCAAAATTAAGGTACCTACATTAATGAAGCTAACATAGCTTTTAAAACTAGATGTTTTCAATTTCAATTAAAATGTATATTTGATCAATTATGTTAATATCAATTTGAATATCAATTCGACCAAGGGATGAGGTTCTATGTTTTTAGATTTTGGGTTAAAGGGTTCTCGACTAGTCAAGGGTCTAATTATATTCCATACAAAATTTATTGTATTCATATACATATAGATAGTTATCGATTATAGGAGAACTTAAAAGTTAGTTTGGACTGTAATTTGGATTTCGATGAAAATTATCATATTGTGTAAGCGTATGGTATTTATTTGAATAAGTTTATAGTTTTTGCATATGTATATGATGGAAATTTTTTCTTTTTACACAATTTTTATACATGCTCAATCAAAAACAACTTCATTTTAATTTTCGATCGAAAACGTCTAGTAGGTAACACTGACTAAGGGAGAATAAAAATGTTTATAATTTTAATAATATTTTAATATATACCTATACTTATATTTTTTTGTACTTTCTTTATAGAAATCTTTATAAAAATTAAGTTTATTTGTTACAACTAATTTTACTTGACTATTGATTACGATAATTATTAAAATGGTTACACGAACAATAAACTATTATGTTTATATATTTGTATGAATTTATGATTATTTTATAACTAGATATTGAATACATTAACCCTTAGAAGACCAACAAAATAACATTATATGGCAGTGAGGTAAACAAAATAATGTCTGCGTAATTTTATTATTTTGAGTGCAACTGTGCAAATAAAAATCTCTTAAATTTTTTTTTTTCAACAATTTCGATTTTTAAAAAAGAATTTGAGCTAGTGAGTATCTAATAGTTGTTTTGTAATTATATGTATTTAGATTATATTTTGTAATATTGCAAGAGCTTTTGTTTTATTATTCAACACATTAATTATTAAGTCATAAAAAAAATCAACTCATTTTATTCTCGTTTAAAATAATTTAGTTATTAATAAAATTGCCTCGCTTTCATTCTATTAAAAATACACTTTTAGGTAGAATAATTTCGAATTTTCATTTATTTTAAACTTTACTACATGAGTAGGTATTTTTTTATTCAAATGTATTAAATTAGGTATATTTGTCGCATATTGTGAAGTTTTTTATTTCACATAAAAAAAAAATACCTACTTTCTTACGAATTTTAGTTGTTGAATTTTATTAAAGAAAGTATATACCTACAACAACATGAACAACAGTTTGTAAAAAAAAGTTAAAAAAAAAAAACTTTGACATGTGTTATTTATTTTTTATTTTTTTAAAGCACAATGTCTGAATTCAATATGACGTGATCTGTGAAATTTTATTATTTACACATTGTGTTACGTTTTACATAAAAGAGATTTATTTATACAATGTAGGTACATACATTTGTGTATATATATATATAAAGAAAATAAAAATAAAAATAAAAACACCTTTATAAATAGAATTCGGTCAAATAATAATGCGATTTTACTGCAAAAAAATATACTTTTCGTATAATTATTTTAAGATATCGAAAGATTTTTTTTTTTTTAAGCTTTTCTATGTATATTAATTTCGTAAGAGAAATTTAATAAGTGATTTAATTAAAATCTATTTATTAGTGTTATGAATGCTTCCTGTATTTAAAATTATTTAAATTTTTTTTAATTATTATAGCTATTTTATGAATTAAGAAAACACAAAATTTAATGCATGTGCGCTGTTTGATTAAGTTTTTCTTAGATTAATTTTAAGTACCTAAAGTTTTTAATTTTATTTCATAATCAAATTATGAAAGTTATTTTGTTTAAACTTTTAACGTTCATATAGTTTTAAGGATAGTAAGAAACATGTTTGGCATATTATATTATGTCTGTAAAGTTTTTTTAATTATATTGGGTTGCTAATGCTTTTATTTCCTGAAATTATAAGTTTAATTGCTTATATTATGAAATATCATTAACTTCTGTACTTAAAAATTTTAAGTTGCGCTTCAAAATATTCTGCTTAAATACTTAAGTACTTATTGTAAAAGAGGACGAACATTTAAATTTAAAAAGAGAATAATAGTTACATGTAGTAAGCATTATGTAATTTATGGTGGTGTTCAAATTGATGAAAAACAAACAAATATTTTTTTTATAACATTTAACATTAATTAATTTAAATTGTTAATAATTAAAAAAAATACTAATTGAATTTATAGGTATATATAAAAAAAAGTAATAATTTTTTTTTCTTAAATACAAAAAATTTCCAATGTCCAATGTGTTGCAATTCATTCACTTAAAAATTAATTTTAAAATTTGTTGCTCAAAAATATTTTGGTTGAAGGTACTGGAGTTAGTCGTAAAGAAAGATGATTAATTTTAATTCTCAAATACAAAATTTTACAACTATATACTCATATATTTAAGATAATTTATATGATTTTAACAATTATATATATTAACAATGCAAAATTTCTAGACGGAGTTACCTAATATATTATACATACAAGTTTTCGTTAATTTATTTTATAATATTAATTCTAGAACTTCTTCTTTGGTCTTGGAAACAGGTATTTACATGTGAAAAATATAAATTATAGAAATGACTAGTAGTAACAAATCAGGCCAATGAAAAAAAATTTGGCAAATACGTATGTACCAAACCAAAGGGGGTAATTAATTAAGTGAGTAAGTTACAAATAAAATTCATTATTATTTATTAACATTATGTAAAAACAATTATATTGAAAAAAAAAACCTATGCAACTATTATGTTGTATTCGAGCTCACAAAATTATATCATAATCAAATGTACCTACATGGGTTTTCCGAGTGTTCTACAACTGAAAAGCGTTAATAAATTCATTATTATGTCGTGAATGAAAAAATACCATAAAAAGTAATTTAGGTGGAAAATATGTTGTTTATTAAATTAAGTTGTTTATTTTTTATTTTTTTTTTTTAATATATGTATTGACAAAATAAATTAAGTATGAAAATAAGTTACGAAAACGTTTTTATCTCAGCAATAATTCATCTCCGTCTCACATTCTAATTTAATTTCAGCAACAAAAAAATATGCCAAATTATTAATTTTGCTAATTTTATTTTTTAATTTTTTTTTTCATGCTTACCTGAATATTTGAGAAAAAAATTAAAAGCAAAATATTTTGATATGACGCTTCTCTTTGTTCGTTTGTTATTTATTTTCGTCAACTTGTATCTAATTATTAATTTATTTTTATTTGAAAATGCAAATTATTAAGATAAGTTGTTTTTTTCAGATAATATTTATAAACGTATATACGTGTACTGTACGTGTAAATAAATTCTATATGTAAGTACATATATGTGCTAACTTTTTATTTACAATTGTTGGCATAGTAGATAAAGAAAATAAACTCTAGATGAGGTAATTATTTTCTAAGAATTGAATTCGGAACGCTTAAAGAATATTGTTGTAATCGGTTCAAACAATGTTTTTTAACCTAATTTTGCTTTCCATAACTACATACATATAATTATAACTAATCGAAAGACAGTTTGTTTTTAAGAACTTAATAATGTAATGTAGTGTAACTAACTAAAATAAATAAAAAAAAACCCTTTAGTAAATGCTTTAAGTAATTTTTATATAATTTTTTTTTTATGAGTGACAAAAAATCCAAAAACCTCAGAAAGTTTCAAAAATATTGTTTCTGGTCTTGAACATTTTTTTGGCATTCGTACAATTAATATAAAAATACTAAATAAAAATGAGTTAACATCAATTTATCGACGGAAAAAGTTTGTTAAGCATTTTCTTAATTTTTCGGAATTTCTTCTTTTTTTTTTACATCTTTACAGAATTTTGTTAAACATTTGTTAAATATTGTTAAGTAGTCTTGTTAGAATATAAAATAATTGAAAAACTGGAAATTAAAAAAATTATAATTACTCACTTAATTTTTTCCAGTGTCGTAATATTCACGTAATTATAATTATAACAATACGTCATAAACTGTTTAGACAGAGCACGTAGAATTAACAGGTTATAAAAAACTGATGTAATAATTTCTTAAAATTCATTAGTAAAAAATAAGTCCACATAAAATTTGTTTTTCCATCACCTATTTCGGGAAAATAGGTATTTTTATTTGAACTTTGATACTCAAAAAATAATTCTGAAAAACTACACATGCAAACTTTTTTTTGGTTTTTTTCTTGACTGCCTAAAACTCTAAAACAAAAAAAAAAAAATACATAATGAATGTATTTTATTAGCATATCACTATAAAAATAATATTGAAATAGTATGCAAAAATTAATTAAAAATTTGAAATTTTCTTTTATAAAGTCGCATTTCCACCGAAAACATTGAAACGCAATCTTTGTTTTTAAATTTTTTTTTGAAGATGATAAATAACTTAGGTATTTATTTGTGTTTTATAATTTATTGATAAATAATTAATAACAATTGTTCAGCAACACAGCTTATGAAAGTTATTTAATGTTTATGCTGGAAAATGATAACTTTAAGTCCGAGATGATGTCATCGTTATATCGGTGGACGGGGTTGAAACTTTAAAATAATTATATTACATTGAAAAATCCAACTTTCACTTTAAGAATAAGTGTTTAGTTTCTCTGTTAAAAATTATAAATGTGGGAAATTTTGCATAATTAATTAGGTATTAATCTTTTAAAATACATAGCTAGGTACTTATTTTTTAATGCTCTTCGTTTACGATATCATTTATAAGTTAATCATTTCAAATTTCCACATTGTTTGTATAAGTATGTTAAAGTACACAATGCGTTAAACTTTTTTTTTTTTACATAAAGTCCCAAAAGTTTTCATATTTTTCCAGTTCCTTATCTTTTTTTTTATCTAAATCACAAATTTTTGGCTTTGCTTAACTATTAAATAACAGAGTGTGGTGCATGGAAAATAAGTGGAAATTTTAGTACATGATCGAATAGCGTGATTTCCTCAAGTTTAAAGCTGTAATTTTAATTGGTCTTTATTCGTGATTATTAGCCAATAAATGTAAAATGAAATTCCCTGGTAAATTTTGTGTAAATACATACAGTAGATTAAATTTAATCGATAATTTTTCTTATCTTGTGATTAATCTTTTTTTCTTTATTTTTTTTGTGCAAAAACCGGTGTAAGCGCAAATTTTTATTTTTTTCGACGTAAAATAACCAATAATAATACTTAATTAAAGCTCGTGGCTCTCTTGACAATTAAATATAATGATTTTGTCATCATCTTTAATGATTAGAATTTGTGTAATGATAAAAATTATAGTCATATAGTAATTCCTTATCAAAAACTTTTTTTTTTTTGCCTAATTTTGTGAAATAAATCATTTGCTTAAATATACTACAGTAATATTATTTCAGTAAATATTAAATTAATTATTTGTGAATATAGCAGAAAGAGAATAATATTTATAATATTTCTTATCTTTGGCTTTGGATGGCAGCATTATGATAAATTTCAACGCTAATGTTTTTTTTTTTTTTTTGATGAAAATTAATCAAATTTATTTATTTTTATTCATAAACAACTGAAAATTTCGCATTAACATAATGTGCACTATTATTTTGACTTCTATAATAATAAAACTTAATAATAATACTACACTAAGAAGAATTTTTTCGATAGTCTGCAAATATTGACAATTTCATCTAAGATAACTGAGAACATTTTTTTTTTGCCCTGATTACTTTGTTTTAGGTATATAATAATTATGGTAAGTCATCCAGTTCCAGTATATTATATTTTCCTAATTTATCATTTATTTTGTCGAAAGGGCATTAAACTTTTTAAAAATCGTATTCAAATATTTACTTTGTAAAGCTATTTCGAAATTTAAAAGTTTTTCGATTTTTTTTTTCTAATTATAATGTAATCTCTTTATTATGATTACATTATACATCAAATGTTTATTATTTATGGATTTGTTTATGAAATATTAAATATTTATATATTATATTTTTTTTTTGTGTTTTAAGTTGACTGAACTTTTGCTCCTCTAATTATGTATTATCTTTAAAATAAATTTTAGGAAAAAGTAAGACTATTTATTTAAATTTATTTATATTGCTTATGCAATAAAAATGCATTATTGATTATGCTTATAAAATATGAATATCTACATGTTTCTTAGTATCTTAATCTTCTTATTTGTTTATAAACATAAAATTTCTGGTAAAATTTTCCATATTAATCCAAAAAATAAGGTAGGTATATTGAAGTAGGACAATTATATTTTACATTAGTGACATGATTCTATTTAAAAAATTTTACACAAATGCTTGAAAAATTTCACAATATCTTTGTTAACTCTCTATTAAGTACTCACGTAAGTGCAGCCATAAATAAATTTGTTAAGACAAACTTATCGGTAAATAGCGATATTTATGTGAAAATTTAAATATCTTAATATTATTTTTCAACAAAGAATTTTAAGAATGATAACACAAACAAGCAGATGTTCTTTTTATATTATAGCGAAATTTTTCCGTAAAATTTTATGAATATCCATTATTCTGATTATAAACAAATTTAAATTTACCACAAACGCAAAATGGAAAATCCAATTTTTATTTAAATTATTTTTTTTTATTTTTCTTTAAATTGTGAGAAATTTATTTATTTTTTTATAATACAAAGAAAATATTCGAAGTTCCACAGAGTTTTTCTTGTTTAAAACAAACTCATTTTTTAATTGAACATGTAGAAGTACATAAATATACATTTTATAGAGATATCCACACAATATATTATACTCTTATATACCTAAGTACATATTCAATTCATATTAAATGATTATTATTTTCTTTTGATTTCATCATTTTTGTTTAATAAAAATGTGGAGCACTATCATCGTATTAATTTAATAAAATAGAACACTTCATTTTTCTTTGTTAATAACAATAGTCTTAAATTTTTCCTTGTTGTCATTTTTAAAAGAAAATATTTAAAACTTGCAATAGCATCTGTTATTTGAAGTCAAAAATAATTTGCGCCACTAAAAATAAATCTTAGTCATAATGTTTTAAGATAAAAAATTCTTCAACAAATAAAATTCATTCAAGGATGCATTATCTCACATTTCTTCTTTCTAATATCTAATTATTATACTAATTATTATCTCATTATCTATTTCGTAATGTATAGTAATTGAAAAAAGCAATATTTTATTAATTAACTAAAAAAAAATATTATTATTAAATATTTTAAATTATTTTGGTTCTTTCTATTTTTGTGTTTTCTATAGGTAATAGTAGTAAAGAATAATTTTTATCGCCAAAAACTTAGATGTACCTTTCAATTTTCGGAATTTTATTTCTGAAATAATAAATTGTATGTTTTGAATTATGAAATAAATAAATAAAAAAATCAAGCATATAGATAAAAAAATATGACAACATCACCCTATCATAATAATATGCATAATTTTAAAGAAAATAAGATAAAAAAAAATATATTTTTCAATTAGTAAAATTCTTAAAATTGTATATTTTTGGCGGTAAAAATTATTCTTAAAATATTTTTAAAAATTTTTAATTCCCTGGCGAGGAAAATAAAATTTGTCTAATATATTGCTGGCTAAAACTGTATTTTCAATTGTCTTCTATATGGACACTATAAATTTGTATTTCTCAATAATTAAAGATAAAATTAAGCTTCAACTATTCAACTAATATACTTAACAAATAAATAAAGGTTATTGTTGAAGGTGATCATCTTAATAATTATTAGAGAGTTTACTGTAGTGCTTTGATATGTATTATTATAATTTGAATCAATTTTTATTCAAAACTGTCAATTAGTCAAACTATTGATTCAAAATTTATTCAAATTTAATATTTATATGAATAATGAAAATACTGAAAGAGGAAAGTTGTAACAAAACAAATTGAAATCATAATCACTGTCCGAAGCAGAAAAGGTTTTTTATTTATTTAGGATGAGTATTTATTATTGGTGCTAGTGCTACATTGAAATAAACAAGAAAAGCTTAGGGCATAATTATAATATAAGCCTTTTTTATTTTTATTTTATTTTTAAGAGTTTTATAATGGCTCATTTGTAGCTTGTATGATGCAAAAAAATATTGCAACTAACTTTTCTCTTCAGATCCTTTTAAGATACTTTTAAGATAAAGAAGCCTTTGACATCAAAACTGAAACGATGAAACATAAATTAAAAATTCAATTTCTATAAATAAAAAAACTATTAATAAATACGAATATCTACTTATATTTAAAATTATTATTAATTATGAGAAATAATTTATGTAAAAATATTTTTAATTTATTTTTAGGTGAATTTCATTTTATCACAGGAACTACCGTTTAAAAAAAAACAAAATATTTTTCAAATAAATTGAATAATTTTATAAACTGTTTGCGGTAAAAGGGTATGGTATATTTTTTGGGGGATTGGGGCATGGGAGATTCTGATTCTAAGCCAATACAAAATGTTTCACAACATATACAATCTCAACAACAGCAATTGCCACAAGAAATTAATAATCAAGGTAATCTGCTTATTCAACAACAACAACAACAACAGCAACAACAACAGCAACAACAACCCTCAAACTCGAGTGATTCAATTCAACAACGTTTAAGTTTAAATCTTATTCAACATCATCAACAACATCGTCAACCACAATCTGCTCATAATAGTGGAAATAACAGTAGTAGCAGCAAAATTGTTACAGCCAATTTGAAACATTTAACTGTTAGTAATAATAGTAATCAGCATAAATTGAATGTAATTCATAAACGTCCAATTGATCAAAATGATATTGACAAATTTTTAATTGGGCGTCAAAGATCTGATTCATGTGCTGGAAATGTTGGTCCCACAAACCCACAAACACAATGCCATAATCTTAGTGTAACCGAAATTGACATACAAAAAACTAACAAACAATATAGCAGTAGCAGTAGTACAACTACTAAAGATCTCATCGAAAGTGATGATGAAGTTTCATTGCATCCACTTTCTAACCAGGTAGGACATTTTCATTTATTATAGTTTATCGAACTCATTATTTTTCATGAATATATTTTCGTTTTCTACTTTTAAAGAGTCAGTTAATTCTAATTATCAAAGTTAGCAAGCCAAAGATATCAGGAGCTGGTAGTACTTTATTTTTAAAAGTAAAACTTAGTTATGAAAATATATGTGAAATGATTTCCGCACATTCAGGAAGCAATTAATTTATAATCTTCACAATTTTTCGTGGCTTTCGCGAGTTAGTAGTACCCGAAAGCCCTTACATACAAAATTTTTATTAACAATGATCCGTTAAAATTTTTCACTATTTTTTCCCGGTTTTCTGAGGTTAGTCGCGGATTGAATGTTATCGAACATTTGCCTATAACACCCTCATTACCCGAAAGCTTTACTTTCAAAGTTTCACAATGATTGGATGGGCCTATAAATAAAATAGCATAAACATTCAATTATATTCAATTATATATATATATATATATATAAGATAGATTATTTTTATAATTTTTTTTTTCACAATTTTTTTTTTTATCACAATGAACTTTATTTTTGAACTAAAATTCCAATATTTCGGATAGAGCAAAAAAAAAATGTGTCATTCATTCAACTTTCTTGAACAATGTTGTTGCTCTTTCTAGGTATTATTTTTTTATCTCATTTTGTTGTCGTTAAATAAATAGATTTTAAATTTAAGCTATAAATATACTTGCATTGTATCATTAAAAAAAAAATTTAAATTTTATTTTCGGTAATTATTATGATTACACGATAGCTTAATTCAAGCTCATTTATTTCAAATAAAATTAAAATTGATTTTGATAAAACTTTCAATCTCTTATTATGTAAAAAGTATGATATTTTAGCTTAACTTTACTAAATTCCTTCAAATTATATCTGGCTAAAATTTTTTCAGTCATTATATAATTTAATTTTGTTTTTTTTTTTAGGTTGGGGGGCATACACGTTTATTATTACTTAATCAAAGTACGGTAATAAAACCATTAAATTTACGTGAATTGGATTTTTATCAGAACATTCCACAGGAAACCCAAATGTTTGTTCCAAAATATAAAGGTAAATATTTTCGATTATATTTAAATATTCGCTAATTATATTCCAGTTTTTTTTGTTTTTTTTTTTTTTTTTCAAAAATACTCATTTGTACTTTTATAAATTAAATCCATTTGTCATTTTTGTAATCTTATGACATTATTATTAATATAAAAAGTTCCAATAAAATTTGTTCCATAAAATTTAATACACTTATTTAAGCTTATATATTCTATTGTGAAACTAGTGTTAAGTAGATAACTATAATATTTTTAATCACAGCTTCAGTGTGAGAAATTTGAAAATAACATTTATTCAAATTTTTTATCAAATTAACATAGTTATACTGTCATTTACAATTATAATCTGTAACTTTACAAAAAAAAAAAAAATGTGCGAAAAACTTTTGTTTTACTTTTTTTCTCTAATTAATAAATCAAATTGAAACAAGATATTTTGACATTCGATTTCCATATTCTACACGTTAAATGCAAAATTTAAATCAAATTCAAAATTTCATAAAACAAATAGGAAATACGATAAATAAAAAAAGCAACATTTTAATAAATGCTGTAAATTATCTCTTAAACTTCGAAATTCGAAATCTAGTTAATTAAAATTGAGCTGTCGTCATATTTGGGAGATAATTATATAACTTTATTATTAAATCTTAAATTTATATTATGTTATATTGATGTCAAAAATATTTTTTAAGAGAAAAAATTCTTTACAAGGAAAATCTATAAAGCAATTTCAAATTTTCATTGAAATAGTTACACTTACGTGGCGCCGGTGTCAATATTATTCAATGAACTGGGACCTTGCTTTTAGAATTTCGTTCAGAAAGAGTTTCATTCACTTAAACAAAATTTTGTCATTATATTTAGGCCAAACCATTTTTAGAATTTTTGAAAAATAACTATGATTTTTAAATTTCTAAATTGATAAATTTCCCACATTCATATAAATAATTGTTGGTCTTTGATTAAAAATGTATATTATGATCCGTACCAAATATTTTTATTAGGTATGCGAGAAATTACATTTATAAAAAATTGGATATTTAAAGGATCGATCTTCAATCACGTGACATTTTCGTTGTTGTCGAAGCCCATAAGTCGAAATGTTATTGAAAAAAGTGAAACGTGATGTTTTTTTAATTTTTAATAGCCCAAAATGGGGTAAGTTTTGTTAATTATAATTACAAAAATTTTAAAACTGTTTTTTTTTTTTATTTTTGCATAACTGAATTGAAATAAAATAGAAATTTACTTAAATTGTAAAAAAAAAAGTCTTCTATGCCAAAAAAATGACAGAAAAATCAACTCTGTGAATTTTGGAGAGCTACGAAGATTACTGTCTTATAATATATTCTGTTCAAATAAAATTTTAGATGAATAGTAACAGTTTGTTGACAAATTTGTGGAAAATTTGAACACAATGAAACTTTATTTTTTTACGGTTGTTAAGTTCGTCGTTAAAATCACATTCATGATTTCAAAATTTCAATAGTTTTAGTTTTTAATTTCTTATTATTATTTTAAACAAAATTAGATAAAAACACTCAATAATAAACACTAAGAAAAATAAAAATTAGCTATTTGAACTAATTTTTATTTTAAACGTAAGTCTGAATTATTCTTCAAGTATTTTTTTTTAGTGATTTAAGAGTTTTGCAAGTAATTTCATTATTAATTTTTCTCTTTCGTAATTGAATTAATGTTTATAAATTTCATATAGCAATTGAAATTTATAGTTGAAATTCAAAAATTTGAATTTTTAGTCAATTATTAAAAATTTCGTAGTTTAAAGAAATTTGGTGCATTTTCGTAGGACCTATTATGTTATTTATTGCAAAAGAATTTTTTTTGGCAAGAAGATTAAAGAATAAATAATTGAAAATTTACTATTAAAATTGAGATATGTGTATAAGTCAAGATGTCTATTTTTTCCTCAAAATGTACAATTTTAAATTATTTTTTTATTTTTGTTATTTTTCAAAATTTTTAAGAATTATTGTTTTTGTGAAAGTAAAACAAGAAATTTATTCTTATTTGTGTGCATTCACTTATTTTTTTCTTCCATTATACTAAATTTAAATTTAACTTCTATTAAAATTGCCCAAGAAAAAAAAATTAAGAGTGTTGGGTACAGTATCTTTATTCAAAAAATTCCCTTTTTAAAACTTTTTCCATCAAATTAGTTATCTAGAATTTTTAGCAAAATGTTTCACAAAACTTTCCATTACATCATCAGATTTTTTAAGCTTAATTCATGCTCTAAATTTTATTTAGAAAATTTTTATCAATAACTTTTAGCGTCGCAAATAATTGAAATTGACGAGTCAAAAATGAATAAAAATTGGAAATCATGAATATCCAATCTTTCACATTTGTACTCAATTCTCTGAATGCGAATAGAACTAAATTTAAAAAAAATATATATGGCGGCCGGTGTTGCCAGTCTAAAATTCTGATAATGTCTTTTTGAAACATACTTATAATTTTTTATCACTAATTTTAAAGAATTTTATTTTAGTAAATATTTTGGTTGATATCTCAATTTTAATAAAAAAAACTTATTTTTGTAGTTTTCTTTACCAGAGCTGGAAGGATATTTGATTCTTTTTAAAGTTGATACGAAAACGAATAATTATTTTTAATTAATTAATTTTTTATTATCTCTCGATACGAAAAGGCAAATGAAGAAAATTATTTAATATAATATTTATATAAAAAAATATTATTTTTTTCTTTAATCCTTTAATCGTTTCGATTACAACAAGTTGATTGTCTTTTTCAGTAAAAATTTCCACTTTACATGAAGAAAAATTACAGGAAAATTTTGTAGAAAAAATATAATAACAAATGTGAATAAAAAAAATATAATATCTGGTCCTTTCTAATAATATAATATCTGGACCTTACAATTTTGTACAATATAATAAACCACCAGCATCACCGTCTATATCGAATGGAACTCTAATACTCGTTTATTTTTATCATATAATTTCATTTATGATAAAATACATTTTTATTTTTCATATAAAAAATATATTGTATGGTGGAATTTATTTCTTTCAGACAGATTTCAATCAATTAAATATTATAATATTTTTCATATTCGTATTTAACTTTTTATTGAATATAAACTTCCAGCAAAATCAAAAGAAAACCTTAGTTTGTAAGACTACGTTTTAGATCGGATCTATGTTTTCTTTCTTTTTTTCCTTGTTTATCAAGGACTCACAATGGAAGCAACATAATCGCACTAAAATGCCTGCCTAATCGATCTGCAACTATAATGCTTAATGTGCGAGACCTGTTGCCAAGTAAAATTCTGTTCAAAAGTTGCAACATTACAAAAATTTACTTAATTATTATTGACGAAAGTTAAAAATACGCAATTTTTATTGTATTTCGCTATGAATAGGAACTGATAAGGGTTTGTATATACATATATTGTAATTTATTTTCTAAAAAATATATGAATATTTCCTAGGCAGAGTAATTACGATAATTTATTTAATCCCTTAAAAAATTTTAGTTTTATGAAAATAATTTATTGATCACAAAAAATTATTGAAAATTGAAAAAAAAAAAATAAATAAAAAACACAATATGCAGGGTTGTTAAATCAAATTCGATAATATTAACATAAATTTCATTTTATTTTTCATTATGTTTTTTTTTTTTCTTAAGAATTGCTACAATATTCATTTTCATTTTACGAATAAAATTGGGATAGGTTAAAAATAAAGTTAAATATTACAATGCAGCAGCATACAATTTGTACTTCATAGCTTACCTAAAAAACATTTATAAATTTATTACAAAAACATTATTTAAGGAAAGGACACTTGATTTTTAAACAAATTTAAAATTTCAGCATAAATTATTCAGCTTCGTTCCTTTCAATAATTTGATCATGTCACCTGCTCATTATGTACTCTTGATTTTTGATTTAAATTAAGAATAATGAAATGTGTTAATTGTTATTTGGTCTTATTTATTGCATTATAGCATATTTTGAAATTTTAATTTTTTAAATGGCACGAGGTAAACAAATTGGCTATTTATTCTGCTAAGTATACACCTAAATTGTGATAAAAATTAAAAATTGATTCAAAATATAGAATTAATATTATCAAAATGGAATCACTTTACTTTATTTTTAACTAAAATATTTCTAATTTTACATAGGCTTGTTAAGAGAAAAAAAAAAACACTATGAAATATCATTTACAATTTCTATTCTTCCAAATAACTTTCTTTTATATTTTAAAAAAAATCTATTAAAATTTTATTCAATTTAATTTTACAAATTTGTTTCATAATGTTCATTTATATGTTTTTTAGAATGTTTTTTTTTTCTTTTTAAACTTGTATTTTAAAAGAAAAAAAAACAATCAACACCCTGTATATTGACTGTTTTGCAATAAATTTGAAAATAAGTTCAAATCATTAACAAAACCTTATTTCTTTTGATTTGTTCTCATTATTCATTTTAATATAAACAAATTAAAATAAATTATTAAAGAATTAAATCAATTTTATTAAAATATTTTGAAATTTTTCCAGGTGTTATGCAGGCTACAACTATGGGTAACACTAAATTAGAGAAACGCTATTCACCTAGTTTTCGCGAAGAACATGTTCGAAAACAAAGTGCTTCAAAGAGGAAACGCGATGAAGTTTTAAGGTTAGTGTAAAATTCATTAAAATAAAACTTTTATTGATTTTATTGACGGATGCAATTATTTTTATCTTTTTTATAAGGAAAACATTTTTACAGAACAATTTTTGAAATTTTATTAAAGAATTCAAAATTATAAATAAAATAGGAGCACACATAAAATTTTATTTATTAATAATTATTAGTTTTCAATATTCTGCAAATACCAGCTCTACATACAAAAAAAAAGTTTTGTTTGTTAACTTTTAACATGTTTTTTTTTTTCAAAAATTTGTTAGATTGTAGCTTCTGCTAATTTATAGTTTTCCTTATTTAAAAGATATAAATTCATGCATTTTGAGCTTATACTAAAAAATCGAAAATAAAAAATTAAAAATAATATATTTATTTAATTTTAACTTAATTAACTAAACAAGATATATGTCTTTTATGAATTTTATTTTGATAGAGTTCTTTTTAGGATCAAAAAAATATCCAAAACCAATTCAAATAACCAAAAAAATATAGTTTAAGTCAAATTGTTTCGACCTCATTTTGCCCGCCCAAGAGACGAGCACACTTTAAAACCTTTTTGATCCATAAAATGCATTAAACGCATATGGTTTGATTTATTTTATAGTTAATAAATAAATGAAAAAAAATTGTTATAAAAATAAAAAAATTAAAAAAATTGTAATGTTGTTTTTTTTTTTAACTTTAAGAATAAATTAATATTAATTTAAATTTATATTCATCATATTCAAGCAATTGCACCTAGCAAACTTTTTTTTAGATTAGTGTACTTTGTTAAAAAGTATAAAAGTTACCAGAGAAGAAGGAATAATAAATTACCCATAATAAACCTGTAAGAAGTTAAAAAAAAAATTGGCTTCAATTTAGCCTTTCAATTACATATACACAAATCGAAGATGTTAGATTTATTTATTAGACCATCTCTTCTGATTGACATCTATTTTCGTTAACTTTTATTTAATTTGGAAATGAAAAAAAAATTATGCAGAAAATGTATAGAAATAATCCAAAATATTTATTTTGCTAGTTGTAATTGTAGTTTGTTGAATTATTTTATATAGAAAAATATGAATTATTTAAGAAATTTAATTTATCAAATATTTGTAAATTTTTTTGAATCCACATTTTTTGTAGAATGAAAGTTCATAGAAATGGAAACGCGGCCGATGTAATTAAAAGTATCTCACAAGTGGATAACTCAAATAAGCAATGTAAGTATTATTATTACTTTAATAACAAGTTCATGTTGTTTTTCTTTGATTTTAGTTATGAGCTTCGATTGGAAATTTGGATATCATTTAGTACAATAATGTTTTTTGTCGGTTGGTATAATATAAAAACAACAAATCATCTTGATTAGAATACCACTGAATACAATTTTTATTATTAAAAAAAATTAAAATTAATGAGGGATTAATGTTAATTAGGGTTTAAACTTACTCGGTAAATCAAGGGTTTAATGTTTATCAATTAAGTTTACAGAAAAAGTTACAAAAAATGATATATTTAATCTTTTTTTAACGGGAAACATTAAGTGCTTAATTTTTTAGTTCAGTTCCAAAAAGTCATTCTAAAAACCGTCACATATCAAGAGTTCTTTCTTTACCCTACAACATAATTTTCTATTTACTTATTTTTATTATTTTTTTTCAAATTTTCTTATAATTAAAGAATTTACTTGGTAATAAGAAGTTTTGATGTATTTTTCTTTTCGTTAAGCAATATTTTTTCAAAACATAAATTTCAATGTTGAAGCTAGTTCTATAAAAGACAAAAACTTCTTTTACTAGCTATTTTAATTGTATTATTATATTATTTTTTATACTATTCAAAATTATTTCAAACGTTTTCTTCATAATATTTGTCTTTTAGAATCAAATTCGTACAATAAAAAATTGTATGATTTAATAATTTTAAAATTTTTTCACTTTCTAGATTTTCTAATGCTTGAAAATATTACATCACAATTTAAAAGTCCTTGCATTCTTGACTTGAAAATGGGAACTCGTCAACACGGAGATGATGCAACCGCTGAAAAACGTTCAAAGCAAATGGCCAAATGCGCTGCCAGTACTTCAGCATCTTTGGGAGTACGTTTATGCGGGATGCAAATTTATCAAGCTGATTTAGATAATTATATGAAACGTGATAAATACTGGGGACGTGAGCTTAACGAAGAAGGCTTTAAGAGTGCCTTGCATACGTTCTTCCACAATGGTTACGAACTTAGAACGAAAATAATCAAAAAAGTTATAACAAAGCTAACACAACTTCGTCGTGTGATTGAAAAGCAATCTAGTTACAGATTTTATTCATGGTAAAAAAATTGATACTACTTTATAAAATTTTAACTATTAATAAGGATCTTATAATATATCGTTAAATTAACTGCCAATATAAACATCATATTTCAGAATAACGTGAATTAACTTAAATATATTTTATATGAAAAAGCTTGAAAATGCTTTGTAAAATGTCAATTCTATAATACGATATCCCATATTGTCACTTGTTATCTAAGAACCTATCTTCTAATTTATGACCCTCTTTCTACTTTAAGACTGTTCTCTAATAGTGAACTTAAATTATTTCCGAAATCACCGTGATTAAAATCTAAACAAAACTTTTGTATTCCGATTAAATTTGGTGGCAAAATGTTTTATTTATATCTCAATTAATTTGTAGTAATAAGGACCCAAAATTTTTCTTTGAAACTAATTATTTTAAATCAACAATTTTTTTTAATTTTTACATTATTTTATTCATATCAATTTTTTTAAAGATCTTTATATTTTTATAATACCAGCGGACCAGCCGAAACCGTTCAGAAATTTTAAAAATGAATCATCTTTTTAAGTTTGTTAATCCGAAAAAAAAAAAGATAACAAAATTTAATAATAAGAAATTAGAATATATTTAGTTTATGTCATAACTTATATGATCTCCCTTTATGATTACGAATATAATATTTCAAAGACACTCTTTTATTTTAGCTCACTACTTATAGTTTATGAAGGTTACGAAGAAATTCCTATCCATCCGATGGATTTGTGTTTTCCAAATGCATCAAAGTATTACATGCCAGCATATTATTCTAGTATTCAAACAAGCAAAAACAATGATTTTAAACATAATGACAATGTAAATAGCGATCAAGATGATGGCATTGATATTTTGGATGGAAAAGAAGAAAAAAAATTAAGTCGGCAAACAAAATTAACTTTGGTGCCAAGCACATGCTGTTATGATGCTGACCAATCAAATGATTCAACTGATTTAAATCTCTCTTCATCACATGATGAAGATCCACAAATAAATTATTCAATTGATGGATGTAGTAATAGTTTAGGCTTATTATTAGATTGTGAAGAGGAACATAATTGTAATATGGAAATTTTAAGTAAAGATGCCCATCACCGAGGATTTGGAGAAGCAGCAGCGCGAGGCGCTAAAGGCGTTTCTGGTGATGTTCCAAACTCCAAATCTCAAAAGCGTCAACAAAAAAAACAAAAAAAGCAATTAAATTTACAGGAGCAACCATTATCTCCTACGACGGTGACGACAGTTCAACCACCATTCATTCCAATTTCTGAAGAAACCGTGTTTTTAAATGATGATTCAGATGAGACACCACTCGCGAACGTCTTAACTTCATCTCCAACATCCGGCGATTCGTGGATGAATTACAGTAGCAACAGTAGTGATGATTATTCTGGCATATCCGAACAAATTAAAGCAGTACAGTCCGGACGCCAAACTGGTAATTTTATAATTATATTATTTACCAATTAATTTCGGATACAAAATTAAACGTACGAGATCAGTTTTTCAGCAAAAAAATTGGGTTTTTTTAATTTGCTATTTATTTTGTATTAATGGTGCAACCGGGAATGGAATTGTATTTTTACTGTTATCAAAAAATTTTAAAATTTATATCTAATGTGATAATGAAACTTTTAGTTGAATAAAAGAAACACACTTAATAAATAGGTGATGCTAATTACGCAAGGTATGATAATGGCATTAGCTATTCCTCTGTTAATGACAGTACCAATTTGAGTGCTGACATCAAAATTCCAACATATATTATCAATATTACAAAACAGAAATTATTTTCGTAATATCACGTACCCTCAACGTTATAAACATCTTAACAACCTTTTTTTTGTAAAAAAGTTTTTGTAAAAAAGTTTTTGTAAAAAAGTGTACCACTATTAGTTATATTGGTTTTATTAATAATGAATCCTGTCTTTTTAAAGATATTAAATTTTTTTTTATTTAAACTTAAACTATTGAAAAACACATATTTTGATTTTTTAAAAATTAATTTCAGGTAATAACAGCTCAGATGATGCAAGTTCTGATTTCGATAACAACAGTTTGTTAAGTCAAACTGCTGTTATTTTAAATAAATATAAACTCGAAACGGAAGGTAATAATCGTAAAGTAGGTACACCCCTACTACAAACTTCCCCAACTAAATCTACAACAAGTACAAGCAGCTCATCATCAAAATCAGCCGTGAAGCGATTGCGTAGCAAAGAAGATGATGATGATTCTTTAGTATCAAATAGCACAGAATTTTGTTCGTCTTCTACGGCAAAAAAATCTTCAACGACATCAACAATAACCACTACTCCCACAGTTACTTCTATTACGTCATCAAATGTTACATCACCGAAAGGTCGTACGTCAGAAGCAGATTCAATCAAGACACCTAATGCGGCAACGAGTAGAATTCTACTAAACAGCACTATTCGAAGATACTCTCATCCACATCGCCAACAATCTTTAGCCAACACAAATTCTGAAAGCCTGTCAACTACGCTCTCAAACAGAGTTGAAAAGCCATTGGTTGATATTCGAATGATTGATTTTGCTCATACAACTTTTATTCCACAAAAAGGAACTCCAACTGCATCATTATTCCCTGTAACAACAGTACAGCATCAAGGACCTGATGGTGGTTTTTTGTTTGGCATCGATAGTTTAAATAGGCTTTTAAATGAAATTCTTGCCGATGACGAGTTAGAATAAATTTTACTTTTAACTTGGGTTATCCCTAAAAAATAAGCGCCTACTGCGCAAAACTCCAAACTCCAAATTAAAATTGGTATTCACAATTAGTTGTAGCCTCTGACGACAAAAAAAGAAATTGTTTCTTCATTAATTGGAGAGAATAAGAGGGATTATGAAAAACTGCTGATATTTTACACATTCGTATTTTATTAAATAAAAGGAATTAAGACCAATAAATCATAATTGGCCTAATAAATAACAGCTAGCATAAAAATATACAGTAAGCTACTGTTAGAATTTGAATATGTTGATGTTTTTCTTTAGTCTTTTATTATGATTGAATGGCAATAATCATTAATTAATTTACACAACTGGAACTATGCTATGCATGCAAGAAATAATTTTATTTCAGAATAAAAGGTCGTATACATACTTAATTTATGAACAATTTTTAAGCATGTATAAAACCAATTATTTTCCAATAACTTTCAATTAAGTTTTTAAAATTAAATTTCTTTAATTAATTCATAAATTTTGCTATTTTAATTCTTCTTTATTGTAATTGGAAATTTACATAGAATATCTAAAATACAAATGTGTAATTTTCGGTTACATAAAAAATTTGTTCTAGAAATAATTTTTTCTAACTTAAATTTTGTTAAAGAAGAGTAGGTATGTTTTAAAAAAAAATATTAATAAACTTTGTTTGGTAGTACAATTTTAGGTTGAGGCGAATTTAATCCAAAAATAAATTAAAACTATAAAAAAGTATTTTTTTTTTGTCAATCGTTATTGTCATTCAATAAAGGACTAACCTACGCTATGCAACTAAAACTAAGAAGAAATCGGAAAAACTGATTAAATTGATAAAATATTAAATCATTGAATCGTCTGTGATTTCTTATAAAAATCCTAGGTCGTTGTATTCAACTTCGATGAGCTTAATTACTAGCATAAAAAAGTTAAAATGAAAATAAAAATTTTACTGAGAATTTTTTTGGAAACACTTTTTTTTTTAAACAACATTTTTTGCTAATGTGTACTTCTTTATTGAATGAGATTATCGATGATTTTTGTTAAGCATATTACGTTCAATATTGAAAAAAAAATTCTTTAACAAATGATAAATATTTTCGTTCAAATTATGGCTATATCCATGGTTGTAATGTTTTCTTTTCTCAAGAAATTAATTTAATCAGGAAATTATTGTATTTAGACAAACAAAAACAATCTATTGATTACTTATTATTACATGATTATTAATTAAAATATTAAAGTGATCATAGATTTTTGGAATAATAATTACGATTCAAATGAGTTTTTTTTCTTTGTAGTAATTATTCTCTAAGTAATTATCTTATAAAATGAGACTGTACTTTCCTTTTGTTTTCAAATGTGTTAAAATTATTTCTTGCATTTTTATCAATAGAATTGTGAAGTAAATAAATTTCTACAACAATGAAATTATTAATTTGATGACAAAAATATTAAGAAAAATAATTACAATTTTCTATTTACTTAAATCTGTTACTAACGTAAATATACTGAATGCACTTTTTCTTTTCATATTTAGTCATTTATTGAGAATTTTTATTTAAATTCTTTAATACAAAATTCCATTTTGTGTAAAATCATCTTAATAGTTTTGTTTTTCACGAGAAGTTAATAAACATGAATAAAATAAAGCTTATTTGAAAACATTTTAACAATCATTATAATTATTATATCTATAAAAGAGCATCTAAAATTAATAAATAAAAAGGACAAAAAAAAAAACAAAGTAGAAACTGAATGACGAAATTTTTATGTAAACAAAAAGCCTCCCGGTTGAGGTAATCTCAGTATTTTAATTTTTAATTTTTAAGGACACACTTTTAAGAAACAAATAATATAAAACAAAACAAACACAATAAATATATTTTTTTTTAATTTGGCTTTTTCATAAAACTTCATTCGGTTTAATTTTTTGGATTTTTTTTTATCCAAAATAGTGTTTTTTTTTTTAATATTAAGCCCTCTTTATTTATTATAATTGTACATGCACCTTACCGAAAATGCAAAATTCTAATTTAAAAAAAAAATTAATGCTTAAGCAATTTTTTTTTATGTTTCTGTTTGAAATTGAAATAAATTTTTTTAATCAAAAACTAAACAATATAGATTTTTATTTTCTATTTTAATAAGATCAAAAATACTCATTGTAAATAAAAAATTTTAATTACTATTTTATGAATGAAAATGTTCCCGTTGAGTCATTTTGTGTTTAAAAGTGAAATTATTACTGAATTTTATGTGAATTAATTCCTTAAGGACTGATGCTTTTTTTTTTTTTTCATAAAGCCAAATGATGTTTATATTAAGAGTTTAATGAGTTCTAAATTCTTGGCTATGATTAGGCTAGGTTTCCACAAAATTGATTAAAAAATTAAATTATGTTTGTAGAATACTAAAAAAATATTTTTAGGGAATAAATTAAATTTAATTTTCTTGTACCCCGTTAATAAAAACTTATTTTTTTGTTTAATTTAATAATTTTCTTTAATTCTAAATTAAAACATTCAGCATCTAATTCCATCATTTAATAATAATAATAATAAAAATATAAGTGTTATTATAAAAATTAGTCTTTAACTAATATTTTAAACTGTGTAAGACAAAAATATAATCAAATAAATAATTAGTTTTGTTCGTATTTAAAATCAAATTATATTCCCTGAATTATTTGATCCTAATCATAAGTGACATTGATTTTTATATCACAGCTTTGATTAAATCTTTTGCTTTAATCTATTTGAGATTAACAATTCAAATTTTTAATTAAATTAGCGGAATAACATTATTTAAAAATAAAATTTAAATGAACTTTACGTCCTATTGTTGTATAATCTTAAATTTGATTTTTAGCACTTTAATTGTTGTTGAAATAAAAATTTTCATAATATCGAAAAAAAAAAACAAAAAATTACATCATTCTACGAGCTAGCTTAAAAAATGTTTTGGCAGCTTTCGAGGATCGTATGCATCGTTCTACTAGACAATTCTTAAAATATTTTGAATCTTAATAGTTTAGACCCTTTTTACTTCAATTTTTTTTTTATGTCAAATGATGCATTTGCATATAAAAGTATGCAAATAGTTAACTCTATATCTATTATTAATTCAATGTTTTAATTAAAAGAACTATAATATAATAAATTGTAAAGGATTTAGCAGAACGCTTTAATATCTGATAAATGATCCGAGTTTGAACTTGAGAGTTCACTTGCATTTACCAAACATTTTGCGGTACTGAAAATATAAATAAATTAAATTTATTTGCCGAATTTATTAAAACAATAAAATTTTGAGTAGGTAATCTATTAATTATGAAATCGCAGACTATTGCATTAGCTTTTGATTAAAGTAGTTGTTATATTTTACTGATTAACAAATAGATATTTCAAACTTTGAAATTAATATTTCATTTTCTTTTTCCTTTTAAAAATTTCTTTCATGTAGGCTGATATTTAATCATAAGTTATTTAATTTTAAAAATTTAGTTTATAAAATGTATGTATATTAAATAATTGTAACGAGAATATTATTTGAATAAACATTTACATTTTAAATTCTTGTTTTTATTCAAAATTTTTACAAGTTTTAAGGAAATTTCAGTAAATTGCAACAACATCATACCCTTAATTAGAAAGAAGATAAAATTATCTAAAACAACCACTGATAAAAATTAAAATTTCAACAGAGATTTAATGAGCCGGAATTAAATCCGTTAAAGCCGTTTATTTTGAAAGTGGTTTAAGTCCATTTTCCAAAAAAAAAAGTTAATGATCACAATAAACACAATCCTATATATTCTTTTTATTTAAAAAAAATTTTAGTCAAGTATCATTAAAATCGCTTTGATTTTGACACTTGAAAATTAGCTTATGGAATTATTAATGTATGTAAAAAATTATTTTTAAGTATACTTTTAATATATCAGTAGGACGATTACAGCGTATTTATATAATGTTTATAAAAGGTATTACATTTTATAATCTAACATGTTTAAGGTCATAAAAACATGAAAGCGACTTAATACCAGTTACCAATATTTTTAAATCAATTCAAACACAAACCTTTAAATATCTCAATACAAAAACAAATGGACTTAAACCACTTTCAAAATAAACGGCTCATATGTACATAATTTTTTTTTATACGTAGACTTTTACATTTGTCTGCTTTAGTTCTTGCAGCATCACTCCATGAATTTAGATCGATAAGCTTAGGTGTTCTTTATATGAATGAACATTTGTAACGGAACCAATTCATTTTGAAATTTTTCGCGGTCATTCGAAAAATTATATTTTTCTTTGGTTAAAAATGAAATCTTGGCATTAAATAACTAGCTAGCTTTAAAAAAATTTTGAGTAATTAAAGCACAGTGCAGGTAAATTTCATTTCGTATAAAATTAGAATCTGAAATTCTATTCGTTTAATAAAGTACCAACATTTATTCTTTTAACTTTAATGCTTTTATCAATAAATAAAAAGTATTACAGAAAAAAATAATTAGGTATTAGATTATTAGTTTCATTATTATTTTCGTGTCTTACAATCAAATAAAAAAATCAACATTAAATGAAAACGGTTTAAATGACATTTTATAAAATTAATCTTTGCTTAATGGTCTAAATTCTCCTTCCTTAACCCAACTAAGGCCACTATTTGGAGGTGTTATTTTTTCCATATCGTCTCCAGTTTTAAGTTTTTCAAATACTGTATCATGAATATCTTTTTGATAATTTTCAAAACATATATAATGAGGATCATTCGTTGGTGGTGTTTCGTATAAATTATCTTTACTACTCATAACAATTTCTTTGGCTTTATCGAAATATTCGTTACGATTGTGCTCAAGCAGATTGGCTGCTTCTTGATTAATATTTTTATTATTCGAATTTAAATGTTCCCATGGTTCAATAAATATTGCTATTATGTATTTTAAAATTTGCCATATATGATCCTCACCAGTGTGCCATTTTGGAAAAGCTTGAGTAATGTCTAAAGTGCCAGTATGAGGGCAAATAAGAGGATGGAAAATTTGATTTTGAAAAATTATAGCCTTTAATTTAAAAAAAAAAAGTTATTAAGTTTCTAATAAACCGTCAAATATGTAGAAATGTGTAAAACAATCTTACTGGAGGTTTAGTATCATCTGGGAATGCATCAGGCAGAGAAATGTTGAATCGAAATATTCCTCCTTCGAAACAACCAGTTCTAATGAATACTACTCCAAACCAAACTTAAATGAAAATGTTATTAAAATTAATTCAACATTTTTAACAAAAGATTAACAAGGAGGTATAGCTAGAAAATAATGACTTACTTAATGAATTATTGTATGACGGGATGACATAAACACCTGGGGGCTTCTCAGATTCAATCATTTTACTGTAAAATTAATAAATTAATTTTAAATTTCGAATTTTCTAGTTTTTTGATTAATACTGATGATATAGGGGAGTTCAATGTTTATTCAGCTTGTCTTACATATTACAAATTACAACACAATATAAAAATTGGGCTCCCGACTGTAATTTGTAATCAAGAATGCATTTATTTGTAATGTGCAAAAACTTGTAATTATTGTAATTACAAATTTTTATAAGTTTTGATATACCAAATTGTTGTTAATTACAAATTTTTGCAAAATAGGTACAAATAAATGCATTCCAAATTTTCGATTACAAATTTCAGTCGGTCACCGTCAAAATTGTTTCCAGGTTGAATGACTTGTTAAAGTTTGCTGTCAGTAACACTACAAAGTACGAACGAGTTAATTTTGAGTTGGCCAACTGAAATTTAAAAAAAATTCAATTCGTCTAGGAATAGGAAGGTAGATTTCATGGTTTAGTTATTCCACAGAAGACGGCTTCAGTAATCCTTTGTGATCTTTTGCGTTATCGTGATCGCGAGGTAGTGAGTGACTCGTGAAATTGGAAAGTGGTTAATACGATACTTAACTATTCTGCCAAAATTTTATATTCCTGTTGAATTGTTGTTAAAATCGTTTCATCAGTTTTCCCAATTTCAGATTCATGGATCATTTTGTAATATTTTATTTTTTTTTTTTTTATCGAATTCAGGTCTTTGGATATTGTGGATAATAGCTTATTTATTTATTCATGTAAAGAAACAATGTAAAATATAGAAATAAAAACAAAAATAAATATTTATAATAATTATAATTTGTTTTGAAAATTCATTAAGTATTATTATGTCAAAGTCAAAGCAACAAGAACTGTATGAATGTAGTAGGACCAGTAGGACATGTAAGTGATGTCATGGAAGTTATCCACTGTCAAAATCTTAAATCCAGCCAGCGACAACGCGACACATCTTAAGCGACAACCCGACGCGACAGCTAGCTACATTTGCGACAAAGCGACAGTTATGGTGAAGTCAAGAATAATAGAATATGACAGGATGGGAAACTGAAAAAAAAAAATGTTCCTCTTTGTGTATGCAAAACAAAATATTTTTTTCCAGTGCAGCATTAAAAATAGATACCAGCCTGATAGTGCCTCTGAGACAATTTCCTCAGACTAGCCCTTATTTTGTAAACCAAAAAAAATGTCAAAAATAAATAATATTTTAAAAAATTAAAATTTTTTTTTATTTTTCAAACATTTTTTTAAGTAAAAAAATTATGTAAAAATATTAAAAATTAAATTGTATAAATTTTCAAAAAAAAATTTTCAGTGGTCTTTATTGATAAAATCGGATATTGCAAGAATTGTACAACTTTTGGTGGAATCTCTTTGTAGGTAAGTAAGAATGAGTTTTTGGTAACGTTTTCGGAGTAAATGCAGCTTACGTGTATGTGCTATGTGCCGTATTTGGCTGAAACTTGGAGGGGGAGGGGTAGAGGCGGTGTCCGAAACCTAAAAATCGAAAAACAAACGCCCTGTTTCGAATATATGGCCTTCCAAAATGTTGATATGTTTTGTATGCCCAATTTTTTTAAACCTGGATGTGCTTTATTTTTAGAGAGGTGGTGCCCAAAGACTCAAATCCAAAATTTTTTTGTGGCACTGGGTCCGTTTCAGAGTTATAGCCCCCAAAATTTTCATATGTTTTTTACAAACAACAAAATGCATTTTTTTGGTATTGAAAGTTTTAATTTTTTTGTGAATATTAAGTAAAGTTTTTGCCAAGTATTTCTGAATATTTTTTGAACATTTTGTCACATCTTTTTGAATATATTCCTAATTTGAATCAGATATTTGTAAATCATATTGATAAAAAGTTGGTGGGACCATAAAAAAATTATTTTGTGAAAATTATTTCTCAAATGCATATTTTTCATTTTTTTTAGACCCAGAAATATATTGAAATTATATTGAAGAATTATTATTATTGCAGCTCAAGGAAAACACATTTACTAAATATGTTAGATATCGAACCAGGCTTTTGCAAATAATGCAGATATAAATGGAATAGCTGCTGATAATTGAAATGGAATAAAACAAAAACAAAAATGAAATCAAATTGGTACTGTCGAAGAAATAATATTAAAAAATTTTCTATCTGTTTCAAAACAATAAAAGTCTATTTCATTTTGTATTTAAAATTTATTTTCTCTAATTTTTTTAAAAACATATAATTAAATTTTCTTATAAAAATATTTGTGTTTTATTTTTAGAAGGAATTTACTTTAGAAAATTTATAATTATAATAGGTAAGTAGGTATAACAAAATTACTCTTTATTTAAAATTTGACCAAGGCTTGTTAAATTCATAAAATGTTAACTTTTTTTTAACAAAAACTAATCTACATAAATAAAAACAATAAACACAACGATGGTTTATCAAAATTTTTCAATTGGTTCGTAATCTTCTTATAAATAAAAATGAAAATTCTCGGTTTCTCTGTTTCTCTGTTTCTCTGTCCTCTGTCCTCAATCACGCCTAAGCCGCTGGACCGATTTGGCTGAAATTTTGAAATTAGGTATCATTGGCGCCCGAGATGGTTATAGGGTACTAGAAATTTTGATCCGAGGCCCCGGCGGGGGGGCTACCTTAGAAGCCGGTTTTGAAATTTAGGTATATTCCAATAAAACATAGTAGCGTTGGACCCGAAAACGCTATTTAAAAAACTGAATGTTGAGAGGCCCCCAACCGTTGTCCCAGGGCCAATTCGGGGGCTATACAACAAATTTCGAAATTTTAAAATTTTGAAAATAAGGAGCCTAGATATCCGAGATGGTTATAGGGTAGTCCCGAACTTATATTAATATCAAAACACTTTAATCCAGATTTTGTGCACTAAACAAAAAGAATTTCAAAATTTGTTAAAAAGCCACTTCCGCGATGCCTTAACACATGCAGTCTTCTAAATAGTCGATTCGAGTCCAACGCTATAATATTTTATCGGAATATACCTAAATTGCAAAACCGGCTTCTAAGGTAGCCCCCCTTCGGTGCCTCGGATCAAACATTTCTAGTATCCTATAACCATATCGGGTCTCTAGGCTCTTTATTTTCAAAATTTGTTGTATAGCCCCCGAATTGAGACCTCGGACAAAGGTTGGGGGCCTTTCAACATCCATTTTTTTAAATAGGCTTTTCGGGTCCAACGCTACAACATTTTATCGGAATATACCTAAATAACAAAATCGGGTTCTAAGGTAGCACCCCCGCCGGGGCCTCGGATCAAATTTTCTAGTAACCTATAACCATCTCCGGCCCCAATAATATTTAAGTTCAAAATTTCAGCCAAATCGGTCCAGCGGTTTTGGTGTGATTGAGGACAGAGAAACAGAGAAACAGAGAAACAGAGAAACAGAGATACAGAGAAACAGAGAATTTTCATTCTTATATATATATAAGATAAATAATTAAATCAAAAATAAAGTAATGAAATATGAATTTCATGATTGCTTTTTATTCAGTAATAATTTGTAATAATAAAGTTTTAATACCATAAAACGATTCTTTTGCTTTTGATTTGGTTTATCTCGAAATATTTTGAGCACCTTTTTTAGGAATTAAACTTTCTAATCAGCGCTGAAAGTTTTCTAATTGTTTCGCTTGAAAATTTTTTGCTTATCAGCTCCTTGTGCTGATGCAACAGTGTCTACTGAATAACATTAAATCCTTAATGCCATAGTGGTAACTTTTTAATTCAGTTATGTTTTTAATAAGCCTTATTTTTAATATCTTACCGCATGTCCTTCCAATCTTCACATTTTTGATCCTATTGTTACTCGTATATTATTGAAGTGAATTTTAAATTACGTGGTGCATAGCTATTTTAGCATAGAATTTTTTATTAACTTATCATGTATTCTTGAATCAGTTAGATTTCTCTTTTAGCCACATAAAAAAAACCAATATTTTTAATATAAAGACAATATTTGTTCGAATTGAGAAGAAAAAAAAGATAATATCTTTGTTCCATATGAGAAATGAATTTTCCATGTATTTATGGAATTGATAAATTGTTCCAAATAAATTAGTGACGAAGTAGTTTACATACAGAATGCAAACAACAAAATGGAGAAAATTATACAAAAAAAATATTTTTTTTTTGTTTTTTGCATACACTAGTCGTCACGTTTTTATATTGGCAGCTGTATGGCAGTTGCCTATCCTGTCATATTCTATTATTCTTGGGTGAAGTTACTGTTGACACAATTCAACTACTTGTACGCCATAAAAAAGTTGCGTAAAATTCCATACAATTTAATTTTTTTACGTCGTAAGAATACTTGAATTGGGTCGACCTTAATTCCACCATTAATAAAAAAATTAATTTATTCAAATTAATGTTTGGTGATTCTCACTTATCAATTTTAGTTCAACTTTGAATAATTTTAAAAATTATTTAGTAGAATTTATTACCGTGAAAGAAAGCAATTGAAAGAAGTGACAGAAGTGACTGATCATTAGGTTCAAGATTCTAAAAAAATAGTAAAGGTAGAAAAAGAATGCAGTATCGGCCTTCTTTATCTGAAATTGCCGTTTTATTAATGTAAAAAACGGCAATTCTATTTCTACCTTGAAGCATTTTGACTACTCACTGGAGAATTTTACTTAGCATAGATTTGTTATTAAAAAAAAATTTACTTAGTGTTGACACAGCTTGATTCAAATTAGATAGTTTAATGCATTGTCTTTAAGCACCACTATTTCATTTTTTTTCTTCCTTGAACACCACTATTTTTCACAAAATATTCCAATTTTTAAAGTCGATTGCTGGGTATTTATACACATTTGATAAACAATTCCTGGTAAGGGGATCTTCTTGAGAGTCTAATGCATTCTCTCAAAAAGATGGATTTCGAATCAGAGTCCCGGAAAATACCGAAATTTACATTTAAAAATACCCAATTTTCCAATAAAAAACCCAGCCAGCGACAACAAACCACACGCGACAAAAATTATTATTCTTAACGCAACAAAGTAAAAGAAAAAACAAAAATGTAAAGTAGCAAAGAATAATAATGGAATAAAATGGAATTGGATCCCCACCAGTCAAAAATCCAAAATTTCAATTAGTTAAATAAAAAAAATAAAATTCCAAATAATTTTTTTTAGGCACGGGGAGGTTTCACAATTTCCATCAATTTCTTCTGATATGACAGCAGGTGAAGTTATTTCTAAACGATTGGTTACCTTTTGGAAAAATATCTGAACTTCAGGATAATAATCAAAAACTTTTATTACTTGTTCGAGATTTAAGTACGAAACTTGAAGAAATGGAAGAGGTACAAAATAATATTAATCAAGTCGCTAATAAAACTAAAATAAGTCAATATAGTTATAAAGTAAGTGAAATGGAAAAAACTATGGACCATCAGAGTAAAATGCTTAGTGTGACAATGCAAAAATTGGACCGATTCAAGAAATTATATTATGATGCTCTCAAGAGCTCAAAACAAATTGATGGTTCGATTGGCTCTGATCAAATGGAAGAAATTGAAGATGAGACTACTCCACTTGCATCAAATAGAAGCGTTGCATCAAATAATGAACAAATTGCCAGCAAGGTAAAGCGTATTTCCGAATTGGAAGAATCTATAAAAGAACTGAAGTCCCAAATTAAAAGTCAAAAAGAAGAACATGACGATTATGTCAAGGAAAGGAAAACAAATGAAAAATTAATGTACGATCAATTTGATTCAATGGGAACCGAATTACGTGAATTAACATCGTCGAATTGTAAATTAATGTCACAAGTTGAAAACAATGGAGAGCAAATGAAAATTCATCAAAAAAACGTCTCAATTTATATGAAACAGATAAGTGCTCTAGAAGATCGCAACAAAGAATATGATACCACGATAGTTAAACATGAGCAAACCATAAAGTACTTAAATGATGAAACAATGAATTGTCAGCGTAATGCTGCCCATGCTGAGGTTCAATTGCAGAATATTGAACAAGAAAATCGAATCTTAAAAGATACCATAACTCGACTGCAATTAGAGAAAGATTCGTTGTATCGAGAAAGGCAGTCTCAAAGCTTGCTGATGAATAATATAGAAATGATAAAAACTAGTTTTGAACGCTCGGAAACAGAAGGAAAACTTCGACTAGAGAACAGACTGGATGAAACTAACAGAGAATGTTCGGCATTGCGAAGAAGGTTACAGGAAGAGCAAGATAATTTCAGAGAACTTTCCGCGGACTTGAAGCGTCAAAATGAAAATGCTAAGCAGAAAGTGGATGAAGAAAAGGTAAAAAAAAAATATATATCAATAAACTTGTAGGTATTTTAGGAAAAATAGTTTTTCAAATTTATTTTTTAATTCCATAAAATTCTGGATAGTTTGACAGTGTTTTTATTTTTTTAATATGATAGTTTGCATATTGCCACCAAACACTAATATATATAGTTAATATTAATTATTTAGAATTTTGGTCGAATAAAATAATTACCTCGTCGAGAAATAGATGGCATATTTTTTGCTGGGCTTATGATTTTCCATTTAGTAAAATGTAAATTGTTTTTAATTTTATAATAAATAATTTTAATTTTTCAGTCTGCTGCTGATAAAATGCGCTCCGAAATAGCCAATTTTCGAGTACAACTTTCAAAGAGATCATCACAAGTTGAAGATTTAAGCAAAAAATTGCAAGAAAGTCTAACACCGAGTAAAAACGACAATCCGATTGTTCAAGCTAACAAACGTGCAAGAGAATTTGAACTAAAATTTGATGATGCAAAAATACAAATCGAGGGATTGAAGAAGGAAATTGAAGTATTGCAAGGACTTGTTCAACAATATTCAAAAATTTCGCAAGAATCTGAAAAAGAGTTAAAAATGCTTCACGAAGGTTATGAAGAGTATAAACATAAATCTGAAGAAGAACTTAATAAATTACGTCTGAATGAAACTAATCTTAAATCCAGAGTAGAAGAACTGGAAACTGAGATTCAGTTGCAAATAACTGATGCAAAGTTAAATTCTGGGTCATCTAATCAACAAGTTTCAAAAGTTCAATTTGAATCGAAAGAAACACTTCAAAAATTAGCTGAAAATAATAGAGAATTACGTGAATTACGAGAGCAGTGTAATTTAGTGACTGCCCAGTTGCAACAAGTTGAACATAAATATGCAAACGAAATGAAACAGCATTCAAGTGATATCCAAGAGATGGTTAAAATCAAAGAGGATCTCACAAATGTAAGACACAATGAAACCGTATTAAAATCTAAACGTGACAATGCTATTCTGGCTTTAACTGAATTGAAAGAAAATATTGCTGAAACTCAACAAAAATATTATGAAGAAAAGGATGAACTTGAAAAGAGAGTTATAGATCTTGATGCTCAAAATACAGCTTTACATGAACAACTTCAGTCTTTAAGTAATAAATTGGTGACACAACCTTCAATTTCATTACAGCAAGATTCAAGTATGAATGATTCATCAATAAATGACAGTTCATTAGTTAATCGTTCTACAGGAGATGATGAGAAAGGTAATTTGATTTTTAATAAATTTTAAGTCACATTTCGCTCACATACATTCCACACAATTAATTCAATTTAAAAATAGATTCAGTTTAAATAAGGTAAATATACTTTTATTCTAATTGGCGAAAATAATAAGAAACTTGAACCTTTTTTGGAAAGCTCAAACTCTATTTTAAGATCTCAACTTTTTACTAATTATATCCAGACTAAAAGTAAAAATATAAAAAAAATTTTCTTATTTTTGTAGGAAATGAACAGCTTCTCAAAATAATCAAATATCTTAGTAAAGAAAAAGATATCGCTTTTGCCAAAGTTGATATTTTGAAGTCAGAAAATAATCTTTTGCATTCTGAATGTAAAATTTTTGAAAAACGTATTCAAGATTTACTATTAAAACTTGAATCTGAGCTGAGGGGTCACATTCTGAAACACTGACTGTAACTGCAAATATCAACTTTTTATTAAACAATTTATTAAAACAACAAAAATGCGAAATTTACTCATGAATGCATAAACCTTAAAGTTCAATTGATCCAAATAGAAGAGGATGCAAAGAAAGCTGGTGAAGAATTAAATTCAAAAGAAGCAGTTCTCTTGGACTTACGAAATAAAGAGACACAAATTCGTAAAATTGCTAAAAAATATAAAGATTCCTATTTTGAGCTTAAATTAAAACAAATGGATTTGAAGGTAAGCTTTGAAAATTTATTTAACAAATTCTTATATGCTTAATAACAATTTAAATCTATTACCGCGATTAAAATAACAAGTTAAATTTATTTTAAATAAAAAGTTTATAACCATCTAGTAAAAAATAGTTTGAAAAAAATGATCATTCAATTTCTTTTTTTATTTCCCCTACCTGGTGGCGAAACATCCAATCAAGATAAACAAGAGCAAGATAAAAAGATTATAGACCTTAGTTCTCAAATTAGTTCGATGGAAGCGGATACTGAATAACTACGCCGAGAAAATGAAGAACTTAGAGCTAATGCTGACAGAGAAGATCGTACTAAACAGTTATTACGGGAAGCTAAAACTCGTATAATGAACCTAACCGATGCTCGGAATAATATTGAACAGGAGTTAAACGCATGTAAGACTCAATTCAAAACAATCCAACAAAGTCAACAGCAAAATCATTCAAAAATAACTGCCTTAGAGAAAGAGTTGTCAGAAAACGTAGCTATTAAAGAACAAATTTCGCGCTTAACACGTGAAAATGAAGCTTTTTCTAAACGTGTTAACCAATTGACACGTCAATTGGGAATGCAACAATCAGCGAAACCAACAACTAGCTCTGGATCAAGTTCAGATATAAAATCTTCCTCTGAATCTTTACGTACGGCTAATGTGAAACCAATGGCCGGTCCAAGCGGTCAGCAATCTGCTACAGTAAATCCGCGGCATGCAGGTGAAACTTCTTTAGCGAGTATTCGATCAATGTCAGTGCAAAATACCCGTACAGCAGCAGTACTACCAACATCTCAGTCAACTAATTCTGGACAAACAAGTACTGGAAATGTAACCGCTTTGGTTCCACCTCCACAAAAAATAGTTAATACAACAGCGGGTACCAGCAATACTCTCTCTGGTAAGAAGCAAAATTTTGTTACTTACTTTACCTAATTATCAAAAACAATTTTATTTATATTTTATTTTAACTAAATCATGAAATTTGTTCAGGCGAAGCGAAGTCTTCTTCTCCAACTAGTTCACACACTGATTATATGCCAGCTACTAGCTCCGCTGCAGTTGTTGTGGCAGGAGTTCCACCAATGGCTACCAGTGCAGAAGCTGAAAGCGCAGAAATAACTCCACAACAAGCAATCTAGTGCTGCCTTACAGCCTCTACCACCTCAGCAACAGCAAGAAATTGCTTTAGTTTCTCCCCGAATTGAACAAAATATTGTTCCGCCACAGCCGCAACTTCCAGCTCAAGCTCAACAACAACCACACAAGTTCAAGACAATCCGCAGCCTAGTACTTCTGCAGGAACATCGAGCAGTGGTGGCACCAATTCAGCAAATTTATCTGTAAGCCAACAAGCATCATCAAGCGACTACAACTCAAGCTGGGGCCTCTGGAATGAATGCTGGTACTAAACGTCCTCATTCAGATCTTGAAGGTGAAAGTTCAACAACTCAAGAAACACCCGAAAGCAGGATATTCCAAAAGGGTGAAGTCTGTTACTCTGTGTGTATTTTCAACCCCGCAATATATCTAATAGAAAAGAATGTTAAATATGTATTTTGTCATAAAGAAATTTACAGTATTAAAAAAATTTATGTAATTCTAAAATGAATTTTATTTATTTAAACTAATTTTATTTTACGGACACAAATTTTTTAGATCCTGAAGTTTTTCAAGACATTGTTCAAATGATTAAAAATAAAAATAAATATATAAAGAAAAAAAAATTAAATAAACGTTTTTATAACGGAATAAAATAATAAGTAAAAAAATTCTTTGCGCAAAAAATTAAAAATATTAAAAAAACAACTAAAAAGTAAAAAATAATGTTTTTTAAATTTCTAATCAGATAATAATTGATAAACTCATACCGATTTCCCTGAAAATTAATTCTCACGAAAAAAATAATTAATCTTAAATACATATCTATAATACACCTAAAATCTATCTTCATGATCAATCTTTAATGGATCTCTATAATACAACTAAAATCTATTTTTATAATTAATCTTAAATAGATCTGTAATATTTAGTAATTCTGTATTAAAACAACCTCTTGCTTTGGCTATCACACAATAAGTGTCCTTTTTATATTTTTATATTTTATTTTATATCATTGATCATGGATATCTATGTAAATCTTCCGATACTACATCCAAGAAATAATACATCTGCGATGGGACAAAATTTTAGGCGAATAGATGAAGAAAAAGATTAATCATATAGCTAAAAAAACTAATCTTAGTTCGATCAAAGATTAATCTCTGGTTTGTTGGGTTTTAATTAAAAACGCCTTGAAATATCTATCTATATATCTATATATATAAAAGCGAAGTTGTCTGTTTGTCTGTTTGTCTGTTCCGAAAAGGCTCCTAAACCGCTCAACCGATCGTTTTAAACTTACACCATGTCTTTGTGTCAGATCGGGGGTCGTTATAGGCTATTTTAAAAATTGTTTCGCCGCCTACCCAGGGATCTCCCCCGGGGGGCGTACTTCAAAAGTTCGTCGGATTTCATTCAAATTTGGTACGTAAAAAGAGGAAATAATTACACACAAATTTCGTAACAAAAAATTTGTTGACCTTCTACCCAGGGACCTCCTACCCAGGACCTTCCTAAAGGGGCGGACTTTAAACGTTCGTCCGGATTCATTCAAATTTGGTATGTAAAAAGTAGAACTGATTAGAAGAACTGATTAGAAGAACTGATTTCATAACAAAAAATTTGTTGACCTCCTACCCGATGTCATTTTGTACAAAGTTGGGCCACTTAACATCTTAATGCTTTTGGTATTTTCCATGGTGCCTCGACACGAATCTTGTTATTCAAGCAAAACTTAAATTTAATAAAAAATCGACGGAGACAAAATGCTTACATTATGATTCGGTTTCTTTATGAATGATAACTTATTTAAAACAATTAAATAAATTGGGAAAAATATACGTAAATGTTAAAATAAAATGTACGTTAAATTTTAAAGTACATTCCTTTTACGTTCAATGGTTCAATCATAATAAATAAAATGTAAAAAAAAAAATGGTCACTCTAATAACGTACATATGCTCAATGCATAAAGAAAAACTCCAAATTAAGAAATTTTTGAAACATTTATTAAATTTGGTTCTCTCATCTTTGGTTCAAGTTTTACATTTAAAATAGTCAACAATATATTATTACTTAGTTTACATTTTTTTAAATTTAATATTTCACAGCTGAAATGTTAAATTTTGTTTTTTTTTATTGAAACTTAAATATAATATGCAGGTTGTTCACCACAATGTTGATGACTTAGTTATTAGGGCATGCGCTTTTTTAAACTAATCATTTAAATATTCAAAATTCAGTTTTTTAATTTTTTAAATCAATTATTGAAGACGACATAAATTAATTACATGTAGTAATCACGAAAATCGAAAAGGTCTCTATACAATAGTTGGTTTTCAAACGATTCTTTTTTATTGTTTTTTTATTAAATTTAAATCATTTTTTTTTAATTGAGTTAATGAAATTTCGGAAGCAACCCATTATTTTGATTTTGTGGTACTATATATATAATGATTCCAATTCCAATATTTAAAATTGTTTTTTTTTTATTAGTTGCAGTTTTTTATTATTATTATCATTACAAATATTAATCATTAAAACTCTTTTGGTTCTATTAATATTCCATACCTACACATTTAATGTATGTAATTATTATGTACAATTGTAATATTTATATATAAATACAAATTTATATATATGTAATATTAGATAAATCTTATAATTTTTTTTTATTTTAGTAAGATAAATGCAATGTATGTTATATAAACTCAGTAACACTAAGTAACACAAGACATATATAAAGAATATAATAGAAATATTTTTAATACAATAATTGTTTCTGTAATATAATACTAATGATACTAATACATCCCATAAATATAATTAAATACATATACTAGGCTGATCCCGTCGCCATCGTTGTTTCTCCCTCCCCAATTGCCTCTTGACTTTTCATATGCAATATGACTTTGCTTAGAAGTTTTAGAGTTTCAAGCATATGCACCAACGTTTTTACATATTAAGATTTAAATTATACAATAATATATACTTTTATGACTTATTTTGGATTTAAAAATATAAGGGCTTTGCCATGAAAGAATTCGAAATTCTGCATTTAAAACACCTAGTGTAATTTTGACAGAAATTATATTTTAAATAGATGTTCTTGGACATAAAAAAGTATTCAATTTGGTTACGAAATTGATACGGAAAAGGAGTCTTTAAAGATTTAGTAAAAATATGTTTGGTATATACATATGTACCTATTACTTATTCATCTTCTTTGGTTTCTTTAAATTTAATATTTCTTTTATTAATTTAGACATAATATTTATGTATCACCTACAAATATGCCGTTTGCTCAAAAAACGGATTTAAGATGATATTGTTATTAGCTACGTTTAATCGATCTATATTAATAAATTAGTGAAAAAAATTATTTAGAATAAACAATTATAAATTTATATATCTGTGTAAGAGTTGGAGTAGTTCTAATTAAAAAACACCTAACATTTAAGTTCTAAAAATAGTTACATAAATTTTATTACGTACACAATCCTAATTTCTTTTTTAATTTAATAAACGGAATAAATTGCAGAACTTCAGAAACAACAAGTATGGTATATAATATGTATTCTTTTACATACATAACTGCAAATTTTTAAATTCTTTTTTGGGGTATTTAAAAAAATACGCTATTGTCCTCAATTTGTTCGTCTGTTTTCTATTCATGCTCAGAGAATGAGTCGTTAGTCGGAACAACAAAAAAACTTGTCCTATCCTCTTTGCCGTTTGTCTCACTGGCTCAACTCGCACAAAATATCAATTTATTGTCACAATCAAATTCATTTAAGGATACCAATAATTTGGTTAATAGTTAACTAAAGATTTAAATTTTTAATTTTTAGTGCAAAGGTAAATAAAAATCATTTAGTAATTAAATTATCTTCTTAATTTCATTTATAAAGTAATTAGTAAATATTGTTTCAACCTAATAATAGTAATATTAATAAGCATATGATATACATATGATTAGGGTCTACATAAGAAGATTTGTTTTGTGAACTTTTATTGTAATATTAAATTCACTATTTCACTTTAAACTAAATAATAAAAGCCTTTTCTGATCCTGATAGTGTTTGAGACTTTGAAAAGTTGGAGCTATCAACTATTTTTTTTTTCTTTAACATGGGTTTTAATTACAGCTTTTCTAATGAATTCAAATCTGTACATTTGCTTAAAGTGGTGGTAAATTTAGAAGTTTCAATATTTTTCGTTCTAACTACAATGCTATTATTATTATCAGGTTTCTTTGGTGGGTCAGGTAGATTATTCACATTTTTATGTTCAGGTATCTTCGTAGCAGTTTCCTTTTTGAAGCTAGTCATTTCATCCACACTTTTTTTTTTCACAGAATTTTCAGTGATGACATTTTTAGGCGCGGTTTCAACAGAATTAAAAATTTTTGTAGATGTTATTGGCGTTTCACAAACAGATTTTGTTGTTGTTATTTCAGGTCGATAATTTACCGCATTTGTTTCTATTTTTGAATTATCACATTGCTTCACTACTAAAATTCTTCGTGAATTACGATATTCTTTAAAATTAGATATAGTTGAGCGGTCTGCCCTGGTTAATGAGCAAATACTTGAAGTACTGATATTTATATTATTCATTGTTTTAACTGTTGAAGGTTTTGTAATAAAGGTAGATGAGTTGTACTTAGGAACGATATTGTTAATTCTAGTTTTGCTCCTTTCATTTTGATCTGATGTAGACACAATTTTGTTATTGTTGGTAATCGAATTTTTTTCAATATGATGTTTAAATGTGGGATCTTTAAAAGTTGTCAGTAAAGATTCAGTCACTTCACAATTAGTAGTTGGTAAAAATGAAATAGTTTCACTTAAACAGCTTCCAACACTATAATTATTTCTTAAATCATTACTTAAAAGAGATTTACTTGATTCACGTAAATTTGTTTGCTTCAAAGTATTTAGTAATAAACTATTCCCATTTTTGTTCGAATTTTTAAGGATGCTAGGACCTGGCATTCGAGTTGATATTGTTGCTAATGTTTTATTGCCATCGTTAATCTCCTGAGAAACAAGGACATCGAATGGATTCTTGCAATATAAACAAAAAAATTTATCACAATAACAGATTATTCAAAAGTTTTTTTTTTAATTTTTTCATCCTAAATTTTTATATTGAAAACTAAAGATTGCCTGAAACTTCACTTCACAAAACCTTATTCGTTCGAATGAAAATTGAATTAAATTAATAAGATGCAGAAGGAAATCATATTTTTAAAATTATGAAAATTCCATTGACAAATAATCGTGGTTAAGACTTGAAAATGTACCAAAATCAGGTTCGAAATATCGACCAATAATACCAATAATATTTATAAAAAATACATAATCACATTAAGTTTATACATTAGACATTTACATATACGAAATTCAAATGAATTATTTAACGAATATTTCAAAATAAATTTTGTAATAAAATAAGACTAGTTTGAGTTTGAGTTAATTTCAAAAAACTTCGATCCATATCATATACTTACTTTTTTAGAGCCACTCGACGCTGAACTAAGTTTTAGATCGCTTTCATTTTTGTTATAATTGCCACCGATTTCAAAATTTATTCTTTCAGAAATTGGAGAATCGTCATTCAAGTATACTCTGCTTTTCATAGCGTCATCATACAGCATTTCACATGTCTGATTTGATGATAAATAACAGGGTCTTCCAGCGGGCCCCCATTCACAAGTTGGTCTCAATAAAAATTTAAATTTATCAAAAAACTTCAAATTTTTGGGTGCTTTAAAAATTTGGAATATAGCAGCTATGAGAACTACTATAATTGGAAATAAACCTATTATCCAACCCATTATATCGGCCCAAAATGGATAAACATAATTACCATATGTAGCTGGTTTATATTTAATCCAATTAAATATTAAAATAAACTAGAAGGAAGGGTTTTTCAATTTTAATGTTATTTTATTTTGAATGCAAATGCCTACCAATAAAGTAGCTGGGGTAATAAATTTCCACATAACCGACCAAAACCAAAACCAACATTTGGACTTTTTACCAAACATTCCTTGAATATCATTCAAATATCTTTCAGAACCGTAACACCATGATATTAAACAACATTCTGATATTGCTATCAGAAGAACAGACCAATTAGCTGCATATTTATCCATTAATTGAAGCCAATACATTCCACTCTAGAAAAAATCTAAATATATTAAAAATATAATTATGTTTTGTCTTGTAATCTGTAATACATCCTACATCCATACAAACTGTTATCAATTAACTCAACATAAATCAAGTGCACAACCTACACCAACACTTATACCAATACAACATTGCCTTAGTTTGGTGATGGCCCACGAGCTAACACACCGTAGGATAATGACAATAGCGTTATATTATGACGGCTATTGTCATTAGCAGAACTTTCAGTACCATACAACATTTTTGAACCGGTTTCCAATTTTTTTTAAATCAATGTATGAATATTTTGTTTGCGTCATTGTATAAATTATATGTAATTATTATAATATTATAATCAACCATTAATCTAGTTATTCGTTATTGAATTTTCAAAATAGTTTATATACGTACATTTGTAGTGAATCCTAATCCACCAGCATAACCAAGTAAGGCTACTGCCAAAACAACCCAAAATTTTGATTGCCTTAAATTTGGAAATTTATCTAAAATTGCTGTTGTTACTGTTTCCATCAATGCAAACTGTGAAATTAAATTATTTTTTTAAACGTTTCAAGTTCTTTTTATATAATAATGAATGTACCTAACATTGTTTTTATTGATTTTCATACCTGAGAATCTAAGCCCAGTGTTAGCAGCATTACGAAAAATAAAACTGACCATACCGGTGCTATTGGTAGACGTGTAACAACTTCCGGATATACTATAAATGCTAAGCCAGCTCCTTGATCAACAACTTTCTCCACTTCAACGCCTAATTCGTGAGCTAAAAATCCTATTATTGAAAATATTACAAGACCAGCAAAAAATGATGTTAAGATATTTGAAACTGCTACAATCAAGGAGTCCCTTTTTATATAAAAAAGAATTAAGAACGAAAATAATAAATTTCCAATATTAGTGAAAATGTAAATGTAAACTAAATTAAAACACATTGATAATTTTGGGTCGAACTTTTTGGTCGTTTCGAGTTCCTACGGTTTCGAAAATCTACTTTTCTTATAATATAAAATTATTTGTATTTACGTAAACTAACACACACAAATTATAAAGCTCTGTAAATATCAGTTTCTAGTAAGATTTAATCTTTTATACCAATTAAAACTAGATTATGCTTACTTATAACAATCATTTGTAAATTTATTATAAGATGATAGAGTGATTAAGCCACCCCAAGCTGGGCTCAAAGCAAAAAAAATCTGCACTGCTGCATCTCCCCAAACCTAAAAGAAAAATTTCTTTCTAAGAATGAAGGAAGAATTTTATGTACTCAAACTTACATCGTTAAATTGATTGTATTAAGTAAGGAAGATAATTGTTATTTTATTAAATTATTGAATTTCTATTTTTTTATTCGAAAATTTAAATATTTACCTAAAAATTACTATCTAAAATTTAAATTCTGTTCAAAAGGTATTCACTTTTGTTAGTCTGTTATAGAGTTACTTGGGGAACTGAATTTAAGCTGCATGAATTTTAGCCGCAAAAAGATTTGTACGGGCGGGAAAAATTCTTTTCCAAAATGAGTTTGCATGCGCAACAAAAAGTTTTTTCTCCGCAGGGTTAAAAATGAAATTTTGTTTTTATATTTGAGACGAGGTCAAAATTCATTTGAAAATTAATTTTGACCGAAGAAAAACCTGTCGCGGGCAAAATTCAGGAAACTCATGGAGTCAGTTGTATTAGTAATTAGTCTGTGATCAAACGAATAGAAAGAATGGATCCTATTTTTAAAGTATATTTTTATATCTTCAAACTATTAAAATATAATAGTTCATTCGTAATAATTTTAATGTCAACGTAACTTCAACTGCAACAAAAGTTTGGCAGTTACATTTGTATATTAATTGTTTTATTGAATTAATTTTAAATCGAATTTCGTGAAAATATATTGAACTAACAAGTGCACAAAAATTAATATAAAATAGTTGAATACTCTAAACTTATTTTTACCTGAGCACTGGCTAATTGACGAAAATCTGGTGTTAAGTAAAATAATATGCCGGTTTTTGCACCAGGTAATGTAATCCCACGAAAGAACAATATTACCAAAACAAAATATGGAAATAAGGCAGTAAAGTATACTACTTTTCCAGATGATTTTACTCCCTTGCAAAGGCATAGAAAAACAATTAACCACGCCACAAACAAGCTTATTGCCAATTTTAGGTTTATTTCACCAGTTTCTTCGATACCCGATGACAATCCAAGAACTTTGTTACTAAAATTAAGTAAAAAAAATAATTAATTCCTTATTTATTTTAATGTCGTTTTACATATAGAATTTTTCATCTCCTTTTCCTAACATTATTAGTCTTATTTTACTTATGGAATCCTTCTCAATTTTTTAATATATAGATTATTTGCTATTGTTTTTGTTATGGTTATTAGAAGTGTCGAATTATCTAGAAATTTGAATGTCCATACTTACTTGAAATACTCTTCAGCTGGAGGTCGCCTTAACGAATGTATTGAAAGCTCAGAAATGTTATATTCATAGGAAAGAGTGTTATTGTAACATGTACGAAGATAATATGTACCATTATTTTCTTTACATTCATCTGCCAACTGATAAGAGAAGCAATCTAAAAATTAAAAAGTTACAAAAATGTCAGATATAATTTGCCCCTCAATATTTTAAGAAACAATAATTTATGTATTGATTTATAATAGTGTTAAATTATGTTATATTATGATTATGAGGAAAATATAGTATGATTAAGAAGGATCAATACCCCTGTAATATATTCCTATGAATAAAATATATTAATACAAATAGATTAACAATTATCTGGATGCTATGAGAACTATGTAATAATGTTTTATTTTAATCCTTTTTATTAAAATTACTTTAATTAAGAAACTTTAACATAATGAGCATATTCAGAAATTATAACCCATTATAAAAAGGTTGATATGTATTTGGAAAAACTATCTCCTATACATATAAATTTCTGCTCATTAAAATTTCTTAAGTAACGTAATTTTTTTTTTTCTTTAACAATCTAAGTCCCGAGTGAAATTTATTTTTTACTTGTTTGTGCATTTAAAATTAATATTAATAAAAAGGTATTGTTGACTTTAGTTTACTTATATTTATGTATTATTTACGAAATTTTACATTTTTATTTGTTTTAACCATAACTTAGAAACTATATTTAATATGAGATAAAAAAAATCTTTTACAACATTGATCTTATTTAGTAGAAGTAGAAGTTTTTATATGTACATATGTACAATTATATAATGATAATCTACTCTCCTCTAGAGGAAATGTGACGTAAAACCTCTTTCTGACATTTTTGTTTTTTCCCTAAACTAACCTAAACCTATTATTCTACTAACTCAGGGGTGTCAATAACGTCGAACGCGATCTACCCGTCGATCGCGTAATGATTTTAGGTCGATCGCCAATAAATATTTATATTTCAGATATTTATTTCCTTTCAAACTGTTATTTTCAATTTCAAGAATCAAAAAAAATTATCTGATTTCCAAACATATTGGCGCAATTAAAAAATTCTGCTTCTACTAATTATGATGAAAATAAATATATCAAAGAAACTAAGAATATTGAAGAATTTGTGTAACCGTTTCGAAGATTTTAAAAAACTTGATAATGTAGTTTTATTTATGAGTTTTCCATTTGATAGCAATATTAAAGCAGAAACAATTGCAGAAAACCTTTCAACTATTTTTGATATGGATAACATTACACTTGAAGCAGAAATTATTACTTTACAAAATGATATTTATATTAAAGCTTTCGAAGATTAATTCTGGAAATATTTAGCAGAAGATAAATATCCGAATCTAAAAAAAATGTGCTGAAAATTACACGCCTGTTTTGTTGGTTCAACAAATTTGTGCGAATAAGCATTTTTACTAATGAAAATAATAAAGTCGAAGTACCGAACTAATTTAATTTGAATCCCTAAATATTGTCTTCTCCTCTTCCTCCTAATTTTAGAAAAAGTAGATCGCAGATGATTTTTACGGCGCGAAGTAGATCTTATAGAAAAATCAGTTGACACCCCCTATATGTTCATATATTATTATTATACTAGAACTAGGTATTACTGAATCTTAAATGGAAAAATATTTTGTAGTGTTTCGATTGCTTTGTTGGTTTCATTTCTTAGATGAAAAAAAATCCAAAACAAAGAGTTATTTTGTTCGAGTTTTTATGCACATACATAAATTAATATCATTAAACAAATGCAGCAATGCTTTAGTTAGAGTATGTGCTAGGAATAGATACCTAATAGTAATATTTTTTTTTTGATTAATAAATAATTAATTTGACAATCGTTTTTACTTAAAGTTTTGTACTATAAATATGAGCTTACGTTCTGTACTCCATTCCGGTTCACAATTTTGCCATGGTAATTTAGCTGAAAATGATGCAAACATATAAAAAATTGTCCATGCTATTATAAGATTATAATATAACATAACAATCGTTGATACTATTATCATTCCATAGCCTAAACCACAAAAAAGAGGACAAAATCTTTTGTAAATTGCAACTGGCCCCAATGCGGCATATTGTCCGAATGATAGTTCCATAAACATTAGTGGTAAGCCAGCAATGATGAGCATTATTGTAAATGGAATCAAAAATGCACCTTAAAAAAATTAATCAATCATATTGTTGGGTTAAATTTTCAAATTGTAATCGTGAGCAAATGTAGATGTATAATATGTATAATGTACTGGTACATAATATAAAAAAATTAGAAATGTTGTATCAGGGTGATCTTTCCTTTTTTTAAAACATTTCGTATTGAGTAAAATTTGTCAATTAAGCTACAATTATTATTTCATACATGATGTTATTATTCATGGACTGAACTTACCACCGCCATTATTATAACAAAGATATGGAAATCTCCAAACATTTCCTAAACCAACTGAATATCCCAACAATGATAATAAAAAATCGAAACGGCCTGTCCAATTGCCTCTTTCAAGTTCATCAAATTTAATTTGTTTTTCATTATTATTTGTTTCTTTTATTATATTTGAGTTGAAATTGATCTCAGAAAATTTGTCATCAGACTGAAAATTAAAAAAATAATTTGTTTCTTTAATTCTGTATATCCTTGCGATATTTAAAAATATTATGTAACAACATGTGTTGCCTCTAAATTATTAAATTAATAATTAATAAATCATTTATCGTAATAATACACATAAAATTTAATTTTGATATTTTAATTTTAATATTCAAAACGTAGTACTTTACTACATACATGGAAACTTTCGAATATTAAAACAAAAGAATTTTTCAAAATCTAAAGCTCAATTATCGGAAAATCAATGCAAAAAATAACATGTTTTAGTTATGTTTTAAACACACAAAAAATGTTGTTAAACAAAATAAAATTATTTATTTTTTTGCGAAGAAAAAATAATTATATTCAAAAATATAATAGAAATACAATAAAAACGTATACAAGCAGGTAAATCAATTTCAAGTTGTTTATCAAATACAGAATAAATTTTTTTTATCTAAACTCCTGAGTCCTTCTGTTACTAAGTTTCTTTTATTCATCCGCAAAAATAGATGCAATTTAATTTTCTTTGATATTATAATAAAGAATATAATGATATGCTCTTTTAGAATGAAAATAATTGTATGAAAAATATCTGTAAAGAATCTGTAAAAAATTGAGTAAAGATCAAGAAGTATTATTGTTGCGAATTCAGAATTGTAAAGTTATTTTGAAAAAAATATTTAAAAATTATGAAAAATTAATTATTTTTTATTACAGAAAAAGATTGTGGAAAATAATGGTTAATTCAATTAATTATCGGATCCAAATTCGAATTATTGAACACTATCCAGTTTCTGTACAATATTATCGATATCAAACTATATATCCTCCAAATATTAATATCCTAATATTCATTGAAGATTGAAATTAGTTTATTACAAATATATAATATAATTATTAATTTTTATTGAAATTTTCGGTGAGACAGATATACGTACGTTATATACGTGAAAAGTGAAAACGTATACATATTACCATAGATAAAGTATTTATGCTATACTAATAATCTACTATGTAGGTCTTTTTTTTTAATTTAAAGAACTTTTTTTTAACTATATTTTCACATTTATCAATAAATTATTAAGAACAATATTATGAATAATTAATAATTAAGTATAAAGAAATAAATATTTTATTATTATATAATGTATAATTCATTCTTACCTCCCACATATCCGTATCTAATCTTATACTTGATTCATTATTTTTTTTTAATTTTTTATCCTTTTTATATGGTTTTTTATTTTTAGATTTATCCATTTTTTTATGAACTTTTTATTTAATGAATGATAAAACCAATAGTTCTAATAAGGGCTCCGATATTATTAGTTCCTAATTTTATTTTATTTTCAAAATTATGTTTCAATTAAAATTTTATATTTTTATTTACCATGTTCAATACACTTTTGTTTCAATCCAGATAGTTAGATATATATTTTTTCCAAAATGATATTATAAGCATTACATTTTTTTTTATGTATGAAATTTATTTTTGAAAAAATAATACTAACTTACCTAACGTTTAATATAATTTGAGATCAAACAAAAAATTAAAATAACAAAAATTTTGTTAACTTTCTGCCAAAAAATTTGAATACACTCTTAAACAACAAAATATTCGCATTTAGATCAAAACAGGTGAATCATTAAATTTATAATTTAAGGCACATCGTAAATAAGGAATTTTTTCGCCAATTAAAACATAAGTTAAGTTCAACTAAGTTTTACTTTTATGAAAAACTATAATCATAAAATAATATATATACATTACATAGATAATAAGTTACATTAAATCATCACATAGGTACACTAACACATTAAATCAGTTTCATGCATTCTTTAAAATCATGAAATCATGCTTGTATGCGAATTTACGATTGTTATTTTAAAAGAATAACTTTAATTTGATATTATTATATTTCTAAATATAAAGCAAACACATTCCAATGCTAGGAATATAATATTGAAAGTTAACCTTTTAAAAGAAAAATCACAAATTCGGTTGCAACAGCAGATACACAATACCAATTGTTAAAATAGAGTCAATGAAGACAAAGAAAAGAGTTAAAAATATATATATAGATATTTTGTTTTCAATGCATTTTCTTGTTTAAAATTAGGTATTATAAATTTTGCAATAATATATAAAATAGTAATTATGTTTTGAATTAATTATTTTTATAAGTTTCCTAATAGTAATTGAACCTGTTTTTTAGCTTGAATAAACAAACCAATATAGAAAATTTTAACGTTAATGTTAAAATATGAACATATTTTAAATATTGGTGATAATTTTCCACTTAAAGTTATTATAAAAAATTAGCTTTCGTTTTAAAATTCTTCGATTATTTTTTTTTTAATAGAAATTGAAAATTTTAATTTTCAAAACATTTAAATTTTTAATTTCTATTAAAAAAAAATAATCGAAGAATTTTAATACCAAAGTTTACATATTACATCTTATTATCTACATGACTGTTTGTAAGTAAAAAAATATTAAACTCTCTCTAGGTAGGTATATCTTAAAATTTTAATTATCTTAATAAATCAATCAGGTATTATTTTCTTTTCATTTCTTCTTCATTTACAAAAATAATTTTCATTTGGAAAAACAATTATTTTCATAATTTTCTTCTTCATATGCGGAATTGCATTTTAAAATGTGTTTTTGTTTATCTAGCTAGAGGAAAAATTTTCACAAAATAATAATAATAAATCGATTTGTTGTTTTTTTTTTTTTTTGAATCAACAGATTATTGGCATTCATAGTTTTTTTTTTTTTAATTCTACGTAACAAAATATCAATTTGTCAATCAATATTTAAGCGAAATAAATTTAATTTAACATTTTTCCTAGAACATTAGAAGTAATGATGAATACGAAACGAATACGGTAGGTATTAATTTAAATTTATTGTTATAAAATGGGCTTCGAGCATAAACAAAATACATTCATATAAATACATCTAAATAAATAAATTTTCAAATAATATTCAAAAATAAAAGAATTATTAGGACCACGTATCTTCCTATCTATATACTTCGATAGCAGGTAGATACTTATTTTTATTATATAAAAATACATAAAAATACATAATGTAAGAAATCCTTATTCATAAATAAAGAACTTTAAGGAATATCAGAGGAAAAAATTAAATTTAGGCAACAAACAAAATACACATTTAAATTTTTGATTTCAAAATTGAACGAAATCGTTAAAACTTAAAACATTGAATCATTGCTATTGAAAAAATTTCATTATCAATCAAATATAGATCGATAATCAGCAAAAATACTCATTATAAAAATAATATTTAATTTTTAGTGGATAAGATAAAAGAGCTTGTATAATGACGGTTCAAAATATCTTTTGATGAGCAACAATTGATCTATTCAATTTATAAGATATATTATATTATAAGCCTCATTCTTTTTGAAGTTTTTTTTGATATTCTCACAAAGTTGAAAACTATTAATTGTACCCATACATTGTTATTTTATGTATTTGTTTTGATTGGAAAAATATGTACGTAAGTATATGATGTTTTAGAGCAGTAACTCATTCTTTTTCAATCTTGTCCCATCATTAGAAGCCGTATAAAAACTTTTGAGAACAAGGTCATTATTAAAACCATGTGAGATTTATAACGAAAAATTTGGTAAAAAAATATAAATTTTCAACAAGTGAAGAAATTTCAAATAATAAAAAAAAAAGGTTTAAGAACCTCTAAACTCTAAAAATTATGTCTTTAAAGTTCGATTTTTCAAGTTTTTCGCGCACATACTTTAATATACAGATATTTCACAGAAGAATATAATTATACATTAATATATATATATATATATATATATATATTGTAGGAAAATGCAAAATTCAATTTGTTTCTATGATTATTACTTCGCACTTTTATGTTTATATAAAAAAATTATGTGAATAACATCTATTTTTTTTAATGACATTGAATAGTTATAAAAAAAAATTGCATAAAAACAATTATTATAACTTTATCATTTTGCACGGAAAATTTTTCTATTTAAATTTATTTTTATGAGTCCAAAAAAATTTAATCTAAAAAAAAAATTTATTTTCATCTTATCTTTCACGTCAATTCATTTTTTTGCATCTTCAATGAAAATTTTTGTAAAATTTTGGAACAAAAAAAAAGATAAAATTCCTTAAAATCAAAATTTTCTTTTCATTAAAATGAAAAAGTGTTGCAAATAATGAAAAAAATAAAAAACTATTTAATTTTAAAAAAATTTTTTCTTTAAAATTTTTTTTTTTTAATTATTTTAATGCAAATTTGATGTTAGCGATAGGAACCTCGAAAATTTACTAACATAGAAAATATAATCTTCTCTCGTAACAAAATTATTAATATCATGAAATAATATTCGTTTTACAACAAATTTCTCTTCGAGTTAATAAAAAAAAAAATATATATCATAACGAAAAAAAAAGGGACCTTGAATATTGAATAAATGTGGACGGAACCAGAGATAAACAAACATCTGTAAAAGGAAAATTGCAAATAAAAATATAGGAAAGAGATACATGTAAATATAATACAAACTTGTAGATGCAAAATTATGTTAAACTTATATGCATATTATGTGTTATATGCATGAATACATAAATTTATTGAGATAAAAAATATTTTGCTGCACATAGAATGTATCAATGGAAATTATATTTTGTTTCGTTCTGAATTTTAATTTAAAAGTAAGAAAATAAGTAAGTCATAGGGAAATTATTATGATTAGAATTTTTATTTTTTTTTGGTAGGAGATATTATTTTTTATTATTAATTTTATGTTAAGTTTGAAAAAATAAAAAATAAAATATATGTTGATGAAGAATACAGAACAAAAAATATACATTAAAAAAATTAGTTAAATGAGTTCAAAAATTAAATAATGCTTTCATATTATCTTGATCATTATTAATGGGTTATTTTATTTACAAGCGGTGTTTTGTATCCATGAAGGGATTCGAACATCATCAATAAGTAAGAATCTAAATTATTCAAAACACTATTCTACTCTCTTCCAATTTAATTCACAAAATCTATAATTGTGAGAAACGTGAAAAATAAGTAATTATAATAATTAAAATTTATTGTAATCATTTAATTATCATATTTCAGTCATAATTCAATTACAAGAACTTTTATAAATTGAGCCTTGGCATTTAGCAGTTTCTCCAGGAAATAAAATTAAATTTGTATTAAGCAAGAGCAAAAAAAATATAATTTTGAAAATGTTTATCATTATTAATTATGTTATGTATGTATATATTTATCGTCTATTGAATTGAGAGAAGTTTTACTTTTATTAAAATTTACAAAAATTCACATGAAAATGTATAACGCATTAAAAGTGCAAGTTAAAAGAGAAAATTTTATTTGTTTCATTTCCAATATTATGAAAAAGAACCTATAAATTCTTAAAAATAAAATAAAAATCAAATTTAAGTATGATTACAATCTTTTAACATAATATATTCAGAGTACCTACGTTTTTTTATAGGAATAAAATTGTATTCAGTACAATTAGAAAGAAAGGTGGGAAAAATTATTCAAAAATCTTCATCAGAGTTATAGACTTAAATTCAAGTATAGGCTTTATTTGAGAGCAGTTGAGATATTATAAAAACAAGATTAAAGTTTCATTTAAGTCAGGTAGTCAGTTTTCCAAAGTATTTCTTAAATAATTTTATTTTATTTTGTTCAACGAAAAAAAGATTCATTTTTGAAATTTTTATTTTTTGGACGTCTTTAATTTTGTAACATTAGCATTATTTGATAATATTTTATATGTAGTGAATGCAAACATTTTTAAGGGAAAAAACCACTTATTTTATTGTTATTCATTTTATATTAAAAATGAAAATGTTTTCTTCGTTTGTTTGGTATGAAAATGATGAAAAAAACTTTTTTTAAATTATTGAAAATACCAACTTGTAGATAAATTGTCTTCAAGATTTTCCTGTGAAGGACGTTGTTCTGCTTCAATAGAACAACATTGGAAGGAGTTTGTTGGTAAAATTTAAATTTAATTTTTTACAAATCAGGCTCAATAGAATCTTACTTTTATTTGTTCACATTGAATATAATATCAAACAATTTTTGTTAAAACCTTTACTGTATTAAAATTAATGTTATCAGTTAAAAATGTATAAACAGTGATGCCCAAAATTTAAGATTGAACGTGCATTTACTACCATCATCATAAATTTTTGGCATGTTTTATTAATACACGGAAAAATACACAGTTAAAAATTAATTTTTCGTCTTGTAATATAATAAATAACAACGTACAAAACACTTTTCCAAAAAACAACATATGCAACATATTACGAAGCAACTTGATTGTGCTCTTGCTCGAATTTATTTACATTTAAAGTCAAGTTTTGGTATTTTTAAATGTAATTTAAAATTTTTTTAGCATCCTCTTCTAGAATTTTCGTTTAAAATCCAAAAATAATTAAAAAAAAAAAATTATTTTTAAAATTTTTTTTATGAAAACTTTGAAAATACGATTAATAATTACAAACCAAATCAAGCTCTGAGCTAATTGCTTTAAAATTGATTGCAAATAAATAATCCTTTTCATATTAATTTTTAAATTAACATTAATTTTCTGCAGTCCTTTTATTTTTATTTACTTTATTCATACATCAATCACACAATTGCGATCAGAAAATATTATAAATAAGAATTTCGCATTTTACAGTGCATGCACAAAAAAGAAGGAAAAAAATAAATACAGAAAAAATGTTTTTTTTTTTCTTCCTATTCAAAGTGCGAATGATTTTTTTTTTTTAAATGGGAAGTGCGAAGACGAAATACAAATATTTTTTTTCATGCACTTACATAAGCACGAAGTGTATATGAAGTGCATAGGGTTTTTTTTTTCCTATTCTGTTTTATTATTCATATAAACAAAGTGGGATTACAATAACAAATGTGGTACAAGTGCATAGGCGATGATCATCCTTGGTATAAAGTATACTATGCGTATACATTATAAAAGAATATATAGTTTTTATTTTATAAGATTGAAAGTGATATGCAACAGGACTACAAAATGATTTTATGTATTTGTATACTATTTGTTAATGTTTTTTATGTTTGTACCTATTATTATAAAAAAGAGAAATTAGAGAAGAAACAAAAGAGAGCTTTTTATGCCATTTCTTCTGCTAAAAAAGAATGCAATTGGTGGATACTTTTAAGTAACATAAAAACAAAAGTTTAATACATAAATTTGGTATGCATGTGTTAATTAAATATGGTGAATTTAAGTTCAAGGTCCAGACTAGATATGATAGATAAATAAATAGATTCATTATACCTACAAAGATGGAGATAATATAAAATTTATATTCATGTAATTTAGTTAATATGATAAAGTGGATACATATATCATAGTTCAAACATTTTTGTTTAAATTATTTTTAATTGTAATTGAAGTAAAAATACGACCAACCACCCGAAAGCCCGCTTCCGCGCCCACCCCCCCTCTTGTTTTGCGACACTCCTTATACTCTGTACAAAAAAAATGTGGCAAATCGAGCAAAAAAAAAAATTGCCCATACAAAATGTATGAAAACTTTGGGAGGCCCTATCTCCGAAACGGGGCTTTTGCCACAAGAACTGAGTTCAGTTTTGGGAGTTTGGGCACCGCCTCTACCCCCTCTCCAAGTTTCAGCCAATTCTGAGTGGTCCCCATGAACTGCACTTTAGCCAAGAATAGTTAGTTGTAAGTATCAATTTCTTTTAACTGCGGAAAAATATTGGATCCCTGAAAGGTGCTAATATGGTCGATAAGACGAAGAAATCTTCTCTTTTTTTTGCAATTTTAAAAAATCTCGACATCATATTTATCATATTTATAAAAGCATAGATAAGATATAGTAATAGATGGCCCACTCAAAAGATCTACTACAGCGCCTGGTGGATTTGTGGAGGGAAGGTGAACTAAAAAAATAAAATTTTTGTAGGTGGCAATTTATTTCTAATATTTCAAATAAAATTATTAAAATTCAAATTTGCAGGAAAAAAAGGAGATTATGAATAAAAGATAAATTTATTTTTATAGCAAATTTTTTATTTTCTTAATTTTTTTAGTTTATATCACATTGTGTTCTAACATTTTCACTTAAAATTCTATTTATTTTATTGCAATAATTATTAATTAATAAATTAAATGTATAATCTTAAATTTATTATTATTATTATTTTTATTAATCTTAAATTAACTTAAATTCCAATAAATCCAACTTTGTTTTTGTTTTTTTTAAATAAAATCCACAATTAAAATTCAAATATATTCAACTTTTTTATTTATTTATTTATTTCTACCAGATATTTATAATTTTTTATCAAAATAAATCACCTACAAGTCCAAACGCTTTTATTTCAAAAAAAATAATAAATAAGAAAAAAAGCTCAGCCGGCTGGGTTGACAATAAAACAAAACGTAAACAAACACGAGCGCCGCATGTGGTTGAAAGGTGAAACACATTATGAAAACTCAAATTAATTTTGTTCTAAGTGAACCTACCATGTATAAAAGGAACAAAAAAAAAAAAAAAATTCATAAAAATTTTTGTTTTTGTTTTTATGAATTTTTCTTTTTTTTTTTGTTCCTTTTTTGACAATTGAAATAGGCAAATACAGTACTTTGAAAAAATGAAAAAGCTTCACTTGCAATAATAATATACTCTTCCTTATATATAAGTTCATTGGGTTGAACTGAAAACAAACAGCTGTTGCTTACTTTTAACAGGATTAACCGTTATAAGGCTGTCACACTTCGGCTTTTTAATGGCTTTTTGAAAAAGCTATCATCGTTGTGGCTATTTCGTGGCTTTTTCCATACAAAAAAAAGAAAAAAAGCTAGTGGCTTTTCAAAAAGCCACTAGAAAATCAGGGATCAAATAACAAATGAGCTCTGTGAGAAAAAAATAAACTAACAATTGCATACTTTCAGGAAGTTGGCGGCAATTTTTTAAAAAAAACGAATAAAAAAACAAAAGAAATTCCCAAAAAAAAAGGAAAAAGATATGACAAAACGAGAAAAAAAACCAAAAAGTGCAAGTGTGAACGCATTTAAAAAAGCCGTCATGAGTAGTGGCTTTTTAGTTGTAGTGTGACTCGCTTATTAACATGGAAAGAGTTAACTTAACCGAGTGAATTTGTTGTGTTTCATCCAGTTTCATCAGGTTAACTTTATTTCAACTCAACCACCGTAATGGTTTTTCATACTAATATTTAATTTTTCTTTTTTTATGACTTTCACGGTACACCTTTTGACCTACAGGCGGCACTATTTTAACATTTGAAAAAGTGAATACTAGAGCGCCACTTTAGAAAAATTAACTACTAAAAAAGTCTAGCTGTAAGTTTAAAAAATATCGAACCACCGCCACAACGCATAAAATTTAGACGCTGTCGTTGTCTTAATTTTATTTATTTTTCCTATTTTGTTTTCCAATCCAATTGAAATTGAATCAGAATAATGAAAAAATAAAAAAAAAAGCAACTAGTACAAAAAAACCAGAGAACGAAGACAAAATATATTTTTTTCAATTTTATTAAAAAAAAATAAAATAAAATATGATGTACGGTCCTCCTATGACTGATTCTGAAGATGATGATGATGATTTGTACGAAGGATTTTCATTTGGAGATGAATTCGACAAAAAAAAGGTAGGATTAAAGTAGTGATATAACCTAAGTGTAGGTAGGTACTATCTTTATCTTTCTACTTTAAATCGTTATGGTCTAAAATGAGAAAGAGATTCTTCAAGTGGTCAATCTGTTCTAACCTCAACCACTTTAATTGGATGAATGCAATTGGGATGAAATTGAAATTCATTTGCCTAGCATGATAATGGTAATTCTTTAATTTTTTTATTTTTTATTTTTTTTTTTTAGAAAAATAATTGTTACATTCCACCACCGAATTTAGAACGTGATTTATACTATGCAACTATTAATGGGAATTTAACAGAATTAGAAAATGTATTGAAAGAAATTCATCAAAATAATGGTTATCAATATAATGTTAATTCATCGTGTGATAATGGACTAGCATTAATTCACTATGCTTGTCTTAATGGTCACTTGGATTTGGTCAGTTTTTTGGTGAATATAAAGCAAGCTGATGTAAATTTAGAAATTGATTCAGAAACTCCATTACTGTCTGTCTGCCAGGCAAAAAAAGAAAAAAACAATGAACAATATGAATTGAATTTAAAAAAAATAACAGAATTACTTTTGAATAAAGATGCAATAATAAATGTTTCAAATAAATATGGATTAACACCGTTATTACTTGCTTGCAGAGAAGGTCATTTAGAAATAGTTAAATTGATAATTAAAGATTCAGCATTAGATGTTTCAGATAACGAAGGTATTAATGTTTAGTTTTTATTTTTTCATAGGTTTCTTTCACTTTTAAGTTATTTTGCAATTTTGAGTCGACTTCAAACTTTCATCATAAAGTACATACTCACTCACTTTTAGTTTTAGTCCTAAGGAAAATTTAATACTTACTGTTTTAAGCTAACATTTCTATAATGTAATATGTAGGTAGGTAGTTGTAGTTTTTATTAACATTCTGGTGGAATACAAGCCGGAAATTGTACTTGTATAATATTAATAATTTGCATTTTTTGAATTAATTAAATTAAAATGAAACCAAAGTTAAACCCGATTAACTTTCACCCAAAAAAATACGAGTTGTAAAAAATATATCTTATATATTGAAGTTCATTCTCATTACTAATTTTAGGAAAAACAATTCTATATCATGCCATAGAGGGAAATAATATTGAAATTGTTAAATTTTTACTTGAATATGGTGTTGATTGCAATACGTATGATCGAAAAGGTTACAGCCCTAGTCAAATTGCTGAAAATTATGGTTTCCACGACATATATGAAATTTTACCAAAAGAAGAAATTAAATATGTTGTACCAACGACATTTGTAAGCTACAGCTCAATTTTTGATCACCTGCCACGGATATTTTTGAAAACTGAGATACCTGAATATTTTCAAGAAGTCTATATTATTTTATCTGAAACAAATATGCTAAAGTTTACTGAAAATTTTGCTCTAGCAGGAGTAAATTTAAATGAATTTTTAATTATAAATGATGATCGATTAGAAAAAATTGGTATCGAATACAAATTCCAACGTGATCGAATTTTAATGGCACTATTACAGTAATCCTTTAAATTATTTTAATGTATTATTTACAATATTAATAATTTTATTTTGATTTTAGTTTCCATTTAAATCACTGGTCCAAGAAAACTATAAAAAGAGTTAAATCGAAAGATACAGAGAGGTTGGTTTTTAGACTGCATTTTTTTTTTTATTTTAGATAAATCTAAATATCAATATTTTTTCCAGTTTTTATGACATCTTAATGATATCGGCAAATATTTTAAAAAATCTTATAGTAATAAATTCATCAATAAAATACGTTCAACAAAATTTAGTAAAAGAACAGTATGGAAAATTAAAATTGGATAAAATGAACTTATTAAAATTTAATATTCAAAGATTTAAAAAAAATTTAATTGAATTATCCAAAACAGCGAAATATGTAAGTTTCTAAAAAGATGTAAGAAATAGATATAAGGTTAGACACTATTGAAATACAAATTTTAAAATTTGGTTAAAAATATTAAAAACCATTAAAAAAAATTAGTGGATAACTTTAGAACGGAAAAAGAAAAAGACATCTTATCCTGTTTTATTATGGAAAAATTTTAGTTTTTAAAATCACAAATATACTCTTTTCTTTTTGTCTTATAAATTTCCAAAGCATTGGTTTTTACATAGATGAATAATATATTATTATATATATTATCACTGAACTTTCTACTACTAAGCGATACTTGTTCGAAAATCGTACTCAACATTTAATTTACTGAAGTTTTTCTTTCACAGTGAATTCGGATAAGGTGTATACATTATTATCAAAAAACAATTTTTTTTTCAGATTCAACAATTTAGCCCACCGAAATCACCTCTTTATATTGATTATGAGGAATACAAATATAACTGTAAGAAAAATAAAGCTAAATCTTGTTTTAAATATTCTTTAATAATAGGAATTTCTATTGTGATATGTTTAAAATATAGAAATATTTTGTGAACAAAAAATGTTGGATTGTTTGTTCTTTTATGTAACAAATAAAAATCAAAATATATTCACAATTTCTTTATTTTTCATTGAATTTAACATCAGTAAAAAAAATATTTACTTATCCCAGCGAGATCGTTTTACTTTTGTGCTGTCGCTAAATGATTCATTACGTTGATGTTTTCGCTCAAATGAAATGTCCTCTTTTTTAATATTATTCAATTGAAAACTATTTGAATCTGATTCATTTCGGGTACTAGTGCTTGGCTGCGTTCTTGCATTAAATTTCCTACTTGTCATTACCTTATTAGTTTGTTCTTCAATATTGCTTGAAGATTTTTGTAGTATGACAATTGGACTGATATCAAGTGGAGAATGATATCCCGGTTTTAAATCTAAAGCAATGTCTAAACATAAGTTTTCTGCAAACATATAACACCATCGTTTGCAACGGGACAGAGCACAATATTTTCCCCGATCATTTTGTTCGTGATACTGAAAATGTTTTAAATTTTCTTTTAAAAACGAAATTATTAAATCAAAATTTTCAATGTAGATACATAAATTTTAATTTGAACGTGGATATAAGTTCTAGGTACTTACATCACAAGAAATTCCAATTTGGTAATCATACTTATCGTGTTCTAAGATAGCATCAGTTATATAAATATTTTGGGGTGGATCGTGTTCTCCAATTTCAGCCGCAGCTTTTTTTAAAACGTAAAATAAATACTGCATTGGGTATACAGTAATTTTTTCAGGAATATCATCTTCAAAGCAATCTTGAACAAGTAAATCTAAAATCTTTTGTACCATTTGAACATCTTCAGTTGTTGTAAATAATGGAGGAGGTTTATAATTTTCAGCCTTACCATCCGGATTTATAAATTTTGCAATCTCAACATAAAGCTTACCTAAATTTTTTTCTCCTAAAATTAGAATAATTATATACATGCAATAGTTTGACATTCTTTATGTAGGCATGTTTTTCCAGTCTTAAAGTAAAATAATGAATTCGAATTAAGATTGAAGTATTTTGTTTGAAATTTTCAAGCTTTTAACTAGCAATACAAAATTGGAATGCCATTAATAAATCAAACAGAAAATTGTTTTTTTTTACATTTCACAATTTCAGTTTTTTTTGGGCTTAAAATTACTCCAAGGACTATACGCAAGAAGTGTTTAAAAATTAAAAGTAATAAAGGGGAAATGGAATAATAATAAGACAGTTCGCATTTGCCTTTAATCAGTAAAACATACTGTGATGAACGTGTAACGTAAAAAACATAATACAATCATATTATTAAACAAATGTTTAATCTTTCATAATAACAAGTTAAATTCCAAACAGTATTTCGTAGCAATTTTAAATCAAATTTAGTTTCTTTCCAATAAAATATTTAAGTTAACTTTATGCTTACCTAACGCTTCAGGTGGCAATGGCAACCTATGTGTTAAATGCGTGTGTTCTTTAGCTTGGAAACCTTTTCCAAACATAACGTCTCCTGGATTAACATATGAATGATAGGTATTTTGGACACCATCTTTCAAAGTAAATTCGGCTAAAGCTACTTCAGCTGGTAAATAATTATTAGTGTCAGCTGTGAGCCGAACAAAATAATTAGCATGCACAAAATAATAGGGTTGAGTACTAAAATCTAATAAACAAAAAAAAAATATTTTAAATTTTTACAAAGTATAATAAAATAATAAAAATGGTGGTTACACGAGTAAATAATATTGAAAAAATAGGTAACTTTATGTACAAATTGTTTTTTTTAGTTTTGTCTTCAATATATTATGGACAATTTCATTGTTTCAATATTGAATAATATATTGAATGAGGTGATTATTGCTTCAATAGTTTTATTACCCATCAAGGGGCCCTTTAAACCTTACTATTATCTAAACGACTTCGTTTAACAACATCTTCAATATCTTTCTTCATTATTCGTTCAGAAATCTCCTTTCTCCGCTTCGAATTTTCAATTTCAGAAAAAGGGATACCAAGGGAAGTTAATCTCTCTTTAGTTTTGTTATTTAGAGGTGCATTGTTATAAATAGGTTCTGAGACTTTTGCGACATCTTTATAGTATTCTTTCTCATCTGGCGGCATCCTCTGTAATATAAGAAATTATTTTTAGTTAAGTTAATAAATATTTTATTTTTTTAGGAAGAACGAGAAAGTATTAAATAAAACTCATTGATTCAATTTCTTAAAATCTAATTAATATAAAGGTAAGACTTGCCGCCCATATTTCCCCAGCACGTTTCACAGCTTCTTCTATTGAAAAGTTTTTCCCATATTTGTGTAATTGTATTCCTTTCCATTTCAACGCGAAACCCTAAAAAATAAAATATTCAATAATAATTCAATACTTGTAAAGAAACATTTAGGTATCTTTCTACATGTGTCCGTCCAAGTATTGCTGTTTATAAATAATGTCTTTAAACTTTGTCTTACTTTGAAAACTTTGTTTCGCTATAACTAGTCTTTATTAATAAGAGTTATAGTCTTGAGATAATGTTTTAATGAATATTGAACAATGGACGTATATTCCTTGTCAGCTATTTAGGCAGTATGCTTTTTAGGTTGTATACAAATAGGAGCATTCTATATGACGCATTCGCCCAACACATTGCATTGTATGTTCGTTAAAAAAAATATTTTAGGCCTATTTCACTACTACACAAACTGATTGGACACTTCATTCATTGACTGAAATCAATATTGTCCAATTTATATTGAAAAAATAACCTATCTGGCTATCTCCTCCATAAAAACAAATAAAATTGAAAATTGAAGTGATATTTACCATAAACGGCGTAGCTTTTTTCTTTTTAGGTGGTGACATTTTAGAGTAACTTCTATGCTTTGCTTTCACTTTTTAGTTGAAGTGAAGGTTGAACTTCGTCTTTTCTTTTGAGTTATAAAGTTTCCAGTGTGGCCACTTCCGTTGCACTATATTTATTCGAACAAAATTTTTAGATTCGAAGTAATGATGACAGTAATAATTTAAAAAAAAAACATGAAATTAATATCGCTGCACTGGATATCGTTGCCGACAAAATAATTTTTTTAACATTTTGGTCATAGATTAAATATAAGTATAATAGATGTCCCACTCAAAAGAATCGCACTTTGCGGTTGAAAAATGAACTAAACGAATAATATTTTTGTGGCGCCGTGACATATGTCCGCGGGACATTTGTCCGCGGGACATTTGTCCGCGGGACATTTGTCCGCGATGAAATTTGTGTGGAAAACTTCGCGGACAAATGTCATTTTGCAAAATGACATTTGTCCGCGATTGAATTTTCTAACTTTAGCGGACAAATGTCATTTTGCAAAATGTCATTTGTCCGCGATTGAAATTTTTAATTTTTAGCGGACAAATGTCATTTTGCAAAATGTCATTTGTCCGCGATTGTTTTTCAATTTTGGAGATACTGCAGATTACGTGAACCACTCAGAATCGTCTGAAGCTTGAGAAAGGGAAGAGGGGTAGAGTCCCCATTCGCGATTGATTTTTCAGATTTTTAGCAGACAAATGTCATTTTGCAAAATGTCATTTGTCCGCGGCGGACAAAAGACATTTCGAATCGCGGACAAATGTCATTTTTATGTCCGCGATACAAAAACAAATCGCGGACAAATGTCCAACCCCCTATTTTTGTATATATGCAGTTTATTCCTAAAAATAATTTTATTTTCTGTAAATTGAAGTTGCTATAAAGTAATTAAAAGATGATGAAAAAAAAAAAATTGTCTTTTTTCAAGTACTTCCGACTGACTTAAAAAATAAACTAAAACTGGATTTACAATTTACAATACAATTTGCTGAAAAACCAAAAACAATAACAAAAACAGTACATGTCCACGTATATCACTTTAAAACAGTACAAGTCTTTATGCCTCAAATACCTAAATATTATTATTATTAATTTTTATTTAAATTAAATTAAAAATAAATTTATTTGCAAGAAAGAAAAAAACATAATAAAATTTCAGAAAGTATGTAAAGTAAAATCACGAGGATAGTATAAATAAAAAAATAATACCTACTAAGAAAATTCTAAAACCAAATTAGGTGTTTGTGTTACATTTTTATTAAACAAAAAAAACAAAGTAATTTCATATACACACACATTTTATATGTACTTGTAACAAAAAAATTGAAATTAAAATAAATTAGATTTTTCACAAACTATAAAATAATAGCAATTTATTGAATTTCTGACGCGAAATAATTTTTAGTCTTGTCTTGTCTGGTAGATTTTCAGTTTCAGCATTTTATGTATTTTGTATTTATATTTAAACCTATACAAAAGTTTACTACAAAAAAAAATTACGTTCAAAAAAGCCCACTCATGTTTTCAATTTTGTGCTGAATTTTTTTTCTTTCAATGCAAGTCTAGATCAAAAATAATATATATCAAGATTTGAAACTCAAAAAAAAAAATATGCTGCTTATTGTATCCAAAACAACAACAAAAAACATCCAGACGCACGTATTAAAAACACAAATACGCCCAGCCCGACCAAAAGTTTAATGCCACCCTGTGTGCCCGGTGCTTATTTTTGTAAACAATGGAAAGTTTTGTCAAAAAAACCAAAATAAAAAATTTTCTAATATTTTAGAGAACGAAACTAAAATTTTTATTTTTTAAATAAAAAGTAAAATTCAAATAAATATGTTTAAGTACAAATAATTTGATGCTTTATTCTATGATGCCAGGTTTCCAATCGCGAAGAAATTTTAAATTTTGAAACTACCACAATGAATTATGGAATGGAAAAATTTGGAGTAAGTTATTTTTATTAATTTTTTTTTTGTAGAACAATTTTCAATTTAAACTTATATGAAAACTTTGTGGGAGATATCGGTAAAACGGGGGCTTTGTTGACCAAAACTGACTTTGATTTAAGAGTTTGAGAGCCGCTTCTGCCCTTCCATCAAGTTTCAGAGAAATCAGGCTTGTGCACGTAAAATGCACTTACTCTTAAACTTCATTGTTATCAAATTTCTTTTTCTTATATTGTTTATTCGGGTTTTGTACAAAAGCAGTTTTATGATGTTCAACTAAAATTTCAATTTATTTTTAGGGATTGATGAAAAATTGAAAAGCAAAAAAAGACCAAAGAATAAAATAGCAAACAATGATTTTATTTGAGATGATGAATTATGTACATTATTCGCAATCAGTTTGAAGTCGAAGTATGAAATTGAATGGTGTAAAGAAACGTATTTTTTTTATAAATATAAATTTTCTAATACATGCTTTAATTAATTATTTGTTTTTTTACTAAAATAAGAATTAAAATATGAAATATTTGATTTAACATTGAAAAAAGCTTTTATTAAGATCAATTTCATATAGAAATCCATTATTTTACCATCTAGTTTTAGTTTAGTCATTTCAATAAAATCACCTCCCTTACAATAAACTTTGAATATCGAATAAAACCAGATTTATCATTTGCTTCACTAAAACTTTTATTGGAATCACTAATAAATTTCAATTATCTGTATATTTAAATTATGAAATTTGGGTCAAATGAATAGAATGCCCTCAATAAATTGTAAAAATTTTGATGTTTTTTCTGACCAATTAATTAATGTTCATTCTTAGGTTTAAAGGCACAACAGCAGTCGCCAGTATTTTGAATTGTCTTCAATAGTAAATTTTCCCCCATTTTAGCTTAATTATCATGCAATTCTGGCATTAATGTGTTTGGTACTTTTGGACACTAATTTTGATATAGAATTACTCCAATGTCAAAATCCTTTGATTCAACTCTCATAATTTTAATACCAGTTTTAGGATCGCTATTTAATATGGAGTAGCTCCTATCCATTTTGCAAATAAATTTGCATAAACATTTATCATCCCATTCTCCAAGGATGAAATATTTTCGATAGTACATATCACGCAATTTTTGATATCGCCGAATTTATTTTTAAATTTTCTGATACATTTTTGCTAAACTCAGAATTCTGATATGATGATATGAAGTTTTCGGTTTAAAAAACCAAAACAAATAATAATAATAAATAAAAATTACAAATAAATAAATGTCATGTCATTTCACCAATCAGTTTACATTTGAATAATGTCAATGAAATGTAAATAACAACATGGAGGTATTAGCGAACGAAAGTCAGTTGGGGATGTGTTTTGGATGTGTGTGGGATACAATAAGAGTCACATATTCTCAATGCGACTTGTATGGAAGTTTCAAATCTTGTTATATATTATTTTTGGTCTAGATATATTTTGTTTATGACTCAACCTAACAATTTCATAGTCACTCGCGTCAGTTACTTTGAGATTATCTCAGCCATAAGTAAATAACTTTTAACGTCAACAAAAAGCCAGCTGATTAAACTTATTTTTTCAAAAAAAAAAAATATATAATTAATAAAATAAAAACCGTACCGACGAAGAGGGAAGAGCCAAAGTGGCCAAAGCCAATCATAACAATACATCTGGAGGAATGAATAATTAAAATAAAAAAAATTTAAAATAAATTAAATACCGTAAAAAATTAGCAAAAAAATGTTTGAAAATTTAACGATTTCATTTTTTATATTATCCATATCAATTTTTGTCAATTTTTGTTTAGCTCAAGAGTCCAAAGATTTTGATGATTCTGTTTTGTATAAAATTGATTTTCCTGGAATTGGAGGAGGTCTAACGAACTTTGTAAGTTTTTCTCATCAACTAAGTTCAATTAAGTTTGGTTCAGAATCAGTTAACCACGGTGACTGCAGCCCAGAATTTTTTTTTTGGTGAAGTTAGGTTGGTATACCTACCTACTTTGACTCCAAGAGCTAACAACTCACTTTTTAAACGAATTTGGCAAGCGATTATAAATAGTTGTTCAGGATGAGTGTTTTGACTCCAATAATGCGTTTTAAATTATTAACACGTACCTACCTAAAGTTGATTTAGTGTAGATACGTGTATTTGGATTATATTTAGATTTAAACCTAGAACCTAGTGTGTTAATACTGAAAATAAATTATAATTATTTAAAATTATATTAAGAAATATTGTTTTATATAATATCTTATCTCTACCTACCTATTCACTAATTTTTTTGTTGTTAAACTTTTAGAATCCCGATAAATTTGAAGATATGATAATAACAACACCTGATTTAGAAAATTATCGATGTGTTATTCCAATTACTGAGAAACAGACTGATGAACAAAAGGAAATGAACAGTAGCCTTTGTAAATTAAAATAATTTGCTTTTTAAAATTATGTATGTTTCAAAATTTTAATTTTTAATTATATTTTTCAGCGCCTCTGCATTTTGTTAAAGCAATTTTCAATTCACAAGCTTGTTCGTACAGAATTGAAGCTTACTGGTCATATGAAATATGTCATGGGAATTACATAAAACAATATCATGATGAACGAGATGGTGATTACATTTTTTTTTTCAAGCGTCCGTCTTTTATTAAGAGTTATTTTTTAATAATATTATCCTAATACTAATCAACTTTATAGCATATTTATTGTCATATATGCAGATCTTGTAAATATACTAAATTTTCTTGCTTTCATTGCCACTTTAGAGGTCTGACCTCTTGGTGCGTGGTTTTAACTCTCGAAACTGATCAGATCAAATTTAGGATTTTTTAGTACAAGGAGATAGTCTTTATCCCCAGTAAACAATTAGAGTGAATAATTAGCAATTAAAAATTACTTCTTTCCTACATTGAAGGTAAAGCATTGAAAACTCAGGAATACTATTTGGGTAAATGGTCAGAAGACAAAAGTAAACAATTAGAAGAAAAATTAAAAGAAGATCTGGAACAAGGTCGAAAATTTAAAACAACAAAAATTGATAACGTCAACTATCCATATTTAGAATTAGAAATGAATGATGGTAGGTATCATAAAATTTATGTATACTAAAATATTTAATATAAAAATAAAATAAGAAACTCATTTATTTATTTTTAATTAAGTACTTTTTGTACCAACTTTTTTTGCTATAAAAAATATAAAAATTAATTTTTAATTAATTTTAGGTACATTGTGTGATTTAAATGGTGAAACAAGAGTAACAAAAGTTCGTTATATATGTTATCCGCATGGAAAAAATGAAATTTATACTTTAAAAGAAGTTTCTTCTTGTAATTATGAAGCTGTGGTCTTGACATCGACGTTATGTATGCACAACTCATTTGTTCCAGAAGAATCAAAGGAAAATTTGATTAGTTGTTTACCTCAAAATGATGCTCCAGATAAACCATTAAGTTGGTTAAAAAACGAATTAGATAATTTAGAATACAGAAATAAACAACAATCTCCACTAACTTCATTGACGGTAAGAAAAAATATTGGGTTTGAAATACGATTAAGAGAAATCTGGAGATATATTTTTTCTTTTGTTATAAATGTAATTAGAATTTACAAGAAATTTTTTTACATTTACAATTCATGATTTGGAAATTTTTTTCTTTGAATAGAGTAAAATTTTCTTGTTTTATTATTTAAAATTTAAGCTCTGAATAGAGACTGTGATTGCAATAGAAACACATTTTCGTGGTTTAAATATTTTTTTCAGTTGTTGCAACTTTTCATTGTGGTTTATACAAACGAATTTTGACCCTAAAATAGTTATTAACAATCAATGAAGAAAAAATATACATCCTAAATCTTATTCTCTTATTTGATTGCCACTTTTCCTGTCTGCTATTAGTCCTTTTTATAAAAGAATTAACATTTAATCCTTGTTTGCATTTGCTTTTGATTTTTTTTATTATATTAGCTAGTTATATAATTTTGCTTTCTTAGTAATTTTTGTTGATTATTATAATTATAATTTTATTTTTTCTGTTAATTTTTTTATTAGGATATATCAGCATTGTTTGACAAAAATAAGAAGAAAAACGTAGCTATCATTAAAATTAATGAAAAGGTTTGCTTTTTATTTTGGATTATTTTTTTATTTTTTAGTTTAAGATGTAATTAAAGTAATATTTATTTATACAAATATATTATGTAGTTGGTGAACGAACAAGTGAAAGTTCTTTGTTTGGGATCTACAAATCTTTTTCTAAACAGAACAAAAAATTCAAGCGCCAATAGATCTGATCAATAAATTTTCTTATAAAATTTCAAATTACTAGTTCGATAAATAATGTTTGTTGAATTTAAAATTTAGATAAATATTTTTATAAATTTTATATATATTTTTTTTGTGATATCAAGACATTTTTTTTTATAACTTGCTTCATAAAATAATGCGGTAATGGTAAATGAATATTCATTGTACTTAGAATTAAAACTAATACCTTCCTCAAAAGAAACATTTTCAGATCAAGATAAATATAAAGAAAACCTTTTCCATATAATAAGTACTAAGTATTTGATATTCATTGCTATGAAGTACAGAGTATAAGGTAAGTACTTATTCAAAACCAAGTTTTTATTTTTTCTTATTTAAAACTTATTGTAAAAAAATTAATATCCATTATTTGATCTATAAGATTAAAGTGTCTTTCAATACCGATATTCATTACATAAATTCCTTACATTTATTTCAATAACTATATTATTATTGCAGTAATTTACTTTTAAATCAAATGTTTTTGTCTGAAATTTCATTGTCTGTTTTGTTTTTAGGATGGTACTGTCAGAATGGATTTTATTGATACTCTTAATTTTGATGAACAAATCAGCCAGCTTGAGAAATTGGAAGCCGCTATAAATGAACTAGAAAATGCAGAAAGGCAATCATTGGATTCAACTGAAAATGATTCAAAGAAGCCAGCAACATTCTTAAGTAAAAAGCCAACAGATAATACACCAATCAAAGAGTTTTTAGCGGGAAAAAATTGTCTAACAGGAGTGAGTTATAACTTTGCATACATAACTTTACGTAACTCAGTCCCGGTATTACCCCTTTTTACCTAAATTAAGGATTAAAAGTAAATTGATAAAATTTTAACATTTCAATATAATAAAAAATTTCCATAGAATCAATCACAGAAATGTAACCAACGCTCTTGTACATTTAATGGCGGTTATTACCATTATTTTTTACCTTAATTACAAAATAAAAATGATTTATTTTTAGGGTAATTCATGGTGGAGATATGAATTTTGCTATGGTCGCTATGTTAGACAGTTTCATATGGAAAAAAATAGTGAAACTTCTTCTTTGCTATTGGGGAGATTTAATGAACAACTTCATAAACAATGGTTAATTAATAATCCAGAAAAACGTCCCCAAGAGAAATCAAATAGAAATCAAATTTCACATTTTTATCAAGGCGGATCTGTTTGTGATAAAACTGGTGAAAAACGTCAAACTGAAGTTAAACTGAAGTGTGTTCAAAATAGTTCTGGATTGTCACAAGTCTCAATGTATTTGTTGGAGCCGAAAATTTGTCAATATATTTTAGTCGTGGAATCAGCTTTAATATGTGATGTCTTAAAAATAGTTAATAAAGATGCTTTAGTTGATGCTGAAGAGTTTGACAAACTGTTAGAGCCAACTGACAAAACAAGTCAATCATCGGGACAAACAATTGTTTTCTAAAATTTAAATTTTTTGTTTTTAATCTATTTTAATCTTAAATTTTGACTGATTATTATTTTTTTTTCAATAATAAATTTCAATTTTACCGAACAGATAGCGGAAATCACACGAAAACAGAACTAATTCTTTAAGCAATTAAAGTTTTTACTCTTCATCCAGTATCTCATATATGTGGTTTAAATATGTAATATGATTATTGAATACCCAGTTACTTACTCAACAAAATTCATTACAATACATTTAAGTTTATATTTATTTTTATTGTAATGAAATTCATTTTGTACATAGAAAATATTCTTAACATTCGTGATAGGATTACTTGTATACTTGTAGAAGAGATCAAAATTTGTAACAAGCTAAATAAAATTTTCACATATTAAAAAAAAATTAAATTTATTTTATTATTGTATGATACAACAATTAAATCTAATAATTTTATAATTTCTAAAATATTATTTTTTTTTATAATTTATAAATTGTTTAACTTTATATAATTGAATCTTATATTTTAATTGAGAAATTTAAAATCACGATATGAAGACCCAGGGCACATTATTTAGCTCCAATGAATAACACCATTATATAACTTTTGAAATTTTGAATTCTCCAAAATTTTTCATTACACTTATACTTATTTTTATTCTTTTATGATAATATCATCATAAGTATTCCCGAGTTTTCATACCTTTGTAAATCAAAAAATATTCCCCAAAAAATTAAATCAAACATTAAATTCGAAAGGGGGTAAATATTTGTTACATATCGAATTTTTATTTAAATTTTAATTTCGATAATGAACTAATGTTGATAAAATAAATAATATGATTTTTTAAGAATATGTTTCTGCAATTAATTTGTAATAAAAAAGAAATGTTAAACTAAATTATAAATATGATTTAAAGTTTTTGAAACTTGCGTGGTTTGTTTTGGAAAGGTATTTCTTTTTTATAAATTGTTTCAAAAGCCATTGTACTGCCACAAACAGAAAAAATCTGAATTTCAAATTTTACACCCAAAAATTTAACAGTAATTAAATACAAAATTTAAATGAGTATCTCCAATTCGTTTTATACATTAAATAATTTAAGTTCCTACAACTAACTAATATTTCATTGAGTTTTATTCTAATGAAGAAAATTTAGCGATAATTGAAAATATTGGCATGTCTTAGATTTTTAATAACTGTATAACCAATTTTTCTTATAACTTAAATCCAAGCTAATCAAATGTTTAGCTAAATCTAAATAATAATTGTAAAAATAATAAATATATTTAAAACTAAAAATATTCAATAATTTTGAATTATAAATATTTTGTTTAGTTGCAATGTTATCGGAATGAATAATTATACTACTTTTAAATTACCTTATAATTTAAAAAAAATAAAATTGTGTGAGAAGAAGTAAAATATAATGACTAACATTTTACACCTTGAAAATTTTATAGCCTGAAGGTGGTGTTTGTCAAAAGCATTTTCAAAGACAAATATGAATGATTATCACCTTAATCAAAAATCACGTTAATCGAAAATAAAATAAACTAAATTCTAATTATGCTGTATTGTTTCATATGAAATGGACAATATTTTAAATAATTACTGAAACACTAAAGCTTAGATTTGTATAACACATATCCATAATTAAAAGTTAATTATGACGTGTAAGAAACATTTGAATTGATAATAATAGAAAAAATGAAGACGTTGAAAAGAATAAATTTTTACTTAATTTGTTTCTAAGTTATGACATGCACTTTTAACTATATAATAGTTTTTATTTAGAAAATAGGGGATATTTTGTAGCAATTCTAAACATTTCCAGAAATGAATAGTAAAAAAAAAATGTTATCATCATAATTTTCTTATTTCCTTAATTTAATATAAATTCATTCGAAAACCTAGTGATTCTTTAAAATCACATCAGATCGTCACTTAATTTAGTCTTGTTTTATTTGTTTAAGTAATTGCTTTGGTTTGTCTTCGATATTTAGCCAAGGAAGACTTCTTTTTGTTAATTATATTTAAACTTCAAATTTTGGTCACACTTTTCTTGTTAAGTCATTACTGCCATAATTAACACCAGTCAATTTCTCACGAGAGCTACTTCGACCTGAACTAATCAATACTGAGTCTCCGTTTGCTTCAAAAGATGGTATTCTCTGATGTCTTGGTCGCATTATTCCACGCACATCACTCAATGAAATATCTAAATCTTTAAATGCATTCAACATAAATACTGCTATGATAACAATAAAGAATCCACAAAAATCTCCTAAAATATCTTCTCCGCTCATGTGTTTCCATTCTTTGAAGAGAATTGCAGATGCAATTATAACCAAAGTTGTGAAAATGACCTAAAAGAAATAATATGAATACAAAGAACTTAAGAGGGCAAAATGACTAGTTTATTTTGACTAAAAATAACTCAGGTTTTTACGTTGCAGTAAATGTCAATACTTTGTTATTTCTTACTAATACCCATTAGGTAATATTTTTTTAATTTTTTTTTATTTTTTTCAAAATTTTTGAGTTATTTCTTATCAACAGAAAAACAAAAACAGTAAATTTTTCACATTTTTATTGTTCCGTGTATTTTTGTTCTGAGGAGCTCATTTTCTTTAAAAACTCATAAAGCTTGCGTAAAAAATTCTTTCAATGTATTTTATTTGGTTGGTCCAGTACCCTCAACTGTTGTCTTTTAATTTAACATTTTCTTTTCTTAATTAGGAAATATATTTATATCAAAAATTTTCTCAGTTACTAACAGAAACAAAAACGCTATTTACTTTGTAATACTGATAATACTACAGTACCGTAGCGAATGTATTGTATTTTCTAACTTACATAATAAATTGGTGTCACAATACTTGTATTAAATATATCCAACGCTTTGTTCAAATAGTTCATTTGAATTGCAATAAATACTATTGTTATTATAATTAAAAACCATGGTCCGAATGATCTGAAATCATTTTTTCCGGCTGCTGCATCACGAATCGCCAATCCTAATGCTTTGCACGACATCACAGTTAAACTACCAATAGTAGAACACAAAAATATATATACGGTGACATTAAGGGTACCATAACGTGGTGCTACGAAGAACGCAACAAAAATAGTACTTCCAATTATCGCAATAACAAATAAAATAAAGTCAGGATCTTGAAGTTTTTCAAAAAGTTCGTCTAAATTGTCGACTTCTTTTTCTTTTGGTGAATGCAAAACTATAACAGTTGAACCGAGAATGCATAATAAACACCCTAACTTTCCGAGTAAGTTTAAGTTCTCTTTAAGATATTTGGAAGCCATCACCGCTGAAACAATAACTGATAATGCTCCCAAGGGAGTAACCTTAAATTTAATAAAACATGAAATTTAAAAAATACATTAGAATTTTCTCACTTACCAATGATGCTGGAGCAAAAGCATAAGCTGCAAAATTGGCGATTTCACCAATACCCACTAAAAAAAATGTTTTTTTAATTATTATTTACAGTATCGTATAGAAGAGGATAGAGGTAGGTATCTAAAACTGAAAAAAAAAATGTTTGTTCTGTTATATGTATCTTTCATTAAAATCAATAAAAAAATCCGTCAAAATATTAATTTTAGCTTTTTCTCTTCTCATGTGTTTATTATATGGGAAGACTAATGTATCATAAGTTTAGGTGTTAACTCATTTTCATTGCGAAAGATAATACTTTTGCCTATCTTATAAATATTCGAAACATCTACATATAACCTATAGGTATGCGTTATCCAATTTCTTAAAAGAATTAAATTTAAAAGGTACTATCATCGTATCAAAATATTTAGTAAAAAAAATTATAAAATCAATACAAACTTGTTATTAATCCAGCCCACCAAATCCATTCTTTTAGATAACCGAAGCCTCCAGCACCTAAAAAATTAAGAGAAATACTTAGGTAGATAGGTACCTATATAAAAAAGGAGGAATATTTAAAATAATGTAAAAGCTATAAATATAGGTTTTATTATTACTTTTTGAACCTATTAGAATTAGGTTTAAGAAAAAAATATTTGAATTTATCAAAGCTTTTGTATGTCCAAGCTTTTATATGTTGCTAGTTATTAAGGTTAAGTACCTATACCTTCCTTTGTTAATAACTTAACCTTACTCAAATCAGATTATACGAAGGTACCTCCCTAGGTAAGAATACATCTACCTACAGTAAACCATACCTAGGTAGGTACCTACCTAAAAAGAATTCTATTTTTATAACTTCGATAGGTATTTTAAAATTTTTAAGCCTACCTGCTCTGACCTCACCCAATCTGCTCAAACGAATAAGGGCAATTTTTTTAATAATAAAACTGGAACCAATAAATACTGAACTTGAAATTGCTAATGTCAAACCCAAAATGAATTCAGATTGTGAATACGGAATTTCAGATACAGAATTCGGCGGTTGAGTGTCTGCTGGAAAAGGAGTTGACATTTTAATAAATTCTCGAAAAAAAAAATAATTGATTTTTTATTTTATTGATTTTTTTTTTTAAATGATTTTATTATTTAAATTTATTACATAAATTTTTTTCTTTTGTTTTTAAGTTTTTATTACATTTAATTTAATTATGAAAATCTTTGTTTTTTTTTTTTTTTTAATAACGGTTGTGGAGCTGAATTTTAACGATTTTCCAATAATTATTTTTATAATAAACCAACCAAAAAAAATATTGCGAATACGAAAAATATTTATTTTTCTATTTGAGCAAAGTATTCCTAAAACAAAATCAAGTTTTATTATGCGATGCCCTTAAATCAATGAAAAATTTAATCATTTAATTATCACTTTTTTGTTGTTTTTTTTTTCGATTATTATTTTGATAATAATGAATGATGAATCTTCTTATTTTTTTGCATTTATAATTTGCTTATGTTTTTTTGTTATATATTTTTTTCTTTTCTTTTTTCTACTGCTTCTACAATTTGTTTTTGTTTGATTATTTAACCCATATCTGCTGAGAATGCATGTATGATTGACCTAGTCTTTGTTTACAAAATGTCAACTTTAAAACGGCGTACATTGTATGACTTAGCAGGTTGAATGTTGAAACCTTCACTACGTTCAGGGTTACCAACCTTTTCAAATGTTTCCCCCTAAAAAAATAAAATTTCCCCCTAAAAAACCCCTAAATTTTTTTTATAGATATTATAACAGCTATACTTATATACCTATGAGGATTTCAAATAGATGCTTGAAGAAAAATATATAACGCACATCGTAAATTATGTGGTTTTATAAAATTATTTATTTATAATAAAATTAGCAGATAAGGTATCTTATGAAATGCAATCAAAAATATTACAAATGTCATCTAAATCTTCGCTTTTAAGATCATACATCATACCCCTAAAAAGACCCCTGAAACAAATTACCACCTAAAAATCCCTCTGTCAACAAAAAAAATCCCTAAATCTAGGGGGAAAACCCCTAAGTTGGTAACGCTGACTACGTTGTAGAAAATATAAATTTAATTTCACGCGATGTAAACGACGCAAGAAATATTAAATATATGAAAATGCATGGACGCCAATAGTCTCCTTGACGTTAACGTTAATTAAGCTGTTATATAAGGTCTTTCGGGTCAGAAACGTTTGCGTAGCGTCCGTCGCGTCGAGTTTGCCAATGGGGTTAATTTTACTATTTACCGCTTTATATAATAAACCTCAACTGAATGGTTTAGTTTACTAGGTTTAGAAGCAAATTTGATTGATTTAAAGAAATATGCTGTGCTGTGATATTTAAGTCGCGCTCTCTTTTTTTTTAATTCAAAAAAAATAAAAGTTAAAATTAGTCATTCGTAGTTCTTTGAGCTTTAAAGTAGAATTCATTTTTCGCTTAAAGGTGTGGTTTTGTTTGAATAAATTCCAAAATTTAAATAAATTGTTAAAACAAAATAGTTTTACATAAATTTTTTTCAAGCATTTTTTTTTAATTTTACAATTCTGCATTTTCTTTTCAATAATAATATAATAATAACAAAATGTCAGGAAATCGTGCAGCTAAATCTGGATTCGCGGCTGAAGCCCAACGTAAAATTAATTCAAAATATAGTGAAGAGTTGGCTTCCGAATCTCTTGAATGGATTAAAGAAATAACAGGTGGGCATAAAAAAATTTTACTTAACATTTCTTGTTTTTTTTTTTTTTTTTTTTTTTTAACTGCTGTTGTTGACTTGTGTTAAATTTGTTTTTTCTTTTAAAAAAAAAAATAAATAATTTGTTGGAAATCGGAATTTTATAACTATAGGAATTTTTTTTTTCTCTTAATTCATTTCACCGATATTTTAATAATTCTATGTTGACAAATTTTAAATTGAGTAAAAAATTGGCAACTTAAAAATTTTATTATAAAAATTTGTTGATAATAAATAAATTAAAAGATAACCAGGTTATACCTACCTACCAAAGTATATTATAATAACCAGCGTAATTCAGATTTGGATTGAAGCTTTTGGGGTCAAGAACCCAAGAAAAAAAAAGTTAATTTTTTTTTGCATAAGCAACATGGTCACTTTTAAATTTTTAATATTAAGATTTTGTTAAAAAAATTCTTAGGAATAAAATTTTGTATAAGATTTCGTACCTACCTAAGTTTTGTTAGGTAAGTAATGTAGGAAATATGTTTGTTTGTACCTACACGACTTCTCAGGCGACAATAATGTTGTGTTCAATCTTCGAAATGAAATACTCACCTATTGTTTTAGTTAGGGAAGTATAGGAAGTTTCGTCGCATCTTAATTCCAACAAATTGAAACTATCTAGGAAAGATACTATTTTAAAGGAGTTTTCTATTAGGTACCTTCACCTAACACTGAAAAGACAAATCCCATAAAAAATTTGCATTGACCCTATAATTTAGGTACCTAACCTGGAAACACATTAAAATTTGAGAATTTTTAGATCTAGGTAGGTACACCCTACCTAGTTCAATTTTCTTTCCCTACCTTGCCTTCTTCAATAGATTGGTAAAATTTATCAATTAGATTTTTTTCTTTCTGAAACTTAAAGATTCTGGAAAACTTTTCACACTTTAATATACGTATACTATACAAACTTAAAAAAAAAAATTATTAAATTTCCTATTTTGATAATAAAACGTAAAATGATGGTAAGTACTTAGGTATATACATTTTTTTTTTTAATAATTTTTTACACGCAGGCTTTATATATCCAAAGACCTTGAAAATATCCATTAAAATTGTTGATTATGTAACATTTTGTTGTGAAAGCCGTGAAAAAGGCATTTTAAATAATCACTTTAGACTTGAAATAAATTATGTTTTGTTGGAATGTTTTCTTCCTCGATTCGGAGGCATTTTAGTAGTAGTAGTAGTAGTAGTAGTAAATTAGTAGGCATTACAATTTTCTAGGTACCTATTTAATTTGAATGTAATGAATTAGGTACAGAAAATATTGAGATTTTATCACTAACCAACTTATTTTTAGTTTAGGTTTTAACAGTATTTTATAAATAAGTAAGTACTCGATTACTCAAATATTTAATTTTTTTTTTTTCGTATAAATCGAATTTTAATAACATTAGAGTTATTGATAATGTTCTTTTACTATAATAAGTACCTAATTATTGATACTTGATTCATTTAAGTTTTAAGTAGGTAGGTACAAACATTATAAAGAAATAAGATACCAACTTGTCTCAAATCCATCATAATAAATAAATTTTTAGTAATTTCCTTTATTCCCTTTATCTCCGCTAATATGTTTCCCGGAAGGAAAATTTATCACGCATATTTTTCAAGGTAAACAGAACTTTTGAGCAACAAAAAATACTTTATTGTTTGAACCAATCGCTTGGTTTACATATAACATAAGTATAACAATTTTTTAAATGTTTTTATGATAGATAAGTGGGATAGGAAATATCTAACAATCTTAATACATTATATCATTGATTAATAAAAGATTAGTTTTTTTACTATTACCCTGGCTATTACTAATCAATGATTATATATATCTATTGAGAGTTATAAAACAAACTTTTCAAAAATATCATAAACGTTCAAAAGTCTAAATTACGAAAAATAAAAATAAATTCATTATTCATCGCAAACGAATATTTAGTTCCAAAAATTTAAAAACATTTTTGATTACGGACTTTGAAATGAATTGAAGATTTTTTATATTTGAGTCACCATGCTAAGATTAATAAGTGCTTTTAAAGACATAACGAAAAATTTTTAATATACATACTTATCTATATACTTTTGAATGATTTATGACATCATAGGTTTTCTTTTTTTTTGTTAAGTAAATAATTTAAGCATTTTTTGTTAATGGTATAAGAAGAGTTATGGTTTTTTTTTTTTACCCCAATTTCTAAATTTTAGTTTCAATTTGAAATTCTATTAGTTTTAAAACTTGACTTTTGATTTTATCAATTATTTAAGTTCAATGGATATACAATTCAAAACGAAAATTTTCACAGAATTGAAATGAGTTCATTAATTTGTTTCAAAATTTTCTCTACAAATTCTTTTTATTTCTGACGACACTGAATTTAAATATTCAGTTTTTGTTAGCGGCCAAGGACGCGAAATTAGAAAAATTATATATTAATGGTTTTCAAATTCTTTTTTTTTGTTCTCTTTTATTTCACACCCTTTAGAAAAACATATATTTAAAAAAAGAATTTATTTAGAAAAATCTCCAGACCATGACCAAATCATCGTCTGTTCTTTTTAAAAATTTTTTATTATTCGTGGAAAGGAAAATTTACTTAATTATTGTTAATACAAAAAAAAAATGTTAGTTTTATATTTGTTCTATAAATTCCATTTACGTAATGCTAAACGCGTTAACCTAAAATCATTCTTTCGTGCAAACGATAATCACTTAAGTAGTGTAAAACGATGATAATCAATTTTACATTAAAGAATGGCAATTTTGAAAATTCAAAAATGATTGCATTTTTAAAATGTAGACCAGGCTAAAATAAAATGATAACAAATTCAATAATATTATTTTCGATAAATTATTTGTACTTACTTACCTATATGAGTTGGAAATTTGTAGATAATTTATTAAGATTGCCTGCGTACCTACTGAATGAATAAAAATATCAAATAAATTTCCTGCAGTTTGGAATTTAGCCTTGTTTCTTACACATTAAAATTGACTAGACATACCAGAAGGTAAATAAAAATAATGGTTCCGGTTTGTTTTTCTGAAGAGATAATTTGAATATAAACTGTTAATTTCTAAATTTTCTTATCAATGTTTTACAATTTTTATTGTTTTGTTTCATAGTCATAATTCCGTTTTCGCTTAGGGGTTAATAAACTTTAATTGACTGTATTAGAGTATAAAAATTTTAGCATTTTTAATTAATTTCACGTACTTTGTATTCTCCTCAGGCGAACCAATTAATACAAGTGGGGATATGGATAATTTTTATGAAGCTTTAAAAGATGGTGTTTTATTATGCAAATTGATGAATTGTCTGGAACCGGGCAGCATTAAAAAGGTAAATGAAACTAAAATGGCATTTAAATGCATGGAAAATATAAGTGCATTTTTGGAATGTGTTAAAAAATTTGGAGTTCCTGTCCAAGAGACCTTCCAGACTGTTGATTTGTGGGAGCGACAGAATTTAAATTCAGTTGTTATTTGTTTACAATCATTGGGTCGCAAGGGTCATAATTTTGGAAAACCGTCAATTGGGCCAAAAGAAGCTGACAAAAATGTGCGCAATTTTAGTGATGAACAATTACGGGCTGGACAAAATGTAATTTCATTACAATATGGATCAAATAAGGGGGCCAATCAGTCTGGTATTAATTTTGGTAACACCAGACACATGTAAATAATAACTTTTCTTTTTTTTTTTTTCACTAATTTATTAAGTATTTTATTTGATAGTATTTTGCTTTACAAAATCAAATTTTTTATTAGTTACCGATTTTATTAAAATATATTTAATCGTAGAATTTCAAATGATTATAACAATAATAATATTGTGATACTATTTTTCTTTTTTGAAAAATATTTTTATCAGTTTATTATGAAAAAATTTTTTCTATTTTTACTTCATTACTGTTATTAAAACTTAGTAAATATCAGATTTTTATAATTATGTGAGTGGGCTTCCAAAAAATTTGTTATATAATGTCTTACAAAAATAAGTTCGAATAAGTTCGACAAAATAAAACATATGCTTTTACTATTTACCAAAAATTATGAAGTTTGTGTTATGAATGGAATTTTTGTTCCAAAGTTTGATAATAATATTAACAGTTTCAAATAATATGATAAATATTACAAAAATAAAAAAAAAGGACGACCCATAAGTTTTCCTAAGCAACATAGAGGCACATTTCTCACGTAGATTGTACGATGTCGTTCAACCCAAAAAAAAATCTAATGTTCTTAACACTATCACCAGCACAGCAAAATCCAATGTATTTTTTTGCTTTTTTTCAAATATCGAATTCTTCGTATACATTAGCTGTACATTTTGACAATAATACATTGTTCAATAAATATAAATTACAGGTTGAAATTATGTCAGATATTAAGTATTTTATAAAAGTAAATTCATTACAATAATCCGTGTATTTTATTTAAAAAATTGTTTTCAACTAATCTTATTAAGTTTTAAAAGTTGGATTTTAATCATTTAATATAAATAGTAGTAAAACTTAATATGAAAATAAAATAAAAAATTTAGATAAAATATTTTCTTTTTTTTTAATGACATTACATAACAAATGTTCTAAAAACATCATTTTTATTTTTATTATAGAAAAAAAAAAAAAAAACTGTATTTTAATTATATATCGATTAAAAAAAATGGTAATTAAAAATACTTATGTTGTTAAAAAAAAAAATAAAAAGTTTCCTCTAAGGCAACTTCGAAAGAAACCACAGAAATAGTTAAATTGGTTAGAATTTATTTTTATAAAACATATGAAACCAATTTTAAGCTTTAATATACAACATTTATATACATTTTTTTATTTTTTTTTATTTATCAATAGTATTGAAATATGGACCAATTTAATAAAATAAAAAAAATTAATAAATGTAGATCAGACAATTTTATTTTTTCATTATTATTAATAATAATAACATCTGAAATATTGTTTTTGTGCTTTTGAATTAAAAAAGCTTTTTGAAGTTAAAAAAAAAAAAACAAGAACAAGACTACTGATTTGAATTGATTTAGTCAAAAAAAAAAAGAAGGAAAAAAACGTTAATATATTAAAAGAGAAAAATTAGATGTAACCCCCCGGCTTTCAATTTAAAAATGTTTTTTTTTTTTTTTAGAATAGCGAAATATGAAAAATATAAAAAAAAACACCAACAATACATAATGATGATTAATATTTAAAAACGTCAATGTGAATATAAAAGATGCTAACAAAACAATAAAATATTGGCTTAATAGGGTTACAGAGTGACGGAAACATAATATCTAATAATTTTGAATAGTTAACAATTTTTATTTATCTATTTCTTTTATTTTTCTCAGTTAGCTCTAAATCAACGGTTCCCAACCATTTGAAATATTTGTAGCGCTTGATAATGATTTGAATCTTTACGTACCCCTAAAAAAGAGTGCATACAGGTTATAACAAACGGAATAAAAAATTTTAACGCACGTTGTAATTAGATACGCCTCGCTTCGTTAGCATTAAAATTGATCCAGCATCATTGTTTCAAAATCACTGCGAGTTTTCATGTTATTTCTCAAGTCAATGGGTTCATCTTTTGCGTTATCATTGTCAGTGTCAAGAATCTTGTCTAATGAAATTGTGAAGGCGTTTCTAATCCAATTATCGACATTAAAAGTTGGAGGAATGATACCATCAACATTTTTTTTGAAGATTTCGTTATGAGTTTTAATATACTTATTTAAAATATACACAATTATACACAATTCACAAAATTTTGGAAAGAAAATTAGAATTTGAAATTTTGTGTAAGCCGTAAAAAGGATATACATACATATATTTTTTTCAATACGAACAGTTCCACTTACCTCTCAGAATTGGTTAACGTACCCCCAAGGGGTCCATGGATCCCAGGTTGGGAATCTCTGCGTCTAAATCTTCCAACAATTCATGTTCAACCGTTTAGTTGGGTTATTAGGTTGGCGGATGAACGAAACAAGCTAATTTTATTAAAAAATAATTAATGAATGATAAAAAAAAATTACGATTTTTTTTTTAATGACGTTTTTTTGTTAATTTTCCGGTTTCATCAGATGTTATAGACTAGATTTTATAGATTTTTTTCTTTGGTAGACTTTTAGATTGCGCTATAAATTGAATGTCAGTAATTCAATAAATAGAGTACAATACTATATTTCAAAGTATATTTATGCTTATCATAAAATTCTTAGAATTTTATATTTTACTTCTTAAATGAATGTCATAATATTCTAAGTTTAACTTTTTTTTGCTCTTATCTTAAAACCGAAAAAAAAAAAAACAAAAAAACTGTACATATAATAATAATACAAATATTTGTGAAATTCTACGTATTAGTAACAAAAAATATTTAAAATTATTCATTCCTAATAATAATATATTAAATAATATATAAATGACTTTGTAAAGCAAAAAATTATATGTTTAAAGAAACAAAAAAAAAAAAAAACACTTTAAAAATTTTTTAAATTTTAATACAATTATACAAAATACAATCAATATTTTTTATGTTTTCAAAAGTTGAGTATGTTGTTTGTTTTCAAAATTCTGCAAAAATAAATATTTTATTATAATAGTTAAAAACTGATTAAAAATATATGTACCACTATTGAGTGAAAAATTAGCAAATATGAACAACCATGTCCTAATTAAAAATTTAGTTTCTCACTCTTTATTTTAATACCAGCGAATGTTTGAATTTTAGTAATTGAATTGAATTTTAGTATTGATTTATCAAATTCAAGTTGTGTTCAACAATTCAATTCGTTTATTTCATGCCTGAGAAAAGAATTAAAAATTTTAACAAACACTGTACTCAGCTTAATGTAATAAACTTTGTACTTATAACAAAAAAGCAAAAAAAAACATTCCCCAACGATTTTTAAAATAAAGAAATTTAAGACAAATCGAAAAAAAAAAAAAAAAAAAAAACATTCCACTTAATTTTTTTTTATTGCAAAAACAAAATATATATATTTTATGAATTGTTTATATTTATATAATATATGTTATATACATATATATAAAAGTTCTTTTTCCATTATACATTTTAATTTTTTTTTTTTCTAATTCATATGTAGAAAATAATTAAATTGTAAAAAAAAAAGGCAATAAAATAAAAAAGATTCTTCTTCTCTTAATATTTCATTTTCATTATATGGCACATTTCAATATATATATATTTTTTTTTTGTTTATTTATTATATTTTTGAGAGATACATTATATTTTTTATAAAATGTATAAAAAAAAGATATACGATAATAAATAAATATATAAATAATATAATAAATAAAAAAAAAAAAGAACAGTAAGTAAATATAAAAAAAAAAACAAAATAAATAAAATTTTAATAAGTTTTCAAAACAAAAAAAATAAAAATAAAAATAAAACTTGTATTAGTAGTGACCTTAAGTAAAATAGAGTGCCATTCAGCATTTTTAGCTTTTAAAGGAATAATTAAATTATTTTGTAATTTATATTAAAAAATGTTAAAAACGAAAAAAAAAAACAAAAAAAAAAAATGTTAACTTTTTTAAACTAAATAAAAATATATATATAAAAAAAAAAAAAAATTTCAAATGTGAACATTTCTATTTTTATAACCATATACGGTCTAGAAAAAATAATTTTCTGTTTTAACTTTTTTTTTTTTTTTTTTAATCAAAATTAAAAATAATAATTAAATATTATTATTTTTTTTTTTTTGTTTTTTATTAAGAAAATATAATAAATTATAATGCTTTTAATTATAAGGTCATTTCATTGCAATAAAATAAAAATTTTGTTCAATTATCTAAATATTTTTTTTAATTATTATTATTTTTTTTTTTCAAGATAAATTCAGGTCTTCCTAAAATATGTGTTTTAGTTCAGTGATCGTTAACAAGTGGTCCGCGGACTCCTTGAGGTTCTGTAGGAAGTTTACCAGTGGGTCGGCAAATTATGTTAAATGTACCATAGAAAAATATTTGAAATTCTTTGGGCTACTTAGAAAAAGAACTTTATACATAGGGATTGCATATTCGCAATTCGAAATTCGAGAATTCCGGAATTCGTTTTCATAAATATAGTTTCGAATTCCGAAAATATCCCAGCGAATTCCGAAATTAAAATTTATTTTTTCGTGTTCTCTCCAACTTTTAAATAGTGTTTTCGTTTCTGTACATATTAATATTCTACATTCTAATTCTATAAAAATTAAATCTGAAATGAAATTCTTTGAAGAGAACGGCGTTTGTGGCAAAATTTTAGAGTCCGTCTACTTATTTTTGATTTTGATTCCGCCATCAAGCGTTGAGTCTGAGCGATCCTTCTCAATTGCGGGTAACTTTTGTACAAAAGTTCGTTCGAGACTCGGAGACGCAGCTTTAAATGATATCTGCTTCCTCAAAGCATCTTTTAGGCAAATAAAACAATATTGTATATTTTTTATTATTAAATGATATGCCAAATTAGAATGTTTTTGTACTAATTGAATTTGTGTACAATAATTTTATGTTTATATTTCATTTTAAATACTATAGTTTTAACTATTATTGTTATGTAATAATTGAATTTGGTATAATTTTACAGTATGTTCCATTTTTATTTTTAAAAAAAGTATTTTTTATGCAATAAATTACAATGAATTATCTCAAATAAGTTATTTTTATTATTTGTATAGACATAAAAAAAATTAAAAATTTTTCGGAATTCGACCGAATTCCGAAAATATCTAATTTCGAATTCCGAATTCCGATTTTTTTATTTTCGTCAAAATTTGCAATCCCTATATTATACATTACAAAACTCTGAATTCAACGTCCATACAAAAATTATAAAAATACTAATTTATTATCAACAATATAGAACGGATAGCATTACAAACAAAAGAATCTAGAATTTACAAATATATTCAGCATTTCAGCAACGCATATTGAATTATTTTGAATACTTTATTTATCTAATTTATTTATTACTTTTAAATTTTTTTTTATTTTTATTTTAATTGTAAATAAATAAATTTTTAATTATAAATTTAAATATTATTATTAAATGTTTTTTTTTAATATATAAAAGGTATTTTAACAAATATTAATTATTATTAAAATAGGAGGGCCTCGAAAAAATTTTGAGAAAATGGGTGGTCCGTGAGAATAAAAAGATTAAGAACTGTTTAGTTGGCTTACATTTTGGATGTTTGTTATTAGGCGCCAAAAATGTTTTTTTTTCTTTAATCAGAATACTCTGCATTAAAATATTTTTGTGTTAAATTTTTTTTTTTAATGTAAATTTTAAAGGCAGATTCAAATAATAAAATCAAAATAACGTGCATCGAACTTTTCATATTATACTAATTATTAAGTTATAGTAACATTCATAAATATATTATTATATTTATTGTCATTATGAAGGAAAAAGAAAATAATAAATTTTAAGTTTCTTATGTTATTCATTAATTCATTATGCATATAGGTTTTATATTATGTGTAGTATTGTATCTTATAATATTTTCTAGAACTTTTTTTTTTTTTTCTGTACATTTATATCTTTTCTTTTTTTTTATGTAAAGCAAGAATTTATTGTTTTGTTTTTGATAATGACCTAAACATACATTTCTTATCAATTTTGAATTGAAAACAGAACAATAATTTTTGAGGTTGAATCCCCACACAATATTGCATAATAATAATAATTGTTTAACATTATTATTTCAAGCTTTTTTTATCTTCTTAAAAATATTTGAATTAATTCACATTTTTCGTTTTTTATTATTATTTTTATAAAAAGTTTCTAATTTTAAAAAATTTAATTTAATAATAGTGAGATTCAAATATTTTAATTATGTATAGGTATAAAGAATTTATTTATTCAGTTGTTTCTTAAATTTTTTTTGATTATACAGTTGCGTTATTAGACTTGCGCGAAAGATTAGGTATTTGTTTTCGAAAGTCCTATGCAACTTATCAATAATTTGTACAACAAATGACTACAAAAAATAGCTAGTTGAATGTAAGCAGGCAATGCAAGTCATTTAATATATAAACATTTTTAAGATTTAAAATATTAATAAAGATTTTTTAGCTACAAAATGTTTGAATGTAATATTTTTATAATTACCATCAACATAATGTACCTTTTACAAGCTAACCTTAAAATTTTTGTGGTCATCGTAGTTTAGTATCACTCAAAATAAAAGCTTACTGATATAATGATGTGTATTTAAAAAAAAAAAACAAAAAAATTGTTCACACAAAAATGTGAAATAATGTCACGGCGTTCGCGAAGTAAACAATTTTATATTAAATAATTGAATTTAATCTAACACTGACTGGTTGTATAAAATATTTTATAAGATAAACTTATTAAACACTCGGCACTGCCGGCTTGACAACAATTAATTAAACTAGTTTTATTGATAAGATTTATCAATATTTGGTTTATAATGAAATATAAAATTAATTTGAAATATTATTTTGATTGATTATTGAAAACTAATAAAATTATAAAATTATAGCATTATTAATTGAATATTGGGAAGATGTTTGTAAATCATTTAAATTTCATTAAATAATAATTATATAGTTATTTAAATTTCAAGAATTTCAGATGGGAAAACTTTCATTGAACGTTATTGAATTTAAAATATATTTTTTTTATCGTTATTTCATTAATAATAAATTTTAAATTTTACTTTATTTGTAAATAAAATCAGTAAGCTATTAATTATTATTTTTGTACATGATTGAATGCATTTCTCTATTTGGTGAATTATTTCAATTTGACGGTGACTAAGTAAAAAACTCATTGGCAAAAAAAAAAAAAATTTTATTTGAATTTATTACTAAAAACTTAATAATATTTTTTTTTCCAACGTTCCTTGGATTCTAAACAAAAATAGAATTGAGGGTGAAATGAAATAATCAACAATCTCATTAGATATAGGTACTCAAATTTGAACTCGTTTTTAATAGTTAACAAATTTACTGGCAAAAATAACTCAGTTTAGAACTCTACATAGAAGATTTGTTGAAGAAAGATCTAGGTTTTTCCCTTTCTTTTTTAACAACTAAATTCAATTTTAATATAATCTTTATTTTCTTTAAAATTTTATCATGTGCTCTCTGTGATAGTACTATATGAAATTGGATTGGATTTATTTGTTTAAAAAATATTATTGCCACAAAAAAAAAAGCTGTTGCATGATTTTCAACTTGGCATAAATAAAAAACAAAATTTATACAATAAAAAAAATATATAAATTGTAACTGATATTTTTTTGTGGCAAGCGAGTGTGACATCATCTTTAAAAAAAAAAAATAATTCGTTTGTTTAACTATGATTATTCTGGTGGATATACAATACATACAATTGCATATTTTTGTTTATCGCAATTTTAAGTCTTGAAAATAGAGCTTTTTCTTGTTAATAATTTTTATACAAATTTTAAATATAAGCGTCACTTTTAAAAATCTTTAATATCGAAATAAAACTATATATATATATAAAATGTGTTCTTATATAAATAATGTATGTATGTGTGTTAGATTTCAGAGAAAAAAAAAACTTTAAATTATTTTGCACCCAAAGTTTTTTCTTCAATATTTTTGCTGAAGCTTGGTCTTATGTGTGCATATTTGATTCTTTTTTTCGGTTAAAGAATATTTTATAATAAAAAATATAAGCAAAGTTAATGCAAAAATGGACAATTTTGGTTCATTCATAAAAGTGAAAAATTAACTCATTTTCTACATTTTATTTATTTTTTCAAAATTGAGAACCTTTTTGGCCAGCTTTTACACTGAGGCTCTCTCTCTAGTGAATCTCTTGTTTGAATAATTTCATTTTAATTGCTGTCATCGGTAAATAAAGCTTATTGCTGTTTAAAAAGATATTAACACAAGAATAAAGTTTTTTGACTCACTTGATTGAAATTTTTTCTCTGCAGTTGTTAAATCATTAACATTTATTGTGAAGTTAGTACCTAACAAAAAATAATTAAATTCATTTGAATGAATTTAAAATTAGAAGTCGTTTATCTAAAAGTGGAAGTATATTATATTTGCTTTTAAACATAAACACATTTTGCCATATAAAGTAGAAATAAATATAAAATTTATAAATATGGAAATTCCATAAACGATTGGATTAATAACAATTATAATAATTTTTCATAACCGTTTATTAGCAGAGCTGCATGTATTGTATAAGTTTTTAAAGTTCTTATTAGAAATTTTTTTTATTCAATGCAATGCAATAAAATGATCTGTCTACTACAGTAATGGAAATTTCAAATAGCACATTAGGATTTAAAATTTTTAATCCAAATTTTTTTTTTGTTTTATAATTTTCTAATTCAGAGGGATCTTTTATATACCTACATTTTTCTTGTTGCCCAGATTGAAGTTTGAGAAAAATATTATTCTTCAAAGGTCCATCCAAATAAGAAAAATATAAAATACATATAAAATTTAAGAATACTTAGAAAAAAAGGAAAACTTGAATATGCTATACAAGTTTTGTTAGTGCATGTGAACATTTAATAAATAAGTAAATAAAAAATGAAGTGAAAAAGTTGATTAAGGCTTTTTAGAAATTTTTTGAGATATAGCAATTTTTAATTACCTTTTTTAGAAATCTGTAGCTGAAGATTTTATTTTGGAATTTAGTCTATCTATATAACAGACACACAAAAATATTGAAGGTCCATTACAAAAATTCTGTTTAATATATATATAAGATAATCTACTGATTATTGATGGTTTTCTAATGCCAAAATTCTGTTGAATGAAAGGATTTTAGAACAATTTCAATATCGAAAAAGAATTACCTACCTAATAGGGCTAAAGCGTTCCAGTGCATCCATTTTTTTTCTGTTCCGTTTCAGTTGCACTGTTGCTTATATCTTTACAATAGTTCAATGAGTCCTCCTTTTGATTTTTCTTATTAAATTGAATTATAAAATTTCTTTTAATTAAGACCATTATTTGTAATTTTTCGATTTTATTTGTATAATTAATATTTTTTTCAGGAGATGATGCTTTGTTTAGTTTATTTGGTTGGGGAAAAATGTTTTCTTTTAGACGATGGATGATGTGTCGCTTTTGTCATTTTTGAATAAATGTCAAATCTTACCAATGTTCCGAAGAATAGAATATAAAAAAGAAAAAAAAAAATTAAATTCTAAAATAGATTACAGGATGACCGTGGTTATTTAAATAAAATTTGAAGTTTGTGTATAATTATTTCAAGGAAAATTCTCAGTATGGTGAAATATTAAAGATAAGTATTTAAAACTTGAAATTTGCAAATTCTGATAATTTAAAATAAATATTTCTACTATTTTTCTTATCTTAATTAATTTATATTTAATATCTTTCCACTACTAAATATAAAAATCTATTATTATAATTAATTTAACTTTAATTTAGGAGCATCTGATCAATGGTATCATCTGATGGAGTTGCAGACAATCCACTGCCATGTTCTAAAAACTCCCTTAACTCACTTTCTAGGTCATGCTGATTTGATGAACTGTTGTCAATATCCATTGGGATTGGTTGTTGAGTTAAATGTGAAGATATTGTGTTACTGGTCGGATTTATTGTTACAACTAAATTGTTCGTTGGCGTTATACGTTCTTGTAGAATTGATGGTACAATTAACCGTGGAGTTGACGGTAATGGTACTAAACCAACTACAAAATATAAAAAAATTGACAAATATGTAATTTTAAAAATATATTAAATATAGACAAACATAAAAAATAATATAAAAGTTTTACATTATTGTTAATTATTTGTGATAAAAAATTTATCCTTCGTTTAAATTTCAGTAATTGACAACCATTTTTAGTTCGAAATCGTAAGAAAGTTAAAAATAAAAATAGTAAAAAAAAATTTATACCATCGCTCATTCCCATCGCTTTTCTCAAGGCATGAGATTCTGTAATAGCTCCTGGTGGTAATTTTTTAGCAATTTCTGTTATATTTTGTGTTATTTGATGAGCTAAGTTTGTCTCTTCTGGTCCTGGTGGTTGGACAAGAGATAAATGTGGTGGTAGCGGTTGTGAGAGACGTTCATATTGTGTTCCTCTCAGTTTATTTAAAAGTGCAAAATTTTCAGTTAATTGCTGCTGTAAATCATTAACTTCTAAAGTTTTCATATCTTTTTCAAACAAATCCAAAAATGAGGTATCTATGCCTAAGTCCTTTAGGCTTCTTAATTTATTGTAATCGATTTCAAAATCTTTATATTTTTCATAATCGTCTTCAGGAATGGCTCTGGTATCTGGTAAAGTCTTCTCCAAGTGTACACTTTCGTAACGTTGAGTTTGGTTGTCGTAAAGTTGTGCAATTGTTTTACTGTGTTCGCCTTGTGTTAGAACATCTAACAAACTATTGGCTAAAACACTAGCATAAGAACTATCTCTAGTAAACTCAGTAATACTTTCAGCGTATTCAGCTGAAGTTGCATCGCCTGAAATTTTTAAATACATAATTTGACAATATTTATAACAAGGAATAAGAAAATATAGTAAATTATGAGAAAACAGTAATGCAACGCTTTATATATTCGTATTTGAAGTGTTGTAGTTGTTATTCGACCGTGAGTTTAATCCCACATCGAGCTGAATCTTTTGTAATTTTCTAATTGAGCTCGTGCATTTCAATTTTAAAACGTAAGTTATTATAATTTAAAAAAAATTGGTAAAGTTCTTGATGGCTTATCTGAAAGCAGAATGTTTCATTTTTTAAATTTTTATGCCTTTTTGAACACGAAGACTGACTAGCAAAATATGTAATATAAAATAGAAAAAATAGTAATTTTACATAAATAAAATTAAAATTATAAATGAGTACTTGCCATAAGTATTTAATACCATATCAGTTTCTTCTCTACTCAAATTGGAGAATCTTGAATCAAAAATGGGTGCAAATGAACCAAATACACCGTAATTTATCGGCTTAACAATTTTTGCAGAATTACGCCGATCTTCTCTGGAACCTTGTAATTGACCAGTACCTTTTTCTAATTTACCAATCACTTAAAAACAAACCATTATTTTTTAATACGCAAATAAACATACATTTATTAAGTTGTAATATTTACCAGAACCTAAATTAACGACTTTTTCTGGACCATTCTCATCGTTAAAGGCGCCACTTAATATTGCCATTGAGGTTGTTCCGTCTTTGTTTTGCCTCAGAAATCCCATTTGATGTGCTCTCTGACGGTTACATAAACGTTTTTTAGCCAATTTTGCAGCCTCTTGTACCTGGGCTAAAATTTCTTCAGATGTTAAATCATCAACGAATGGATCAAATTTGGTTTTTGGTTCATTTTCTCTACGCAATGACCTACGCTTGTCATCATAATCTTGCGGTATATTCGTAAGTGGTTCATCGACACCAGAATCTATAATTTCATCAGCTGAGTCAACAACATGAAATTCTGTAACCGATATATCGCGAAATTCAAATCCAAGTTGTTTAGCTGTTAATTCTCTCATGTAGCCCGACAAAGGTTTAAGCGATCGCATCAAAGTATCTGGATGTAACAACTTTGAACCAACATGTAAAAGTTTTTTAGCAGCTTTATGATAGACAGTTTCGACATGATTATATCTAATGGCATTTTCGCACATTAATTTAAAGTCGTCTGTGAATTCAGTTAACGTTTGATATTCATTATCATCAATTTTTTGGCGTATAGTTGAAAAATCCATTGGTTGACTAATTATTGATGAATAACCTGGAGCAATGTCGTCTGTAACAGGCCAAGCAAAGAATTGATGAGGATCTCGTTTTTCTAGTGATCTTAGTAAATGATCCAATAATTTAGTTAGAGGAGTTTTAGTTTGTTTTAATTTTAAGACACAGGAACGCGGTTCACGTCCCGATTCACTAGAAGAACTTGGTGTTTTCGGTTGCTCTAGTATTCTAGGTGTTGGCGGCTGATGGCTTGGTGTAACGCTACCAACCGTAGAAATTGTTCCTGGAGTTGATGCTGTTCCCGGCGAGGTCAATAAAATAGGTGCAGAATCTTTTGCCTGAAAATTATTCACAAATTAAGGATATTGTAAATAATTCAAAAAAAAAAAAAAAATCATTATTTTTATTTACTGGGCTCATTGATGGAGTTGGTGAACTGATTTCCAGTATTTCATCGATTTTTCTTGCTACTATTGGTTTGGATACCGGTCGATTTGCTGGACTATTTTCAGCTGAAATATCAGCGTAACGTAGCATATTTTCACGTAAAGTTTGAGTGCAACTGCTGTCCTCATTCAAATCTAATTCATCTTGACTTGAATTTCCGGCACCAAAGTCATCTGGCAACAAACCTAATGAGCTTGTGCCACCTTCATCATCTTCTGGGGGTAATATTGAATGTTTATCGTCACTACTGTGACGATGACGATGGCGTTTTTCCTTGTGATGATGTTTGTGACGTTTTTCACGATCTTTTTTCTTCTTCTTCTTTTTTGATTTCTTTTTGGGGAAATCATCGCCGAAAAATCCACCAGTTGGTGGATCCAAATCAGAAATTCCGTAACAACCAGGTGAATCGTATTCTGGTGTTGAATTACTGCCAACTTTTAAAATTAATTTCAAACTTGAAGGTCGATGGTCCATGCTGAATTCTTTAAAATAAAGAAAAAAAAAAAATTAATTATGTAGATAGGTATCCTTCCTAGCTTGACTTGATATTTTTTTTTTTTTTACCTTCATAACGATCTCTTTTTTCGGATTTATGCTTTTTATGTTTTTTATCCTTTCCCATCTTTTTTATTGCTTTTTTTTTCAATTCCAATTATTTAAGTTTTTTTTTTCATAGAAATATAGAATTAAATTATTTAATTTTTCTTTTTTTATTAAATAAAACGAAGCGGCTTTGTAAAATTTATGAAATGATTATTTATTTTTATGATGATGGATGAATTGATGATGAATGATTTTAATTTCTAAACATTTTATCATTTTATGTTGTTTGTTGTTTATATAAAAAAAGAAAAGAAATTTGTAAACAAATATTGGAAAAAATATGTCATCAGTGTTAAGGGTTGCCAGTACTGAAAAAATTAAAGTAGTTGAATAAAATGTACAATTATAGTGGCTCTGTGGCTGACTGAAAGTTTGTGCAATTTGGTGAATGTTTATCATCAGTTTGTATTTGGAAACGGTATTATATAACTTAGAGCCCGTTCCCAAACTGAGACTATTTTAAATCGTAAAATATACCTTTTCAGCTAAAGAAAATTCCTTTTTTTCAGAAATTGAAATAGACTTGACATTTAATCTGTATCATCTGCAACGTCTGCTTCTAGAAATTAAAATAATTTTTCAGTTTCTAAAATAGTCTCAGTTTGGGAACGGGCTCTTATGCTATCTCCACTTCAGCTTCAAACATGTTTTACACACGACAGTAGTTTCGTTCTGTGACCTTTTGAAACTAGTTTTAACCTGAAGTTTATTAATTAAATGTGTATTATGAATTACGAACTATGAAATGTTGACAGTATATATGCTATAAGGATATGAATAAAAAAAATTTACATCTGTTTTATTGAACGAACCCAAACCAAACAAGAAAAAAGAACAGATCCCACTGATTGAACTAGGTTGAACACTGATTGAACTAGGTACTATACATTATTAAACATCCCAATGTATTAAATGTTGTAGCCATTGTAAAATATTTTTTATGAGATACTGTAATTAGTTCTAGTTATTTGCATTTTTAATCTGCAAATTAATTGTTCAATGCGTTAAAAATATACACTATGTACATTTATATTATACCTAATTACATTACAAAAACTTCTTATAAACTGTAAATTAAAATTGGAATAAAGCAAAATTAATTACTTATCATATTGTACTATTGTAGCACTGGGAGTTATATTTGAACTTCACAACAACAAAATACATTAGAAATTTGAAATTCAGTATTTCAGATTCTTTTGAGGTGAAGGACTAGGCCTATATTGTGTATAAAATACAAAAAAAAAATTACTTTATACGCATTAAAGACTACATTCCACTGATCAAAAAAGTCACAAATAGTGTACAAATTATACCTAGTGGAATCATCAAATAAGTTTATTCTACAATCTTTGCTAATTCTTGTCTAATGGTAAACATATTCACTTTAAGATAATATATCACGTTAGATACGTTAAGGTAGTGTTAATCAGAGGATTTAATACAAATGCAGATGCACCTGCAAAGAAAATTGGTTTTACTCATGTGGTAAAAGATTAATGAATATGTACTATGTTCAAATTAAGGAAAAAAGCATATTATTAATTAATAAATAATTTCACAACTAACTTGGGGGTTAGACGAGAGTAAAAACTAGTTATAACTAAGATGTTTTTTGAATGTATGTGTGAAAAATTGTATAAAAAAAAAAAAATTATGAAATAGTTATAACTAATAGTTATAACTAAAAAAAATTCTGAATCTAAAGTATTACTTGTCAAATGAAATATTTTTTTTTTTAAATGTAAATAAAAACTAAAAAGTGAAGTAAAATAATAAAATAGTTTGTAAATAGTTTTAACTATAGTTTAGCCAGTGGAGAATAATTACGTCACAAATACAAATAAAAAACTCATACAATTGTAAATAGTTAAGACTAGTTTTTACTCTCGTATAACCACTGCGTAACGAATACATAAAAAATCGCTATTTGAATTTCAAATGTTTTTTCCAAACTTGGAATTTTAGATGTAATCAATGTATAAATGAGTTAGTGAACTTTAATTAAAATTATGGTTTTTTATCTTAAGTTTTTATATAAAATTTTATCTAAGTTTATTATTATGCAAATAATATAAATATACTCTAATCTTATTGTATCATCTGAGATAAGATTGGGAAGATAAATAAAAATTTAAGAATACGTGCACTGGAATTTTTTTTAATTAGTTTTGTTTTACATTTCCACAACTTTCAGTCTCCACGTATGAAAAATAATTGAATTATGTTCCCTCAACCTTTACGTGATACATTCAAAAGTGAGCCCATGAGGCCAAAATTAAAATACACCATGGTCGACTATGGCTATGGAAAAGAAATAAATAAAATACTTTATGTTCAACGTGATAGTGACAAACATATAGCAAAAGAGGTTGAAGTGACAGGCCATTTAAAATTAGGAACTCATAAAGACTTCACTGATGGTAAGTACATGCTTTGTATCTTTGTTTTTTATGTTATAAATTCATAAAATGAATGAAAATAGCGCCGTCAACGTAGATTCTTGCCATCCACCTATATTTCACTATTTTTTGATGATTTCATTGAACCTAAATTTAATAGAAAAACTAATTTTGCTGAAATTTTATTTACTATATAATGAATTTCAATCAAGTTTGAATACGTCTGATTTTCTATTTAATCTAGAAAACTTTTATAACACTTTGAATTCGTTGTTTCGCTCTAGCCTAATCTTTATTATAAGAAATTTCAAGAGTATCTACTTGAAATTTTTCTCGAATTTTAAAATTTTCCGGCAAATTCTTCTTTCCCTGCAAACCTTTCTCGAACTATTACTAACATTTAAAAAATGGATCCAGTCGTTCAATTATGTGCTTATCCATTTTAATTAATTTTTATTTATACAGATAAAATATTAACTTTAATCTTCAGGTGATTGTACTGACATTGTAGGCAGCGATGCTCAAGAAAATACGGTTTTTATTCTGGCTAAAAAATATGGCATTAAATCGCCCGAAGAATTTGCGTTAAGATTGACTCAACATTTTTTGGATCGTTATTCCCATGTTCACGAGGCACATGCTCGAGTTGTACAATATCCTTGGCAACGATTAGGTGATAGAGAACCAAGTACAAGTTCTTATTATAATCGACCTCATGATCATGTTTTTTGGACAACTTCGACTCAAGGAACTCGTTATTGTGATGTTATTAGACGTCGTAATGAATCAGAACCTATTGTTATGAGTGGAATTCAAGGTTTGCAAATTTTGAAAACAACAAAATCATCATTTGTGGGTTTTATAAAATGTGAATATGGGTATGAAGGTGATCAGCCAGATCGAGTGCATTCATTTATTTTATCTTCCAAATGGCAGTATTCAAAACCAAACACTGTGGATTTCTGTAAAACTTGGAATCAAATTCGAGATAGTTTTATGGAAAATTTTGCTGGTGATCCTCAAAATGGTGTTCTACTTAAAAGTAACCAGCAATTTTTGTATACTGTTGGAACAAGTGTTTTGGATAAATTTCCACAAGTAAATAGATGTTTTTTTTTTAATAAATATAAAATTGTTGTATCGGTTTATTTTAGGTTATTTCAATTGAGGCCCAAGTACCCAATAAGCAATACATTAGATTCGATTCAACAAATTATCAATCATTAATACCTGGGGATAATAATGAAGTATTTATTTCGAAGGCTGATCCACATTCGGCGGTGCACATTCGACTGGATCGTGACGGAATGTCTAGACTTTAATTATATGATGTACCAATGAGCGTAATAAATAACGTTTTCACAATTAGTTATTGAGTAGTAAACCTATGTATATATGTATATCATGTGCACTAATATTATTTTATTAAAAAAATGTATTTTATAAAAAGATATTTGTGTCAATTATATTTTTGTAAAGTTGGTCATTTTTGTTTTTTGAAAGTGTTTAAGGCAGCTACTATGATATTAAAGCACGTTCAAATTTGAATTACACTCAATATTTCATCATTAGAAAAGTTTACAGTGTTTTCTTTGATATCTAACTCAATGAAAATACTGTACGGCTGGTTTAAGGCAATAATATGTTTTTCTGACAAAAGAACGAATTTTCAAAAAGAAATTAAATTATTGAAATACAACACTATCTACGTATTGCTGAAAATTTTATATAATAGTGTCCTCGATGTTTGCTAATGCTTTGTTCAATCATCATGCAAGTAAATGCTACATTTGTGGCTATCATTCAATTGTTTTTCTTTTTTTTTATCATTTTGTGCTGTAGTAGAATTATGTTAATTTAATACATCATTATCCTGTGATATTAATTAATTATATATGTTTGTAATTAAATCAAATCGAACTAGTAGATGACTAGTAATATATGATAAGCTATAGGAAATATGATATGTATGTATGTGCTAACAATATTTTGCAAAGTAAGAAATTATATAAATCAAATTTCAATCCGAAAAACTTCAATATTTAAAAATATGCAGAGAAAATTCAAAACTTTTTATGACAGAAAAGACTTTTAGATTCGACATTATAATTTCTAAAAATTATAACTAAAATTTTTATTAAAAAAAAAAAAAAATTAAAAATATTCTGGTAGAATTTAATAAATTTAAAAAACAAATTTTAGCAAAAATTTTTTGTGCAAATATTATGAAAAATTAAGTTGCCACAGTCAGCATTATTTGGAAATATGGACAAAAAATTAAAATCACAAGAGTATGCGAGCCTTTCTGAAATATTGGAGCTAAAAAAAAAAGTTAGTAAATTGCAGAAAGACAAAATGAAAATGTTAGAGAAAATAACTTTACAGGATAAAGAGCTGAAAAAATCAGTAAGTTCAACTAAATTTAAAATCAATGAATTAGAAATAGAAAATAGGAAGTTAAAACAAAAGCTAGAAAAAGAAAAACGTTCAAGAATCCGAAAAGTCTATATGGCCCAAGAAGATTGCAATAATTTGTTAATGTTAGTTGAACAATTGAAAAATGAAATTGCAACAATTAGAAAAAAGATAAAATCAAAAACAAAGCATTCAAGTGAAGACAAAAATCGGGAATGTGCTCCGAGGAGTGAAGATGAACAATTATTAAGTGGTGTTCTAGATTTAATAACTGAAAATTTAAAAAAAAGCCTTCTACATGGTGGTCAGAGTTGTGAAAATTTGCCACTTTTAAAAAAGAATTCCCAAACACTTGTAGTTTCGGAAAATTCCCGGAATAATAATATTCTGAATGTAATCGAAAATATAAAGAGTAATGATCGAGAAAACGAGAAATCTAAATTAAATATCAACTATGCCAGTGGTCTTAGTCGGACAAGTACTTTTACCGACATGAGAGCTTTTTTAAATGAACCACAATCGATTAATGCTGGTTTCGAAATTTTACATCGAATCTTCCATAGTGGAACTCAAGCTCCTAAATATTGTTCACAAAACCATAAGATATCACAATCGTACTCAGCTCATACTTTAAATAGTGCATTCAAACCAAATCTTCGAAATCAATTAAGTTATAAGAACAGCAGTTTCGATAAAAAAGTTACCTTTAGCAGCCTGAAGACTGATATTAAGGTAAATTGCTACGGTTATAATAAATGCATTTAGATTTTAGATAGATAAAAAAACAAACAAAAAAATTTATAAAAACTCAAAATAGCTTCTAAAATATTTTCTGAATCATATTCCCACTAAATATTAAGACCTAAAACAATGAAGATTTTTTAAAATATTTTAATCTCTGTATATAGCATAATTTAAATGTTGTTTCTAATGTTTTTAGGACAGTAATTCCTGTACTTTTTGTGAATTAGGGAATCGAACAACTGCGTTATTTACGCCACTAGAAACTGATTTCATTTTAACGGAAAGTTTACAACCTGAATTCAAAGGAGATATTTTGAAAGAACCTGAAACAAAACAATTAACATCAGGCACGGATAAGGATTTTGATTTTAATGCATTTGGGTCTGATTATAATAATTCAAATGATAAAACAGAGCAATGGGTTAAAAGGGAAGAAAGTACGAATTTCTATGAAGAATTTCAAGATTACGAAATCAGAGAAAATGTAAAATTTGAAGAAGCTCATATAATGGCTAATAATGTTTTAAATTATTTTGAGCCAATTTTTTTTCAATAACTAATAATCATGTGTCAAGGAAGAAAATGTATTTTTTTTTATATATTTGAAATGTTCATAATTTTGAGGTCATATTAATAATAAATTTAAAAATTAAATTCAGTTGTTAGTTGATGAGTTCTTAAGCCTTTATGTTTTTTTTTCGAGATAATGCAAATGTAAGTGCTTGAAGTTATTTCATAATATTCCAGATTTTCATTAATTTGTTTATTTCAAATATCTACTTACGTTATAATTATTATTATTATTATTAGATAATGCAGATAAGTTTGATTTTTTTTAACTAATTGCTTATTTGATTATTTTTATTATATGATTGCAAAGTATTTAGTAAGGAACACTTGCGATCAATTATGTACAATTATACAAATGACACTGCGCTGATGCGTAATATTTATATAAGGCACTATATATCAAAAATAGCGGTTAAAATTAATTCTGATTTATGATTTGAAAAAAAAAAAATATATGTAAAAATGTTTGTACCTACTTGAAACTTTATGTCGTCGTTTGCTGTATCAAAATCCTAAGGAAAATTATGAAGTTTGAAAAGTGCCTTTTAAAACAATATTCATTTTATGTCGAAACGATAACTTAAAGTGTACACAAAATAATATATTTGATTAAGCAGATATAAATTTGGACAATTTAAACGTTTAATAGATCAAATATTGAAAATATAAAATAGTATTTCACCGGAAATTACAAAAATCACAAAATGTGTGTCATGTTGATATACATATTTACATACATATCTAAAACAAATCAAATATCAAATACATATGTATTATGTCGTTTGAAAAGATAAAATTATTATATAAGAAAAATTCAAATTATTCGTATCGTAATATCATTATTTTATGCTCGTATTATATTTTATATTGATGTTTTCTTAAAAAATTTCATATTAACTATTGCTTTTAGTTTAACAATCGATATGTGATAAATGATGATAACTGCGTTATTTATAATTCTATAATATCTGTATTAAAAAAAATGTAATTTTATTATTTAAGGAATGTATATAAAGCCAAATTTATTATGACTTGTAGGTGCTCTTATGACGGATATTGAAATCTAACATTTTTCATTTGTCAGCTTGGAAAAAATGTCAAACATATCTGTTTGAAAATAGAGCGGTGTATAAGTAAAGTCTATTCATTTCTTCTACAGAGAGATAAAAATTCAAAATCTAAACTTTTTTAAAATTAAATAATTCTCAACTATATAAAATCTATATGATCTCTGAGAAATATCATAATGTTGAAGCTCATTTATTTTCACAACATTTTTTCAGCACTTTTGCTTTCTTTAAAAAAAAACATCAATTTATCATTCATAACCAAAAATTAAATAAAAATTATTTACATTTTGTTTATTTGTATCTTTTCAATTGGGTTATATATAAAAAATATTACAAGTTTTATGCCTGAAGGAATTATTTATTTATTTTATTTTTATGTTTATTAAAACTATTAAAACATTTTTTCTAAATTTATGCCCTTGCTGTTTACCAAATTGCTCAAATTTACTTTTAATTAAGAACTAGACTGTCAAAATAATAATGAAATAATTATAAGTACACATCTCCATTTAGTCTCAATCATGAAACAGTTTAGTTAACTATTTGTATAAATAATAATATTATATAGTTTAAACCCAGAATTCCACGCCTTCGCCTTTCTTTGGACTCATTGATATTGAATTTTTATTATGTATTTTTTTTTATCAATATGTTAAAATTGCCAAACAAAATGTCGTCATTGTTGGTCTTTAAACAATTTAACACCTTAATTTATTTTGATTTTTCTTTAACAAGCGGTTTTTATTTTATTTTATAACTCAGATAAGTTTCACATTTTGAAGTATTAAGTTGTACAATTTTAGCTCATTATTATTTTTTAATTTTAATTTAATTAAAATAAAATTTCCCGCGCATATTTAAAAATATCACAAACTTTTGATTCGATATTTTATTGAAAACGAAATGAAATTAAAATATTTTTTATTAATAATTATTAATATAATATACATTAAGCCCGATTACGCTGCTAGTGAAAATAACTCTTATTCAAAAGAACCTTTCTTAGTTTACGCTGAAAAATCGATTGTTGAAGAAACAGACCATCATGATCCTGTTAATCTGATGGATAGCAAACTGAGTGGAAAAAGCAATCTTGGAATTGGTTATTTATCGAAAGAAAATTCTCACTCGAATAAAAGAAGCGATAACCAAAAAAATCTAGATTATAATTTGAGAGAAATTAATAACAATGTTAATTCATTTAATCTTGCATCGAAAAATCATCAAAATGACGTATTAAGCTTTCAAAATAATTATTGTGGTGGAATGTTTAAAGGTTTTCAGACTTTAATCCAATCACCAAATTATCCACAAAATTATTCACCCAATTTAGAATGTGAATACATAATAAAATCCGCATTTCAATGTCCAAATGAATTTCATATTCAATTTTTGGATTTTCGTTTAGAAACTTCTAATTTGTGTCAGAATGATTTTTTACAAATAAATGACAATGAAAAACTTTGCGGTCAAGTGATTGGAATTAAAAATTTTAAAACAGAAAGAGGAATATTGAAGATAAAATTCGAAACGAATGAAATATATGAAAATAAAGGATTTAAGTTATTAATAACGAGACTACCATGTACAGATTTAGAAAGATATGGTAAAAAGGAAATCACAATAAATAGCTCAGAATTGTCGAACAACAATATTGAAGATCCTGAAATTATAGTGTTACCGCCATTAATGAGTTTCCCAGAAGGAAAATCTATCAAAAATAATATGAAAAGTAATCAATTTCTGCCACCAAATGGATATTTACCCGTAATACCAAATTATCCTAACAATCCTAATTTATTTCAGCAGTGTCCTTTTATATGCATACCCAATTATTTTACAACAAACAATTATCCTGTCTCTCCAAATTATAATCCAATCAACAATTATCCTTTATCAAATAATCCATCAAATTATTTCCCATCGAATTCTTATCCACAAAATTATAATCCTTCAGGCTTTTATCCTTTAAACAATATTCCCGGAAGTAATTTTCCGCCTAATAATTTCCCAGTAAATAATATTCCAAACTATAATTTTCCCACAAATAGTTTCCCAAGCAATACTTTTCCCAAAATTAATATTCCACCAAATAATGTTCCTTTGAGACCTAACTATCCACCTCCTGTACCTCCTAACTATCCATCTCCTGACATTATTTTACACGATAATTACCCAACTAATATATCTTCTAACAGTATACCATATCCACCCAGTTTCTTTCACAATCAAAATTATCCGGTAAATGATCCTACTACTGTTCATCATCCAGAAACTACAGATAGATTACCTTATAATTTTTTGAGTAAAACAAAATCTACACCAAAAGTTGAATTGCAAGTGGCTCCATGGTTACCTCAAACAATACCGCCATGCTGTGGAACTCCATACCGACAGAAACATTTCTATTTACAATCACCCGTTTTTCCAAGCTCCAGCAATTATCCCAGGGATTGCCTTTATTTTATTGAGAAATTCAATCAAAATATTTGTCGCTTAAGAATTGGATTCAGATTTTTCAATATGGGTTTAGCAGTTCGTTTGGCGGGAAATGTAAATTATCCTGGATTATCAATACCTGCAATAGCTTGCCCTGACGACTTTATCGAAATTGACGGACAACGGCTGTGCGGATGTCGCAGTGGTTTAATTTATACCTCACAATGGGGACTGGGAGCTAAAGTAATACGATTACGAACAAGTGGGCGACCTACTTATCCGAATTCCGGATTTATACTTGATGTTTTCCAAGAAGATTGCCCACTCAGATATTTAAGGAGCTCCATAGTAAATGATGGTACCAATGTTAAAGGCAATAATACGATTAACTTATATAGAAAACCGGCACCATTAAATATTATAAGAATAAATAAAAGAAGTGAGAATATTGTACCAGAAGCGATTTTAGAAACAAATTCAACTTCAAGAACAAATATATATTTCACCAAATCGAATAAAATTAATTCAAATAATGATGTTGAAGGACAAATACAAATTAAACCAACTGAAGGTCCCAATTCCCAATTTTTTTTATGGGGTAATCAAAATAAATGTGTTTTTTCTGCCAATGACTACCTTAGATTATCATTAGAACCTTTATGGATATCAAAACCCATTTGTGCAACACCTGTAAACAATTATTTTTGATTTGAGGATAAATTATTTTTAATATTTAAAAATTATTAGAACCTACGTTTATTCTTTGTACAAAAAAGGAAATTTTTCTAAAACTATACTTAAATTTCTATGTCTATAATTTTTTAAAATACATAAGATCTAATAAAATGTTGTACTACACGGTTCTTGAAAGCTATATTATACCCAAGCTACGATTATAAATGAAATATTGTGTTCAAAGTTATAATAATTAATTAAAATAAAAATTATTTGCTAAAATTTTATATCTATAATTAAAAAATTGAATAAAGTTAATGAAATAAAAATTTTTAAAGAAAATCTATATATAATTCATACTACTAACTAAAATATGATGAATATTGAAAAAAGGAGGTTAAAAATTTCCTTTTATTAAGGCCTCAGTTAAACTTTTTTTTTTATGTTGAAAAATTTAAAATGAAAAGTTAAAAATATTTTATTGGCGGGAAAAGATTTTCTTTGACTTCCGGAAATTAACTTTATAGATAATCCTGGTTAATGTTATTTATAAAACATTGCCTAACGTTTTTTTTTTCATTGTAATTTTAATAATAGTAGATTACAATACATGTTAAGAAAATTTGTTATTCTTGCGAGTTTTGTATACACACAAACACATAGACACGAGTCATGTTTATATCACGAGACCGAAGGTCGAGTGATATAATATTGACGAGTGTCTATATGTTTGTGTGTATACAAAACGAGCTGTATAACAAATTTGATTAACATGTATTGTATACTGCTTTAATGTGCATGTGAGAGGGAGTTGAAAACAATACATTTATAATGAAAAAAATAAACAAAAAAGTTCAAAATGAAGCAAGGAAATAAAATTTAATAAGGAAGTTTATTTATTTATCGAAATGATTTCAAACCGGAAGATTCCTAAAATATTAAAAAAAAAATTAGTAATTTTTCCAAAAAAAAATTATTCATTTTCTTTTTTGCAAAAAAAAAAATCGAATAATTTTTTTTTAGAAAAATTACTAATTTTTTTTTTATTATTTTAGGAACTAATGGTCTTCTTAAATTTTATTTAATTTTATTTTTAATTATTAAAAATAATAATAATAATTTTATAATTATTTTTTTTATAATTAAAAATAAAATCAAATAATAATTATATAATTATAATTTATATTTACAATAAATAATCTCCTTGTTGCTGCCATTTTTCTCGTTTGTTGATAAAAGAAAAAAAAAATCTTACTTGACATTTGACAATCACAGCAAACTTTATAATGACAACAAAGATATTTTCAGGGTTACCATTGTTTTATTTTTATTCATTTTGTTTTTTTGAATAAAAATAAGTGCAATTTTTGAAGTGTGGTTTAAATTTTTGTACTAAAATCCAACCACACTCGTTTAAAAATTTAGTAGTAGAGGTTCGAAGATCCTTTAAAAATAGTAGATTGAAACACATGTTAAGAAAATTCATCGACTGATCGACTGGCCGCTTTTTAGAAGAAAAAAAAATAGCCGCGTGTTTTTTTATTGGTTCTTTTTTTTTTTTTTTTGTTTGCTCAGAGGGAAAATATAGATTAGCTCAGAGGGAAAATTTAGATTTTAGCATTATAAACTAAGCTTTGTTTGACTTTGATATGATGCATGTGAGAGGTATACATTTGCAATTTTTTTTTTTTTTTGGTATTTGTCTGTATTGAAATATTGTGAGTGTGAGTGATATTATTTTTGTTTATAGTATTACGCAGTTCAAAATGAAGAATGTAAATACAATATAGAGCAATGTAAATACAATTTACATCACAGGGAAATGTAAATACAATTTACATTCCTCTATAATTGCATGTGTATTGATGCATGTAATGGACCATTTACCGAGCTAAATTTGCGAATGTAAATACAACTTACCGAAGACATGCGCATTAAAATTATTTACCAAAAAAACAAAAAAAATTTTTAACTGGAAAGTTTTGGCTTCATATTCAATTCTATAGAAAAATACATAAACTTTAATTCTTATTAAAAAAACACTGAGTAAATTTTAAAATTTTATTAATAAATACTTATACTACCTTGTATATACTTTGTTTTCGTTAAATGTATGATACATAATGTTGAAATGCATTAAAATTGCTTACTTACTAACCCTATTTACATACCTACTTATTTTTGTTTTAAAAAAAAAAAAAAAATTACATTTTTTAAAATCAAATAAAAAGGTAAAATAATAAAAGAGACAGAAAAATACTATGTTTTTGACAAACAAATAAGTTTTTTTTTACTTTGAAAACATAAATTTTGAACTTGAATTATGCTTTGTGTTTATTTTTAAGATTTGTCATACATTCAACAAAACCAAAATATTTACTTAAAAAAATAAAAAAATTAATTATGTCTTCTAAATCTAAACGTTATTTTATTATGTAAATTTTTAAACTTTTCATTCAACCATACGTACATTTTAAATGAATCATCAAACTCTTAAAAAATTCTATCTCTTTTTGTCGATCATTAGCAAGAAATGTATTTTCAACGTGATTGCGAGTTCATTAAAATTGCAAATTGTCCACTTGAATTAATTATTTGAGTTTTTATTCTAAAAACAAATAGTATTATATGTATATATGCCAAATTTTTTCACTTTTTATTTAATTCAATGATATTGCCAAATGATATACGCGGTAAGGCTGATATAAGTTGTGGGATCTGATGGTTGGTTTTATCTGTTATGCCAAAATTAATTAATGTGCATGCAGAACTCATATGTATATTGTATTACTATATATAATATAGTAAAATAAAAACCTAGAAAATTCTAATTGTTTTCTTATTTTGATTGAAAGATAAGATTGTTATTTATTTATTTTTATTTATATTATATTTACTTATTTAATTATGCAAACATTACTTTTGTTATTGTTGGATAAAATTAAGTCAACATTTTTTGGTTATGCAATATGTACCAGATTGGAAAATTGGAATTATTATGAATTCTGAAATTATTATGGAAAATTGGAATTATTATGAATTCTGATGGTCAAAAACTAAAACAACCTAATGGTATGTTGAAATATGAAAATAAAAAAAGTTATGGAATAAAATCTTAAAATAATTCTAGATCTCATCTGCATACATTAAATTGTACATATTTGGTTGCACGATTAAAATAACGATCGAACAGATGTCGACTTTTTTGAAGTGCAGCAAAATTTTTAAAGATAAAATCTTCATTTCTTGACTTCTCAATACTTGAACAGCAGAATTTAAAAAAAAAATTGTAAATTGAATTGTTACATAGGTACTACATATTCTATCAAGCTAAATTTCCGTATAAATTGGAGTAGCAAATTAATTTTACACGACGTTATTTTGGATAGCTATTCGTTCTTCGAGAATCTTATGTTTAACTGAAATTAAAAAATCTGACACATGTGATTATTTTCTCATTAATAAGATTTTTTTATTGAACTGATCTTTTGAAATGTATACTCATATATTAAATTTATAGTTTAGAAAAAATATTAAATAATTAACATTCTTTAAAGTTTGCTAAAACCGTCTTTTCGATCTAATTGGGCATAAATAATACCATGGGGTTTATCAACTGGAACAAAAACATCATTATTTTCTCCAGGAACTATATTTTGAAATTTGGAAGTATCAAAGTTCAGATAATGACAATTCGGCATAGTCATTGAAATTGCATTTATCTAAAAGTAAAAAGTACAGAAGATGTATAAATTATTAATTTGGTTATTAATTACTTAAGTTTATAATTTATAAAATAAAATTCTGTTTACCTGAGGAATAGTATCTAACACTTCTTTTTCGCTCAAATATAATGTATGTTGGACACTAGGTGAAGATACTCCAACCTTTGGATCTCCAGCAAAGTTTTTCAAAATAATATCCTTGACATTATTCCATATATCACAGCAGTTAATATTATCAATTGTTGAATATTCCCACTGCGATTCAACAATTGTGCTAAAAATTCGATCATAAGAATCTTGTAAGGTTCGATATTCGTCATTGACGAAATTAACAAATGATGATTGTGTAGTTTTTAAAACTCTAAGTCCTCGCAATCCAGTCATAATAACGGGCTTGGGTTCTGGAAACAAATGAGGTTATTGAAAAACAAATAGCACGAATTAAATGATGTCTATGTATGTGACTTGCTAATTGAAACTTTAATCTATAGTAATATACATTGGCAGCGATGGCCGAAGGAAGAATGTCACTCTGCCTCAAATTTAGTCTGATTTTGGTTGTGACTGAAACTTGTATGCTTAGCGATATAACAATTATTTTGTTTTTCCAGGGGAAGGGAATGTAATAAATGATCAAGAACATACATAAAAGAAATGGTTCTTTTATGCATTAAATTGTATTAGTAAAATAATGATTTTAAAGCAGTCGAAGATGTTATTTTTTTCGCATAAATAGACCACGAAATTTAATCTAATTAATATTTACCATGTCGTTTTTGGATAACATCGCAATATCTTGTTGCTATTGGGCTGAAAATAAAAGCATGATTATGCTTTTTAACATCACTATAACCACCAGCAACACTATTGGCGCATTCATCTCCAATTCTTTTCCAAGGATACTCATCAATATGGATATGAACTTCTTTTACATGGCGATACTGTTTCAGAAAATGTTTGCTCAAAGTCAAAGCAAAATCTTCTGGAGATTTAATACCATATTTCTTGGCAAATAAGTAAACAGTATTTTTTTGAGAATCTGTGGCAATGATATCAGAATTGTCACCTAAAAAAAATATAAATCAATATTAAATAACTTATATATAAATTTTGCATAAAATATTTTAGTTTCGAAGGTAGAACATAATTATTTATTTCCTTCAAAATACCTGTCAGATAATCCTTATCGGTATATAATTTCAAGTGCGTATTAACTTCTAATTCTCGAATACTGTGTACTAAGCCACTGCGGACTACATGCATTATCTTGACAGCATTTTTCCCATAACCAGTATCGCTTATCTCATACTTAGATTCAGGATGATTAGGAACCGAATGTTCTCTTTTTTTATCGAGAAGTGGTCTAGCGAACATTTTTTTTTAATATGATCCGGTTAAAATAAAATTAAATTTCAAAAATTAACTAATTAAAAATAGATTTAGTCTCCTACTTTTATAGACATAAACGCTTAAAAATTTATTAGATTTTATTTATTCTTTTTATTTAGATGATTTTAAAGATAATATCTTTAAAGATAATTTTAAAGATAATTTTAAGTAAATATGTACATTTTCTTTAACCCCATAAAAGATAAAAAATGTTTTTCTTGTTAAACGCATTCGTATACATATAATATAAATGTATAATTTTATTTTTGAAATTTTTGATATGGTAACAAGAAAGCTTGAAGAATTTAGAATATCATACAGAAAACAGCTGTAGGATTAGATAAAATTTGTAAGTTTTCTGTTTCCGCATACAAAAAAGGGTTGCACGTACAACACACACACAAATGTATATTTGACTTATGTTGATTTAATGTACATTTTTATTTTTATTCATTTGGGTTGTTATTAAATAATTTAAAGTATAACAATAAACAATTTTTAAGCAATAAGGAAAACCGATTATTGTACAGAAAAGTGATTTTATCAAGTTTAAATTAGTGATATTTTTTTGAGGATACAATTCTTATTAACTCGTACAGGAATTTGTCTGTTTATATATTTCTTTACTATTTTCGACACTCACGTAGACCTACTTTTCGTCATCACAGTGAGCTGAAATTTGGCACACAGGTTCATGTCACGTGACAATTAAATCTATCAAAATTTGAACCGGAAATTTCCATGGAAAACCCGGAAAATCGGATAAAATATTTGAAAATTTGGTACAAATTTGATTAGTGATAAATCCGTTTCAGGAAAAATGCAAAGTTTTCCGAATTTTTCGAAAAGAATTTCCGGAATTTTCCGACTTTTCCGGAAAATTTTCCGTTAAAAAGGTTTCTAAATTATGCAGGATTAAGTTCATTATCAACTGGCATCATTACTTTCTCTCTGACAATGGTGAAAACTTGCAGAAAAATACGAGAAAAATTCATGTAAAACGCTTTTCCGGAGTTTTTCCGACCAAGGAAGCGTTTGAGCGTTTTGCAACCTGAGACAAAGTTGTAGAACGAAATGAGTTGCATAAAGTTGCTTTTGTGGAAAACTCGTTGGAAAACCCGGAAAAGCGCAAAAATCATCGTAAAAATTTTCATCGATATAATTAGTGATAAATCTTCAACAATCATGAAAACTTGCATGAAAAATCGATGAAAATATGTAATAACAATTAAGTTAACGTGAAAAAGGCAGAAAATAAAAAATAAGTAAAAAACTAGTTTTCAAAAAAACTGAGGACAAGCCGCATGAAAAAGAAGAAAATAACTTTTTCTTCACACACAGAGGTGGACTCAGATTTTTTGATTGGGACATTTCTCTTGAATTTTCTTTCTCTTCATGAATCAAATCACTTACGTCCCAATCAAAAAATCTGAGTCCACTGTGTGTGAAGAGAAAGTTATTTTCTTCTTTTTCATGCGGCTTGTCCTCAGTTTTTTTGAAAACTAGTTTTTTACTTATTTTTTTTAAATTCAATGAAACTTGATGTTTAAACTTCATTCATTTCTTTAGTCTTGTTCAGAAA